>MEIZ01000084.1:243027-266502 GCA_001723225.1 Globodera ellingtonae | reverse complement strand
TGTGTGGGCGCCGCCGCGAATGACGCAGATCGTTCTGTACTATAATTGTAAAATATAAAAATGTGTGGCGGACGATGAAAAAGAAAATGGCGGGCGATATGTTGAGCTCGGGATTGGCGGACTCCCAGTAGGGAGGGACCCGGGATGGGAGCCGACGCCCTCAACAAATTTCGGGATTCCGAGCCTTAGAAATTTGTTTGGAAGTCGGAAATTCGAAATTCCGAGCCTTAGAAATTTGTTTGGAAGTCGGAAATTCGAAATTCCGAGCCTTAGAAATTTTTTGATCGGAATTCCGAGCCTTAAAAATTTTTTGATCGGAATTCCGAGCCTTAAAAATTTGTTTGAAAGTCGGAAATTGGAAATTTCGAACCCAAAAATGTCGGGACTCGGAAGTCGGAACACAAATTTGTAAGGACCAGAGGGCGGCTGCACGTAATCACCGGTCACGCCAATCACACGCCGTTTTTGGGGAGCCTTGATGATCGTGGATCACGCCGTTTTTTTGAAATATTCCATGCATTGTTGACAAAATATCGTTAAAAATATAAATTATTCAAAAAATATTATTTAAAAATTAAATAAAGATATTTTAAAATATTCCAAGCATTGTTGACAAAATATCGTTAAAAATATAAATTATTCAAAAAATATTATTTAAAAATTAAATAGAAATATTTTAAAATATTCAATGCATTGTTGACAAAATATCGTTAAAAAAATAAATTATTCAAAAAATATTGTTTAAAAATTAAATAGAAATATTTTAATAAAATATTCCATTACAATAATATTAATTATTCAAATGTGTCACTTATAATTGGCAGAAAATCCAATTTGCATATTCTCTCACGCCATTTTTTTCTTCCACAAAACTTTACTTCTTTTTTTGTCACACGCACACACTCTCAAACATTTTTGTATCTTTGAACGAATTAATTAATTATATATACATATACTCATTCATTGCCTCGGGCACAAAAATTTTACAGAATTTAATTTGTTGAGATTAAAAATTTTGTTCAATTTAATATTTCCATTTTTGTAGGCCCGCTTCCCACCCCTAGAATTAATAATTGATGGTACTAAAGTATTCTTCATTAAATCCGGGCACCCCCCGCCCCCGATTCCCCGTGATTCCCCGACAATTTTGCCTCAGGCGCTAATTAAAGCCTACCGGGTGCGCCCCCTGCGGGGCCAGTGTGGCACACATAATCCCTCCGGCAAAAATTAAAGGGTGAAAAAGTGTTGTGAGTGCGAGCACACTAACAACTAATAAGGCCCCTTCTCTGGCCACTCGCAATGGCGGCATTCCCCCCACACACCGAAAAGTGGCACAACGCACGAAGATGAAACAGTTTTTGGGGAGGATTTGATTTTGCTTTTCATTCATTTTTTTTCTTTTTCAAATTTAAATCGATAATTTAAAATAAATTTATAAGTAAATTTAAAAAATGTTTTAACGAGAAACACATTATGAATTTGTCGTAAATGCATTGTTTTCGTCAGTACCTTCTTTTTTCCAATAATTTCTGCTTTTTTTAAAATAAAATTTGCCATTTTTTGCGCTTTTACTATTTTTGGGGTCCGCCCGTCCCGTCCGTTGTGCCGCCCATTGAATTTGTGCATATGGAATTGTTCCTCCCCCCCCGTCACGTCCCATTCTTTTTGCTTTGGCTTGGCCACTCTTTTTTTGGGCTTTCCCCGTGGGCGTTGAAGCGGGCGGGGATTTACGCTTTGCTCCCCGCCGGCGGGCCCGCCCCCAGCGCCTCGCCAAGTTCCCCTGGGGGGACGAAAAATTCTTTTCATTTTTCACATTTTCAATGGCCCTAATTAACATTTATTTGTTTTTGGAAAACTTTACAAAGCCAAAACATTGTCTCCCATATAAATAAATAAATTTTTAAAAATTTTGGAATTGCCTCAAAACAAATAAATTTAATGTTTAGAGAGAAAAAAGCATTTTTGTAATTTAAATTTTATTTTTTAATAATAAATGGGAAATCATCAAACAAATTGCTCACAGACAGGCAGCCCCTCCAGCAGTACGGTAAGCAAATTTCAAACAAAAAAAAAACAAAAAATTAATTTTATTTAAAAATTTCAATAAATTTTTGCAGCAAAATTTGGAGGCCGTGGTGAGAAAGTCGGCACTATCAAAAAATGCACGATTAAAGTTGGTTTTTTGAGCAAATTAAAAAAGACATTTAAAAATATTTAAAAATAATTTTTAAAAGGCTGGCCGAACTGCGGGAACAGCAACGGCGACGTTCGGTAGCAATTATTGCGATGGAAACAGTCACAAAAGAGGCAATTTGAAATTAATTTTTAATTTTTTTTAATCATTTAAAATATAAAAGTAAAATTTTAAATTGGTTTAATAAAGCTTTTAAAATTGATTAACCATAGTTCAAAAAATTGTCAAAAATAAAATACGTACATATTTAAAAATATAAAATAGGTAATATTTCCAACTTCCAAAAAATATAATATAAATTTTAAAAAGATAAAAAAATAATGAAATAAAATTTGAGATAATTTAAAATTGTAACAAAAAAAAGGTTAAATTTTCTAATTTAAGAAAGTTGAGCCCCACAACAATTACCGATCATTCACTTTTGGCCAAAGTCCGTTCAATTCGCTCGATTCACAATCGGACGCGGCGCCATTTGGGGGGTAAAAAAACAAAAATTAATTTAAAAACAAATTTTAATTTAAAACAAAAAAATCATTTTTTAATTAATTTGGCAGGAGCAGTTCGGAGGGTTTGAGTGGAAGCAAAAAAGCGTTGGAGCCGCCCAGAATTGAAATAAACGGCACCATTGAACATTGTTGTGCGGTGAATGGGGGGGAGGTAAAATTGCATTTAGTAATTTTAATTTATTTAATAAATTATAAACATTTAATTGATTTATATTAATTAAGATTTGCTCCCCCCGAATCCCCGCAAACGTTTTGGTCGGGGTTTTCGCCCCCGAACTCCAAAATTTCGGGCGCTTCCCCGAACCCCCTCCCCCCCGGTTCCCGCCCCCCGAAAGGTCGGGGGGAGCAACACCAAAATTTAAATTTATTTATTAAATTAATAACTAAAATTTTTTTGGTCAAAGATATACAGAAAAGATAAAATTTTAATAAAAAAAAATTGAATAAAATTTTAAAGAGCACAAATAACGGCAAACATTCTGCTGGACTGAATGCCAACAGCGGGGAGACGAACAGTGGTGATCAACGCCGTGGCAGCGGTGCCTCCATCGGCTTCAACAAGGTCAACAAAATGAATCACAAAATTAAAAAAAAAGAAAAACCCCCAAAACTAACAAAAAAAATATTGTAGATCCTGGAACCAACAGAAATAAAATGGCTAAATTTAACGATTTTATTTTTGTTTTTTACCCAAAAAATCTGTCTCAGAAAACTTATCGAAAATTTTAAAAATAAGATTTTTATTTTAATTTCACAGAATTTGAAACAAAACAAAATGCATTTAAAAATGGTTTATAGCACAAAGCACACAAAGTGGACTCACGCAAAATTACGCACAAAAAGCGGTTGGAGAGAGGACAGGTAAATAAATAAACTAAAAAAATTTATAAAAAAATATTTTAAAATAAAAAATTACAAAAATATTTTAGACAACAACAATTTCGGACGACAACGCTGCGGCAGACCATCGCGCACCGGCCCTCAAATTTTTTCGTCGAGCCAACGAATGCAAATTCGCGCGCTCTTTAGACAGATACAATGCGGTAAAGTGCGGGGAAATGATGAAAATGAATAAATAAAAACAATTTGAATTTGATTTTAATTTTACATCCAACCGCACTCTGATCGGACGCCTAGGCAAAGAAGCATTGATCATTTTAGGAGTGTTGATCAGTGGGGATGCTGGAGAGTCTCGGTCTCCAGTCTCGACTCGAGAAAAGTCTCGAGGTTTTTGGGCCCGGTCTCGAGTTTCTCGGGCGTCAAGTCTCAGATCAGAGTTCTCGTGTAGTAAAGCCCGGATTTTTGAAAAATCCCGGATCAGGATTTGAGAAATGACCAGAGTCAGCAGGATTTCAGGATGTCCTCCTGATCCTGGTGCTTCGACAAAAATACCAGGATTCCGGATCAGGAGTCCTGGAGAATCGTTGTCCAAAAAGTCCGGTCCTGTCCGCGCTCTAGTATCCAGTAGTGATGCACGAGACCCAAAATTTACCGAGACTCGAGAGTCGAGACCGAGACTTGACCCCGAGACTCGAGACCGAGACCCAAAAAACCCGAGAAATTTCTCGAGTCGAGACTCGAGACCGAGACTCTCGTGCATCACTAGTATCCAGCATCAATCACACTATTGATCCGGAGTGCCAGACTCTTTAAAAAGTTGTGGCGGCACCACCACTGATCGATCGATCACACACGCACATTTTTGCCAAAAGATGAGATGATCAGAATCGATTGGATTTCATCGATTTTGGGGGTGCCAATTTCCACAGGACATTTGCGCGGAAATGCGTCCGCTGTCGTTGCGCACCGCGGCCGGTGGCGCTGCGGCGGCGCGTTCCATGTCCCCACTGATGCATCAGCAACGGCGCGTGTTCAGCAGCAGCAGCGGTGGCGGCTGCGGAAGCGGCAGCGCCATGGCGTACGCCGCAGACGACGACGTGCTCAGCTGGGAGGTCCGTGCCAAATTTGCTAATGTAAAAAAAAATTGTGCTCGAGGGGCTGGCACTGTCTGTGGCCTCCCCAAATTGGGCTCAAAATTTTTTATGGCATTTTTGTGCCGACGACAAGAGCCAGGCTCTCTGTTGACCCCCTGCTGACCATGTTGAACCAGGGGGTTAAAAAAATTCTTTACATTTTCATGGAGAAACCCTAACCCTGGTTCATATATAGTACAGGCTAGGACGAGAAAAACCAGCAGATCGAGTTTAGCTCCATCAATATTTTTTTATCACAATTTTGAGAGTGATCAAAATGATTGATCACAATCCAGCATGCAGTGTTCAAGCACAAGATCTGAGCTGAAAGCAAATGTGCCAAATTTTTTTAAATTTATTGTGCCGTAAAAGCAATCAAAATGCCAATTATTCAGCAAGCTGACGCAGTCCAACGCTCATGGCGTCGTGCCAACAATCGCATTGAACAGTTTGGCATCGGTGCCGACCGTTGCTTTGCCTTCTACGCGTTTGATCGCATTTTTGAGCGGGCGCCCGAGTTGAAACCGGTGAGCACATTTTTTTTTGTTGTTGTGAGAAATAACAATTATTATAAAAACCGTAAAAAATTGCAGCTTTTTGGAATATCGCCGAGCTTTTTGCTGACCGACTTGGACGAGCAGGATCAGCAACAACAGCAGCAGCACATGCACCCATTTATGCGTCATCTGCACGTGTTCAACAACATTTTGGACCTGTCCGTGCGCAATGCGGCCGAGCTAAAGACTGAAATGTGTGCACATTCAAATATTTTAATTGACCTAAATTTAAATCGAAAAAATATTTTTAAGCGTTTTTTTTAGAAATTAGAAATTAATTATTTCAAAGATCTTAATTTAATTTCAAGATTTTAAAGAATTATTTTAGAGAACTTTTTCAATTTAATTAATATACATACCTATGTATTAATTTTATTTTATTTAAGTTCTTAATATTTTATGGTTTTAATATTAACTTTTTAATAACATTTAAAAAAATGAATTTGTTGACTATTCTTTTTTCTTCAGGCTTCCCGCTCTGTTCACGTATGGCCAAAGACATTACCAGCCGAAACTTGTAAGTACATATTTATTTATATTATATAATTAAATATATTTATTTATTTATAATCAATCTTTTTTTAATTCTCCAACAGAAGGACGAGTTCGGGGAGCGCACGGTGCGGTTGTTCTGCAGTCAGGTGGTGGGCACAATGTGCGACCTGCTCGCCGACGATTTCAGCCCGACGGAGCTGGAGGCGTGGATTGAGATGGTCACCTACCTGGGCCGGGCATTGTTGAGCGGGGTTAGCACACACACAAATTGTTTAATTTAATACAAAAAATTATGAATTAAATTTCACTCATTTTATAATACTTTTAAAAATGATAATTGGGGGGTGGGCGTTTGGCAAAGTTCGTTGTTGTTCTGACTGATTAATCCCCATTTTGAATAATTTTCCAATTTTGACCATCAAACCCGCAGGGCCGCCCTCTGGCCCCAAAAAAATGCCAAAAATATTTTCTCTTCAATTTTACCCGACTTTTTTTCGACAAAAATGCTCAAATTCGGGGTTGGGAGTTCGGGAATTGGTCAAATAAACAATTAATTTGTTTTTACTTATTAAAAGAAATATTCTTTTAATTTTACGGAATTTAAAAATTTCAGTTTGAACATGAGCGTCTTCAAAGCGGAAGGAAGCGATCTTCACAAAGATTTTAATGATTTTTTAGCCAACAATTTTTGCATTCATTGTTTGTCTGTGACAATTTTATTATTTGTATACATTTGCGTTAATTGACTGTTTTGTTTACTAATTGCACATTAATTTTTTAGGTGTGCTAAAATCCCAAAACCGATTTTTTTAGGTCCGAAATCACTGGCAAATGGGACACAAATAAGGACATAGTTTAGTAAAAACAAATATTCCCCCTTGTTCAAATGGCACACGGACAATTGGACACTGGACAATCCGCCGACAGTGGACAATCCGCCGACAGAAGTGGACAATCGGACAGAAGTGGACAGTGAACAAAATAAAATAAAAAGTCAATTTTTGGGCATAGAGGAGAAAAACCGTGCTTCCGTGCAATAATCGCCCGGGTTAAAAAACTTCATAAATTTATTTCATTTAATTTTTGGATCTGACATTCTGTCGATAATTGCTCTCAAATAGGCGACAAACAAATATTTGTAAAAAAAAACATTCTCAATTCATCCGTCCCCCCTCCCCTCCCCCTACCCATCACACAAAAAAGGACCCTCCGGTCATCACTCAATTATTTATTTATTTTTGTTTTTACAAAAAGCAAAAAAGTTATGATGTGTGCCATGTTGGCGAGATAAAACTGAAGTGATATCATCAAAATATTAAGCTTACAAAAAACACAAAGATCGTTTATGGATCCCGGCAGTCCGCCCGTCCATCTTTGGTTCATAAATAACAACAACAGACGTTCGTTTTGTCCCTCCTCCCTTTTCTTCCGATGCGGTCGAAGTTTACGACGATGACGAGGTGGAGGAACCAGCACCACCACCACCGGCGCCGCCGGCTCTGAAAAGTGTGCTTATTATAGTATTTTCGAGTCGTTTGGAACTTATCAAATTAAAATGAATTCAAACCAAAAAACGAGGTTTTTCCTTCTCTTTTTTTGCTTATTAATAACTCAAAAACTGCAAACTTTTCGAACACCCCCAGATTTCCACAATTTTAAATGTAATACATTTTGGTATTTTTTAAAACATAAATATCGGACAATTCCANGACAACAATTAAAATGTTTTTAACAACTTCAATTTTTTCGAATTTGCCAACAAACAAAATTTTAAAAAAGTTGCGCTCGGCCAAAATTACCTCTTTTCGTCGCTGTGTCCGTTCATTGCAGTGCCGTTACAAGCCGCCGCCGACGACGACGACGTGGACGGTCCGCTCATCTCCGGAAGTGGAATTATGGGAAAGTCGCGCGGAACGTCAAACTCCTTGGTGATGCTCGCCTTTTCCTCATCAGTCAAATCCTAAAAACGTTTTCAATTTTGTCAACAACAACAAAAAAATTTATGTCAATTTAAAAAGCAAAAAAAAAAAATTTTTTAGTGTCTTTGCCAGTTTGGTCTGGTCTTTGATTTTAAAATAATTAAATATACGCTGCTTTACATCTTCCAAACAAAGCATCTCGCGAATTTGTTCCGCCGATTTGTCCATTATGCAACGGGCGCATTCTTGGGCACCTGCAGAAACATAAAAATTAATTTTTTTTTTATTGTAAAAAAATTCTCTAATTTAACGGTGGCTCTTCACGGCAAGACACACTTCCAAAAGAACAGCAATAAACAAATTTCAGAGCCCCGAAATGTTTTTTGTTAACAAAAAAAAATGGAAAATTATCCAATTTTTTTAACAGTTTCGTTTAAATCTTCTAAAAATTTCTCCCGAGAAAAACTTTTTTTAAAGATCAAATTCAATGAAAAAAACATTACAATAGAGGTACAGCGAACGAATGTCCAAGAAATTGGCGGCCAGATAGTACTCCTTGACGTTCTCGAAGTCGACGTCAAAAAATTGTCTCTCCCATTCGGTAAATTTGAACCAAGTGCGCTGAAAAATATTTGTTGAAAATTTTTAGATTTTTCTTTCACAAAAACCTCGTCAGTGACCGGGTCCTGCTTCAGAATCGGCTCGGGGATGTCTAAACGGAGTAACAAAGACCATTAAATAGTTCTCTTGTAGCAGCAAACAAACAAAAAAAATCAGAATTTTTTTTTCGGGAAATGGTAAAATAATGAAAAGTGAGTGAGGAGACCAAGGCAAAAAAAGAGGAAAAAACGTCGTAAAAATTGATTTGTTTTCGATTTTTAAAAAACATTTTCTCCTTTCGCTGAACAAATGGACTTTTTAATTTTGGGGGTTTTGAAATGCACCCACCCCCCACAGACTTCACGCGAAATCCCCCAATTGAAATGCAAATTCTTTTCACTATTCGTGTCAGAGTTCGGTCGGACTGCTCGAAAATCTCGAGACGGTTCGATCTCGAATTTGTTGCGCTTACTGTGATGTTCGCGCATCCATTCCAAAATTTTGTGAAAGCATTCGCCGGTGATTTCGTTGAGCGGAAACTCAAATTCCGTTGCAGTCAATGAGGACGCCTGGTAGGAGGCCGTTTCCATGCCGAGATTTTCCCTAAATTCAAATTTCTCTATTTAAATTGTTGTTAATTGACCCGGAAAGAGGGAATGGGGTGCAGAAAGTTCGTCCCCAATAGTCATTTTTAGCAAATTTTCATCAACTTTTAAAAACAACGAATTAAAAACGTGCCACATTTGCATAAACGTCTTCGACTGGGCCATCAGATGCCACGGTGCCTAAAATTAAAAAAGAAACAAAAATTTTCTAAATTTTCAATTATTTTGAAAGGGTCGTACCACAATGATTTCGTTTTCTGACGTACGACAAAGCACCAAACGTTCCATTTGCTCTTCGGTGAATTCGCATACTGCAAATATTTTTATAGTAAATTTTAGCATTCATTCATCAGTTTTAGGTCTAACAAAAATGAAGTTTTCGGATTTTTACATTCCTTAGATTCGAATTTTTGCGGTTTTTTAAACACACATTATGCAACAAAAAAAAGAGGCAAATTTACTTTCTATAAATACTGAAAATTTATTTAAAGTTAGAACGCAAATTGCTGAATGAGTCGCCAAACCTTGAGGAGGCGTTTGTTCTTCCCCGTTCTCCTCCGTAGTCGTCTCCTCCGTCTTCACTTCGACCGCATCTCCTCCATTTTCCTGCAGTACTTCACCAACTTCTTCGTTGTTTGACATTTCCGAGAATTCGAATAACAAGAAAACAATAATAACAAAAGCTAAAAAAAGTGGAAATTTCAATTTTAAAACATCAAATGAACTTGAAAAATTCGCGATTTTCAGTGGTGTCCGGACCGTTCGTTCGTTCGGCAGTATTGTTTCATAAAATTTAAAAATTTTGGTAGGAAGAAAGAGCCAGAAAGTGAATAGTTTTATGAAAAATACTGCCCGAACTGTCTTTACTGTCGAATCAACAGAGCACCATTTTCATTCTTTAGGAGGTTAATTTGCAATAGACTAAAAACTGAATGGAAAATGCTAACTCATCGATATTATATAATAAAAATGAGAAGGCATTTACGGTTGGAGGAGGAGGGAGTTGGGACGGAGGACTCTGATGAGGGATTTACTGCCTCCCAGATTAAATAAAGGACTGTGGAAATGCCTATCGCAATTGAACATGTCATGTCAGCGATGAGGTCAAGGGTCAGAACGTAAAGATGGCATTCAACTTTTTATACAAGTACATACAATGTACGATCATTTATGTTTGCGTAGGATTAAGCTCAGAAATCAGGGCTTGCCATGGACGGCAAAAAAGAAAAAAAAAAAGTGAATTAATGTTTAAATCTTTCAAAAGATTTATTCAAAAAGGTTGGCGTTGTGTAGGAAATAACATTTAAATATGGCATTGAGCGTTGGCGTTATGTACGATATAGCATTTAAATATGGCATTGGGCGTTTTGGCGTTATGTCAGGTAAAAAAAAAAGAAAAAAAGCAAAAATCGAGTTGGTCGCACTTCGGACACAATATTTTTTGATTAAACATACCGATTTCCCTAATTTTTTGCACAGAGCTTAGAAAAACATTTTCCCATATAGTGCTAAGTATTTAGCTCAAATCATTTGTAAGCCCACTTATTATAATTAATGGAGGTTAATTTGCAATAGACTAAAAACTAAATAGAAAATGCTAACTTATCGACATTATACATATAATAAATGAGAAGGCATTTACTGTTGGAGGATGGAGTTGGGACGGTGGTAAAAGGCGTGTCAACTTTCAATTGCAACTTGAAACTGTCCCGGGTTCGACCGCGAACTGAACTTCGAAAATCCAGAATTGAAAATTTTTCGTAGTCAATTATGTTGTGGCATGTTGCCCACGAATCATGGCTGGCGGGAGCCGATCAGTTCAGTCCCAGCAAAACAAAACGCGTGTTTGAAGTGTGCAGTGAATGAATTGTTTGTTTATTCAGAAACTAAATTATAAGTAAAACAGAATACGTGCCAATGTCATAGTCAATGTGTCAAGGAGACCCAAAAAGAAGTTGGTCTCAGATAGACGTCGCCGGGACGCGCAGAGCTACTCCTGCTCCACCGTCTTCTTCACCACAATGGGAATGGAGCGCTTCCGATCGCCCGTGGTCTTCATGCCGGTGATGCACAAGCGGCTCGCGTGCAGCTCGCACTTGATGCTCTCTTTTTGGATGCCTTCCGGAATGAGCACACGACGACAAAACTGGCGGTGCACCGACTCGCCTGAAAAGTGCCAAATTTGATTAAGGACGCCTATTTGGTGGAATTTTTAAATGGGAATAATCCGAAGATTTTTTCTGACGGATTGGTCTCGAATTCGTGAACGGCGTAATTTCTCAACAAAAACTGACCCTGGTTCTGCTCGCGGTGTTACCTTCCACAAAGTCAAGTGAATTGTTGCTGAACGAGCAAACAAACGAAGCATGAAAAATGCGAGAAAATTCGTTGATCGTTCAGAAATCAAATGGGCTCACGTTACCCCAAAAAAACATATCAGCAAGCAGTTAATTTTTTGTTCTGTTCTCGTAAAAACATAACATTTGAGTGCTGGCCATGGCCAGGAAATGCTAAATAGTAAACATTTTTTGCTAGTGATTGGCTCTTTTGTTTTTTGCAATTATATTGGCTCTTCTCTTGTTTTTTGCAATTATATTGGCTCTTCTTTTGCTTTTTGCAATTATATTGGCTCTTCTCTTGTTNTTGTTTTTTGCAATTATATTGGCTCTTCTCTTGTTTTTTGCAATTATATTGGCTCTTCTTTTGCTTTTTGCAATTATATTGGCTCTTCTCTTGTTTTTTGCAATTATATTGGCTCTTCTCTTGTTTTTTGCAATTATATTGGCTCTTCTTTTGCTTTTTGCAATTATATTGGCTCTTCTCTTGTTNTTTTTGCAATTATATTGGCTCTTCTCTTGTTTTTGCAATTATATTGGCTCTTCTCTTGTTTTTTGCAATTATATTGGCTCTTCTTTTGCAATGAATGATTGGCTCTTTTATTAGAAAAGTTAATTTTTAAAAATAGATGCAATGATCAACTGAACAGAAGAACTGGGCTTTTATAGACATTTCAGTAAGGAATTTGTGGAAAAAGACAAAACATAACGCCAAAAATTTTAAACAAAATAAAAAAAAAATAAATTTGGAAAAATTTCTTTTTGTTTTTAACCGCACAATGAAATGGTGTGTTAGGATTTTTAGTTCCTAAAAACCCCTAAAAAAGTTACCTAGTTCAATAGTCCTCAAAAGCCTCAAAATAGGCACTAAAAATGGCCCAAATACTTCCTAAAAAGTCTCAAAATTAGTGGTGTAAGTGGCCAAAAATTTTTTATTCACATTAAGTCAAAATTTTTGAAAAATATGGATACCTAATTTTAAAATTTGCATTTTTCGGTTGCAGATTTTTTGGTCTTGAAAAAATGTCCATCTTTAGGGGGCATTTTTCGGTATAGGTGCTATTTTGAGATTTTTCGGGCCTAAAAATCCTCATTAGTAATTAGTTCCATCAAATGCAAATTAAATGCCCAAACTTCAACCGCCATTTTCACACTTTGCTCGTTTTAGATAAAATTATTGTTCTGATGAGTCTGCTTTTGTCTCCGTCCCGTGTTCTTCTCGACAAGCTGGGCAAGTCCGGCTTGCAGCAGCACAACCATTGCGCACTTCTGTCGTACAGCAAACGCCTCGGCGCCTCCGAGTCTGACAAGATCGAGCAGGCCCGAAGTCGGAAAGGCAAATTGCGCATTGCGCACCCGAAGGGCAACGATGTAAAGCGGCACAAATCTTCCAAAGGTTTGCTTTTTGAATGAGACGACAGGACATTATTATTGTCTTCTAAAAGTGATAAATGAAGTCGAAATTTAATTGCTCGAAAATTTTTTTGGCCATCAAGAAGGCCTTCCGAGATAAAAAAAAATGTTACTCAGCGAAAAGGGGACATTTTTCCATAGGCCTTGTGAAAAAAATAAACAAAAAATGTCACCCCCATAAAAATCAGTTTTTCTGCACATTTTTAAGAAAAAAATTTGAGACTTAAGAATAGATCGAATTTCATTTTATTTAAGGGAAGCAGCCGACTGAGTTCGATCAAGCTCACTTACACTGAACAAGGTACGAGTATTAAAATTTTTAAACAAAAATTACTAAATGCAAGAGAGAGAGACGATAAGTGTTTCTTGACGACTTCGAAATTTGTGTTCATCGACTTTCACAAGCAAAATTAATCGGTTTTTACAGGAATTGGACATTGCGCACATACAAGTGTAGCGAACGGATCGGCCAACCCATGGACACGGACGGATCAGCGACAGATAGGACGGACGGATTGTCAATTGATCGACGTTTTTTTAATCGATAAAAAATCTCTTTTAATAAAATTTGCTACAAATTATTGTCACAATGTTTTCCAGGGACAACGTTTTTTGTTTTTAAACCCGCTTTCAAATTTGGCGCGCCAGTTCACAATATTTTTTGGTTCAGTTGAATGCTCGCTCGAGTCGAGAATGTTCAAATCGGGGAACTTGCTGGGCACGTAGCAGAATCATTCAAATGAATTGGTCAATCAGCCAAAATCTGACGACGAATTTCCACGTCAATCGCAGTCCATACAATTTGGTTGCATGAGTTGCTCACGTCATGTTGTCTTTGCGTAGGATTAAGCTCAGGGCTCTCCATGGACGGCAAAAAAAAAGAAAAGCGAATTAATGTTTAAATCTTTCAAAAATCGGCTTATCCAAAAAGCGTTGGCGTTGTGTAGAAAATAGCATTTAAATTTGGCATTGGCGTTATGTCATCAAAATAGCATTTAAATATGGCATTGGGCGTTTTGGCGTTATGTTATGCAAAAAAACAAAAAAAATTACAGCAAAAACCGAATTGGTCGCAACATCAAGCACAATATTTTTTGATTAAACATACCGATTTCCCTAATTTTTTGCACAGAGCTTAGAAAAATATTTTCCCATATTGTGCTAAGTTTTCTTAGCTCAAATCAAGTTTTAAGCCCACTTATTATAATTAATAACAAATTTTGACTTAATGGGTGAGAATCAAAACATTTATGGTTCAAAAACTGTCCAAAGCCAGCTCCAAAAATCTTCACCAATTTTATAGCTCCCTATTTTAGGACAAAATGAGTGAATGGGAGCGTTTATCCGAGAAATTGCGCCATCCCGAAAATCCAATTGTCTTTTTTGTATGTTTCTTTTGTGGTCTTTGACAATTTTTCTATTTTCTCCCGTCACAGGATATTGCGGCGGGCGGTGCGCCCATAGGTATGTAGTTTTTCCTTAAAAACTAGGGTAGGACAAACCCAGGTTTTTGGTTAACCAGACGCAGGGCTTTTAAAACAGAATTTTCAAAATTCAAATCTTTAAAATTGCAATTGACTAAAACTTGATGTTCAGGTCGAATTACAATCGAACTCTTCGGGGATGTAACGCCAAAAACTGCAGAGAATTTTCGACAACTTTGCACTGGAGAATTGTAACGAAAATAGTACCCAAAACTTTTTATGACCGTTTAAAAATTTTAGAAAAAAAGATGGTGTTCCAATTGGTTATAAAAATTCACAATTCCATCGCGTCATCAAAGTTTGTTCTGTTTTTTGTTTAAAAAAACATTCCTTCCAACTTCGCAGGACTTTATGGTGCAAGGAGGCGACTTTGTCAATGTATAAAGAACATTTGTTTTGAATATGTTTATGTTAATTGCATTTGTTTAAGGGTGATGGAACCGGCATGACATCAATTTATGGACCAAAATTTGCGGACGAAAACTTCGAGGTGAAGCATTCCGAGCCTGGCATTCTTTCGATGGTTAGTCAGATTTTTTTGGATTAATTTGCAATAAATTTAGTCCGTTTAGGCTAATGCCGGGCCCGACACGAACGGTTGGTTATACATAGCGTTGAACGGCAGCAATAAATTGTAAAATTCCTTTCATTTTAGGCTGCCAGTTTTTTGTCACTTGCAATAAATGTGATTTTCTTGACGGAAAACATGTTGTTTTTGGTCCGTTCTTTTTTTTGTTGTAAATTTCCACTTTTTCTTCAAAAAGGTCGCGTTCTTGATGGGTTGCTCACTGTGCGGAAGATTGAAAATGTTGGAATTTATTTGTTTTCGTTTTGTTTGTTCAAAAACAATTTTTTCTTCTTTTAGGTGCCGACTGTGCAGAACAATAAGCCAAAGATACCAATTGTCATTGAACAGTGCGGCGAATTATGACATTCAAGAGATTTTGTTAAATTTTGATCTCCTATTAAATATTTTGTTCCATTTCATGTTTTCATATACATATTTATTGTTGCTTATGTGGTGCTTCAATTCAATAATCTATTTTTTGAATCAGTGCGCGTTTGTTTTTAATTTATTTTTATTCCAAGACATGCAACAATTGCCGTCGATGGACATGGATACACCAATGCATGAAGAGGGCGAGATTGTTGATGAGCAACACGAATCGGGAGGTGCAGAAGCAGTTCAGCATGGCGGGAGCGCGACGGTGGCGCAGCAGCACCATTCCGCTTCAGTGCAGTATGCACGACCGTTGGTTGCACGTCCGGTGACCGAACAGCAGATCCAAGCACTGCGAACTGGTTGGATTTCATGTTACCCATCCTCCACTTCAATAAATAAAGCCCAATTAAGCAATCCTAAAGCATGGGTGTACCTAATTTCTTTTTTCATAAAATAAACGTTTTTTAAAGTCATTAGGGGCTGTTCTAGGACGTAGAATTCGGATCCGACCTCCATTTCGCATTAATTTGGCTTTTTAGATTTGAATTCATTTAATGAAAATCTTAAACAATCTGTTGTCACAGATTCGTTCTTTAGGATTCTCATAATTCGATCCATTAAATTAGGCGATGGAATGTGGTGGTCCTTTGTACAAAATGTGTATTTTCCTTCAGGAAGTGACGTGCGTCCGGGCAGTTCGCTGGCGGACTTTTACAAGGATTTGGAGCAGTACCAGCCAACCATCCCGGACTCGGTGGCGCTGTACTACATGCGCAAGAATGGCATTGCGAATCCGGATGTGCGCGTGGTGCGTCTGTTTTCGCTGGCTGCGCAAAAGTTCATCTCCGACATTTGCCTGGACGCAATGCAACAGGCATATAGCATCATTTTATTGCTTACTTGGGCTAATTTTTGTGACTTTTGGAGGAGTTCATATTTTTTTACTCGCCTATTTGGGTCGACGCTTTTTTTGCATCAAATTTCAAAAAATGTTTTTTGTTACAAAATCTAATTCGGATTGCTCGACCTCGAATCTCCCCCAAGAAACACTTTTCTAGGAGATGAAAGCAACGAGAAAAAAACAATTTGATGTAAAAAGGGGACCCAACCTAGTACCGGTAATGGTAGAGAATAGGGATCCCGACGGAAAAAAATCTTAACAATTTCAAATGCATGTTTTTACGGCCCTGGCTAGTAGTGCCCATATTTTTATTGTTTGCAAATGTTTGAAGGGTGCAATTTACTAATTAATGGCCAAATCAATTCTTCGTATTTTTCCAGGCTCGCATTAAAGGCCTTGGTCAAGTGAAGAAGGGGCAACGTGAGGCTAAATATTGTCTGACCAACGAACTGTTGCAGCCGGTGTTGGAGGAGTACGGCATTCAGATGGACAGACCGCCCTTCTATCAATGAGGAGGATTTGGAGTTATAAAAAATCGAAATGACTCTTTTTTTTGACTAACCAGACGGCGGGCGACTCAATGTTTTGTTTGACCAATAATCATTTTTTACAATCTTATTGTTACAATTCATCTCTTTGATGTGCATATTCTTGGCAAAAAAAAACCCCGATAAAACATGCAAATGAAACCAATTTTTGTTGTTTTCTATTGTCAACGAAGAGAACGCCGTCCCCTTCTTGGGGAATCCGTCAGCCTCGGCCAGTATGAAGAAACTGCGCATCTCACCTCCCCATGAAAAATTGGAAATTTCACAAATCAGCCTTAGGGTATACCTTAACATGAAACATTGCGCCCCCGGGCCCCCATTTTTACATTCCCCTGCTGGTGCTTCTGTTGTGCGGTCACATAATTTTTTATCAAAAGCGTTATTCGAATTCAATCATCAATGACAATAAATGAGAATAAAAAGACACCAAACTTAAACATAAAAATAATTATCGTGTTCCAGGCGTTGGTCATCACTTTTATTTCCATACCAGACCATCCATCATTCGTTGAGGCGTTTGTAGATTTTTTGGTTGGGGAAATGTTGCCAAAGCTGGCAAAACAATTGCAAAAGGGATGCAAGTTGTTCAGTCAATTCTTCATCATGCGTGCCAACATCAGCATCTTTGTCCTCATCCGATGACGCCATCATCGGCTCACTTTCGTCACAAATTGTTGTCGTCGTCAGCTCGTCCAAGTGTCGATTGAGTTCAGTGATAATGCTGCCGATGAACTGCACATCAACCCATGAGCTTGCCAACGCGTCGCGGGCGAACACCGAGACCAGCTCGGACAGGCCGATCACCACCAGTCGACTGCACCGCACAAGACGAAGACACGTGCCGACCACTTCCCTGCAGAGCAAGTCGACCATTTCCTGCAATTAAAAGCACAGATTATTCAATTTTTATTTGTGAACTGTAGCCGAATCTTATAGGCTAAGCCAACCCGAAACAAACTCTTGCCTGAAACTCCTCTCGCGTCAACGGCTTCAAGTCAGCAAACGACATTTCATCTTCCTGCGCTGTCTCTTTTCCAAAATCTTGCTGATCCTCCACTTGGTCTTCTCCCGCTTCAGCGGTGGTCGAAGTTGACGCGTCTGCCTCTGGTGTAGTCGAACGAAATTGCGACTGTCCTTCCTCCATCGGCGTGGCGGTGTCATCGTCAGCAGCAGCAGCAGCACTGTCCTCGTCTTGTTGTTGTTGTTGATCAGCAGCACTATTCTCTGCTGAAATGACGGATGCGGTCGCAGCAGCAACAACATCTGTCGCAACAGTGGTCGCAGCGGCCACAGTCGTAGCGGGCGCCGTTGACGAAACAGTGACAGTCGGCTGCGCCGCAGATGTGATGACTGTTGTTGTTTCTGTTCGAGAAGTGGCCGCTGCTGAGCGCTCCATCATCGACACAATGTGCTCTACAAATGATGGCGTTAAGAAGTGCGCAATATAAGAAAATTTATCAAATTTTAAGTGCGTAAACTCGTGAAGGGGGAGGGGGGGGTTCAAAATAAAACGAGACTAAACTTCAAAACTCCCCCCCCCCCCATAACGTAGAAGCACAAAAGTCCCCACTATCCAAATTTTAGTTTTTTTTGTTTTGTTTATCCATTTACCGGCTGCCTCGAGCACGCTCGAAAATTGCATGAGTGCATCCACCGCGTCACTTTGCGAGAAGCCCATCTAAATTTGGATAAAAAAATGTATATTTTAAGTCCACTTTCAATATCATTGCACCACCACCACCACCAACCTCGACAAGCTGTTCAATCTAAAATGCAAATTTTATTCGAGTATTCAATCTGAAAATGCGCATGCCCACCTTGGTCGGGTCGATCTCACTGACTGGTATCTCTGCAGCGTGCCCAGCTTTGTTTTCCGTCAATTCTAACAGCTCCATCATGCCATGGACGAGCACTTTCATGGAACACAGCACGCGTTCCAGCAAAACAAACACCACCCCTTCTTCTTTGCCACACTTTGTCGAAACATCGCACAGTTCAACCAAAGACTTGAACAATTTGACAAGTGCCGCAAATGCATCCTGAAATAATCCAAATAAAAATGCCAAAAGTATATTGCATCATTTTTTTCGAATGCAATTTATAATGCCATCAAAGAGAAAACCGCCATACTTTTTGACAAGTTGCCAGGTAGTTGTTCGACTCAAAGCCCGCAACAACAACTTGCTGCGGCTTCGGTTGCTGACCATTGTTTTTGTTTCTGTTCGTCATGTCCGCAAGCTGGACGACGATCAAACGTTGCGTTATACCAAGCCAAAGTTGGATGGGCATATTGTACTCCACTGAAGAAAAATGTGAAAGTTCCCCATCAAAAAATGTATATACCTTTCTCAATGTTTGGCCTGAGATACTTGTCGCCCATGGCAAAGAAGGCACTGTGGCATCCAGATTTGTAAAAGTTTGGCAAAAGCAACTGCAGATTGTGCGTGTCGTCGATCAACAACTTCTTCAAGGTTGACAACGAATGGTGGATATGTGAAGCACTTAAAAAATTATGGTAACACAAATAAGCAACCAATTGTTCCCTTCCCTGCTCATTATTTACCTCATGTTGATTTTGTTCACCATCTTCAGCGTCGTGTCGTCCGTCTCCAACAAGCGCTTTAGACCACCAAACACCAACTTGGTGATTTTCTGGGCATGTTGTCGCATCGTGGCCTGGTCCATTGTCGGTTGTGCGGCCTGCCCGCGTTGTCGAATGCGCGGCAACGAAATGGTGCAAAACGCCTTGCCAATGTATGTGATCAGCTCAGCAATTTGCTTCAGTGACCGGATGGCGATGGATTGCGCAGACCGTTCCACAAGTCGACCATCCGTCGATGAAGTGGCTGCAGCTGTGTTGGCCAACAATGTTGTTGGTGCTGTTGTTGTTAATGCCATGGTAGCCGCGGTGCCGCTATTGCTCCTCGCAACATTGACAACATTACGCCTTTGGTGTTGTTGGTGTGCCACGGTGTTAGTGGACGATGGCACGGTGCCGGTGTTGTCCACCTCCATCAGCAACACTCCTCCTTGCTGCTGGCTGCCCGATTCATCGTCAATCAACAGTTCGCTCACTTTGGCTGTGTCTTCAATAATTTGTGATGTTGTTGCCTGCTGCTGCTGTTGCTCCGCGGAATTGCAACTGATCACCTAAAATCCGAGACGTACAAAAAAAACAAAATAATCGATCGGTCACTCACTTTGTATGCATCAAAGAGGGCAAAAATGAATGAGCGCGCGTCCGAGTCGGTTGCAAAAAAGTGAAGCATATAAGGACGCATTCTGAAATGAAATAAATACAACAAAACCGGAAATGAATGCTTATTTTAAAACTAACTCATATGTGCTTTGTGAGTGTAGCGACGACTTCTAAACGAAATTTTTTTTTAAATTTTTTTTTTGTTAAACAAAGCGCCACACAAACCATCAGACTGTTGAGCGTGGTCAGCAGTGCACAAAGGCGGGTCAATTGGCACAATTTCTTCTGACAGCTGACATCGCCACTCGCCTCGCATTGATTGTACGCCTTGAGCTCGACACTGTTCTGCTTCACCAAGTGCAGAAACGCCTTATCCACATCGTGTCTGTGCGTCTTCAAAACGATGGGGGGATATAAAGCTACAAAATTGCAAAAACTGTCTTACATAACGCAGTATGTTGGCCAGCATGTGAAGGTAGTTTGACTGCAGCATCAGCGGACTCTGAACAAAAAGAAATGATTTTTTAAAAAATAAATTGAAAACAAACCGGTTGTTTTGCCTGAGTGATCAGTTTGACCAGACGAAGCGAAATGCTAAATTCATTGGCCGCCTGCACATTGTCCTGCACACCGCGATTGGTCAACATCGTCTCAAGCACAACTTAAAAACAAGACAAATCATTGGTTTGTTAAGCTAATCGGACAATTGTAAAAAAAGAATATTTTAAAAATGCCGATTATGGATATGGAAGTTAGCACACATTGTTACTCCGACCACCCCAAACAACCCAAATACAATAACTATTGTACTTACTGCCAAGCATTGCCAAATAATCGCCCAGCGGTAGCAGCGGCACGGATTCGTCCTCAACGACAGCCTTTCCAACTCCCCACGCGATGGCACATTGCTTCCCCTCCTTTTCGCAATTTTGCTCAAATGACAGCCAATCGTCAATTATCTGTTGGGTTCAATGTTCTCCAAAATTCATTAGTTGCAGTGTGCATACCGCTGCCAACGTGCTCATGAGTTCTTTGCGGAGCGATGGATGGTGCCGGATCAGTTCGTCAAAGGACGTGCCGAGCATGTGGGCCGTTTCAACTGCAATTAAACAAAAACAATTAGTGGTGACCCCCCCCCCCTTTCATCATCCCAATGTGTTGCTCTCACTCACCAATTTCGGTCTTCCGCTTCCTCATGGACTGGAGGAATTTGTTTGAAAAGATGATGCGGAACATCTTTTCCAGCGGCTTCTTCCCTTGGAATGTCTTCAGCTCGTTCAGCCCCCGCTCGTTCAAGCAAAGTGCCGAGCACACATTCGGCAACGCACAGACCAGGTCGCGAGAGATTGGAAACTGAAAAGGATACAACCACAACAATCTTTAATAAAACTCAAAAAAACCCCAAAAACAAACTTTTTCATTGAATATCAATCCCATTATTGCGCTGGTGAGGCCTGTGTTCTGAAGTGTCGTCAGTTGCGCAGGCTTAAATTGACACAAGAAATGATCACAAACAAGGTTAGATAAATCAACCCTTAACAACTAACTGTTACACCTCCTGGAATATAAAATTTGTTGTCAGCGTGACGGCACAGTGCAACAATGATGGGCCGTAAAAGTGCGGGTTTTCAATGATGTGGATCAGCGACATGGGCAACTCCGTCTCCATGATCCGTCGCATTTGTGCCACCAAATGCACGTCGAGCACAGCGCGCTTCAAAAAGTTCAGCAACGACTTCATCAGAGCGGACCGCTGCTGGTTGCAAAGCAACGGTGTTGCTGCCTGATTGCATTTGTCGACCTCATGCTGAAAAGCCCATCCAATTAAAGTTCAAATTACTAGTAAATCATGTCAATGACAAAATTGAGCATACTATAAGCCGCTTGATGACGATGTCAGTGCCACCTCTGGCATTGAACTCTGTAATGTCCATGCCGGTCAGATTGTCGATGATCCGCATTGAACGTGTGACAAAACTGATGTTTTGTTCAGAAAGTGTGTAGTTCTTCACCACGTCTAGCAGCACAGCTGTCATTGATGACCGGTTGAGTGCGTCCCCGCCTAAAACAATGACAAATGTTCAATTTATACACTGTTTTTGTTGCTCCATCATACCATATTCGAATCCGGCAATGTGGTAGACCAACGAAAACAACGACGTCACAAATGCAATTGAGCAATCGCTGTTGCTACCGCCGACGTCCACTTTTCCCGCCTTCAAACTTTCAATGCAGCTTCTGATCTGAGACGGCAGAAAGCCGTGGTAGGTGCGCAGCTCAAGATGGTCAACAATCATTTGGATTCTTAAAAAATTAGTATAAATTAGGGTGGGACGGGACCGGGACTTTTGGAAAAACCGGGACCGGGACTAAATTTGGTCCCAGTCAAAAAAAACCGGGACTACTGGACAAAAACAAGAAAAAAAATGATTGGTAAAAATCGGGACCATTATAAGAGGATTTTAAAGGAATTTTGGAAAACCGGGACCAAAATTTCAGTACCAAAATGGGAAAATTTGACCATTTCAGTACTGGTCCCGGTCCCGTCCTACCCTAGTATAAGTGCATCACAAAAAAAAGGAGAGATTGCATACTTTTTGTCTTTCTCCAAAAAGACGACACTGGCCAGCGTTTTCAGCGCCTCCGTTTTGAGTGCGTCTGCAAGCGTGTGACACTTTGACGGCCACTCACTGCGCAAAATCGCACAGCAGTGCTCAATGAATCCGTCATTTGCCAAGCTGTTCAGACGCCATTCTTCGGTGATCAGACAGCGTGAATAAACTAAAGTTTTGAGTTAAATTTAAAACAAAATTAAGCTTAAGGAGCCAAATTCTCAAATTATTTCACATTTCAAAACCCTTACAGAACACGGATGTGACAATCAGACGGGTCATCACCAAGTAGAAGCGCTCGCTCAAATTCTTTGAGGCGTACGCAAAGCGCAATTTGAAGCTCGCCAGTGCCATCTCTGCATCGTCCAAAGTGATTGACGCAAAACAGGCCCTCATTTCGCCGATGGACTTGACGATGGGCTAAAATAAAAGACTAATTGTAAAGCAGACCAACACCATTACAATTTTAAAAAAATACTAATTGCCAGACTTCAATAAAACTATGGTTTTAAATTGATTATTTTTTCGTTGAAAACCAATGGAAGCGAATGTACTGCTCGATGTTCACCTTGTCCAAATTGACTGTGTATCCGGGCACATCAGAGCGGATTTGAATGCTCAAAGTGCTGGGTGAAACGGTATAACCCTCTGCACAGAACTCATTGACCGGCATCGTCCTCAATCGACCACTCCATGCCTTAAACAAAAAAAAATTCTCATTGCAAATCGAAGTTCAGCTTTAGTTTTTGTATTTACAAAATTGAATTTTCAATTTTGAATCCCCAACTAAAAAAGGGAAGGGTACCTCAAGTATTGCCATCAGCTTTGTGTACAGCTTGGTGCGCATTTCTTGCGTGAGGTGCTGCGAGATGAACCGCGACGACTTGCTGATAATCATCAGCACACGCAACACTTGCACAAGCACCCATATTTTCCTGCAGTCGAGCAGTTTGATCAGTCGCTGAAAAAGGGGGGGGGCGTGCGAATTTGAGTTGAAATTTTAAATTTTCGGAATCAAGAAAAGGTGGTCCATTCGGGGGTGGGGGGGGAGGCCCGATCCAAAAGTCGTATTTTTTTGAAAAATCAAAAAAGTTGATTCTTGTGTGTGTATTTATAGAAAGATTACAAAATTTTGAAAAACAAAAGGATCCCCCTTTGGTTTTTTCAAAAAACTTTTCGGGGGGGGGGGG
>MEIZ01000084.1:195171-210137 GCA_001723225.1 Globodera ellingtonae | reverse complement strand
GCAGATCCGGGTGGCGTCTCCAAGAAGTCGCTGGCACCTACGACCTCCGCTGCAGATCCGGGTGGCGTCTCCAAGAAGTCGCAGGCACCTACGACCTCCGCTGCAGATCCGGGTGGCGTCTCCAAGAAGTAATCTGTCTCCAGGATAATATGTGCGGATTTGTATGTAATGTATGTGAACTCATTGTCTATGATCATTTAATGTGTATTGTTGTTCCGAGACCCAACCATGATTGTATGTATATTGACTGAATAAACGAATGAATGAGACTACATTTTCTTGTTCGGCACCCCTGACTACTTAAAAATTGAGTAAATTTTCTTGTTTGGCACCCTAACTCCTCACCCCCCCCCCTTTGAGTCTACATTTTCTTGTTCGGCCTCCTCACCCTCCCCCCCCCTTGAGTCTACATTTTCTTGTTCAGCACCTCTACTCCCAAATCGTAGAATTATTTCCTTTATTCAGATAGGTATCAAATATGGGCTACATAAGGCAGGTAAATGACAATTCAAAAGATCAATCATATGTAGGCCATTTACATCTCCAACTTCTTGTTGCCAACCGACGAACATATAATACAGCTGCATTTGCCTGATTGGGTGGCACGGTGTAGGGCTAAAAATGTGAATAGTACATTTGATGAAAATATGCTAAAAGCTCCACCCACCATCTCATCGCTGCTCTTCGCGCGGCAACGCGCGCATGAAGTTGTAACGGCAAACTGGACAGTCGGTGTGGTACTTGAGCCAGCGGTACAAGCATCGGCGATGGAATTCGTGGGCACATCCCATGGTCATCCTTGTGATCGAGCTCACGTTGGTCATGCACACCATGCAGCGCTCACGTTGACCCGCTTTCACTGTCTTGAAAATAAGACAAAAAAAATTTATTTGATTGTTTGCTGTTGTTTTAAAGCCGTTAAACTCACATGTCCTGCTCGCCCCGTTGCGGCTCTTCGTTTCTTGGCATTGCGACGGTCGATCTTTGCGCGCCGGGCCCTTGCCGCGTCTTCTGCTTTGGCCATTTGCTGAAAATGGAAAAAACAAATTTAAAAAATATGAAAACAAAACAAAAAACACACTGAGTTTGGCGCTCTGTGCTGACTGCGCAATTATGTGAAGAGAAGACACGAACAAATGGTGGAGAAGTCACAATATGCTGCTTAAATAGTAAATTTGACTGGAAAGTTTACACGGAATAAATATAAAAGCGATGTGATTTCATTTTCAATCATTTCCGCAATTCATTCGTCACATTACGGCATGGAGACCGACTGTAATTTTGTGCTTCTTAAATAATTTTAATGTATACATAGTCCGCCTTCGACACGAAAAAAAGTAAATAAAAAATAACTTCTTACTCAGTTTAATCAAAATTCAGATTATTTTCATTTGTTTACTCCAATATCTTAAAGAAGTTTTTGCTTTAAGCTTGTGGAAGAAAAGTAAACAATATTCCAAAATTCAGAGTTTATTTCAATTTGTTTACTCCAATATTTTAATCGCCAGAAGCATTTCTGATTGTGTTCTTCTTTTTCATTGTCTACATTTTTGTCGTCGTCGCTGCTTTTGGACGGTTTGTTTCCGCATAAAAATAAAAGATGCTAAAATTTAAACAAAATCGTAAATAGTCAGATGTGTTAAACGAATACGAAAAAATTGTTTTGTTAGCATTCGAAAAGTGCGCGATAAAACCTTGTGCAGCTTCTTTTTTCGAAGTTTGTTCTTTTTGCTGCATGCTTATCCCACAAATCTTTCCTCTAGATATTTGTAAGCTTTTCAAAATTGTCCCTCAACTGATCACCGATCTTTTTTTGCATATTCGAGGTATTAAAATTAGAATCTGCGTAAATTATTTGTTGTAATTCTATCATAAAAATAAAATATGGCGGCTCTCTGCCGCACTTTTTGCGAAGGAGCAACTAACCGGACAAAATGGAGGCCCTAAAATATTGAAAACTGCTTCGACAAATTGGAAGAGTTTGAGTGAGAAGGAAAAGCAGGGGTTGTCGTCATCAAGAGCAACAAAAAAAAAACAGACAATCGTACAAAGTTTAGAATTACACTGAACGTGCGAAAAACATCGGCGATGGGACGTTTCGCACATTTAAAATTGACTCCGCAAAAGGGTTTTAAAAAGCGAATTAATGTTTGAACAAATTTTGTAATAATTAATTCTTGGCGTTCTGTTATCAGTGAAAAAGAAGTTACTAAAGATCTTTTTTTGAATTTTAATTTGCTTCTATCAAAAGGGCGAAGAATACGAAGCGGGCCAACTCCGTCTGGCCAACTCCGTCTGAGGAACGTTTAGCAGCTCATAACTTTTTTCAAGCCTGACCAATCTTCATAATCTATATATCATTCGAAAGGCCGTAATAAGAAGAAGCTAAGTGTAGGCATTCAAAAAGAATTGGATAAAATTGAACAAAGTTAAGACCAGAAAATAATGAAAAAGTCCGATTTTTACACTTTTGCATTTATAACTTTTTAATAGAGCATCGAACCGGCTCATTGTTGCTGACATATATCTTCTAATCATTTAGAGCTTTCGAATAATATATAGATTATGAAGATTGGTCAGTCTTGCAAAAAGATATGAGCTGCTAAACGTTCCTCAGACGGAGTTGGCCAGACGGAGTTGACCCCTACTCGGTCGAGCGTTTGTTGTAGTGGGCCAAACGCGACGGCTGGAATTTTTGGGCTTTTACATATTTTTTCCTAAACCTTTTCGAGTTATAAAACTCAATTATTTGTTACTTTTATTGCTTGATTCCACTCGTGACAATATATTGAACTGCACAATATTTTTGCATTTCTTTTTAAGACGTTCCGATGGTGCTTGGATTCGTCGTTTTCAATGTTTTTTGTGCAGCTACTTTGCTGCTGTATTTCTCAACGGAGCCGTTGTTTGCATTGGAGCCTCCGTTGTGGGTGGTTCAGGTTGTTGGCGGCGTTTGCCAGCATTTTTTCTATTCATTTTTCTACAATTTTCAGCGAAAGCGCGATTTGTATGAGCGGAATGACATTTGTATGGAGACGCAACGAAAGCAATTCGAGGAGTTCGGAATGCGTCCCATTCATGCCATTGCAACTCCGATGAACACAACGCTTTGGTTGAAATGCTTTGAATGGTTCGTTTTTTTGTACACATTCGACTTGAGCAACTGCATCATCATTTTCAGTTTGCATCCGGACGATGCAGAAGAGTTGGAGGACGTGTGGAAGCCAAGCCCGTCGATCATCGGACGTAAAATTCAAAATTTCCTCGCAAAAATTCGCGAAGTTTGTGGAAGAAACTTAACACTTCTAAAAACTGTGTGCACGTCTTTAGAAGCTTATTCGTTCTCAACTCAAAAGTGGTTTTGGTAAAATCGAGCGTGGCGATTTGGCAAAGTATCGATGGGAACGGTTGGATGTGAAGAAGAAGAAGTGGACAAATGCACTGCGACAATATGACAAGGAAGGCGGCAGGGACAACGAGTCGGCGGTCATCAACTTTATTGAAGAGTACGCGTTGAGATTTGATTTTGAAGAGACATGAAAGTTAAATTGCCATGTTCTCTTTGAGGGTCATGTCGAAAGATGACGAGAACATGAAGAACCTGTTCATCGGTGACCATTTGGAATTGGAAATGCGGCACATTGACTGGACAAAAAGTGGCTGGTACCGGTGTGTCAGCCGTACGACGACAAAACAAAAAAAAATGCAGATGAACATTTCGCAAATGTATTACGTGGACATACTGAACACTTTCCGTCCTATCATGGTAATACTTTGTATTTAATTTTAAGCTTAAACAATTTTTTGTGTTTAAAGTATAATGTCGCCGACGACAAGCCAAAAGAAGTCGATGAAGCAGACTTTTCCAACAGGACGATAAACAAGCAGCCGAAGGTGGAGCTGTATTGGCACCGGAGTGAGTGGACACCGTGCAACAAATGTGGGGACAGAGTGGGCGAGCGACGRCGAACAAAGTCCTGCTATCTGAAGGTCGTAGTGTGTAACCCCTGGATTGGCATCGTTTTCGAGCCGGTTCTCGGTCTCCGGGTCGTCGAAAAAAAACTCGGGTTTTGTGAAGAAAAAAAGGCCTTCTGGCTCTTAGGTCGTCGTCGCATCATTTTTTTTCGCAGGAATCAATATTTAAAAAATCAGAGAAATTTAGGGGTTGTAATTTATTTTTCAGTTATTACAAAATTGACAATTTGGTCACTTGTTTTGCTTTTAGCGTAAATGGAATGTTACCGACTCCGTGCCCGCCACCTATGCTGTGTTCTCTGTGTTTGGCAAATTGCCCTGCCACAGCACGTTGGTGCCCGACGAGTTGAAGTCGCAACTGAGCCAAAATCTGACATTCTACGAAGAATTTACCAAATGCAAAGTAGTAGTTGACTTCTTTGTTGCTGTTCAGTTTCCAAGCAATCGTTTTTCCTCCTTCTCCATCAGAAACCGTGCACGCCGTCCAAGCAGGACAACGACAGGGTGCGTAAAGTGACAATCAACGAGACAGGCCGAGAAGAAGTGCTGGACGTGCTGCCGGCGGGCGAGTTTAGCACCGCCGAACGCCTACCACCCCTGGCACCGCCGATCATTCGGCGAACAATATTTGTGCGTGTTTTTGTTTTTATTGACTTCAAATTTTATGTTTTTTGTTTTAATTTTTACAATTTAAAGGCAACTGAAAGTGATTGGCTGATGATGGACTGCTCCAACCAGGATGCGACGGCGTTGATTTGGCGCAAAGACTTTGTTGAGATGAATGGGACGCGCATTGTCTCGTTGGAGGACGGGAGAGAGAGGCAACGGCGGGTGCTCACTTCGCGTGGAATATTTGTGATCCAGTCGGCAAGGCTCGAGGACGCCGGCCTCTATTCGTGAGTTTGCTCAATCAATTTGTCAAAAAATGTTTAAAATTTTTATTTTGGTTTTTGCTCATTTTTTGAAGTTGCACTGCTTATCCAAGTGGCCACATTCTGCGCACCTTCCGAGTGTTCATCGACATCGGAGATCGGTCTGCAGAAGTGTTGGCGGCCATGTCCATCTTGGTCAGAACGTTGCTTCTCCTCTTTCTTTTGCTTATTCTTTTTGATTTATTAAATGTAAGCACTCATATTGTGTAAAGTYTGAGTGATTCAAGCGTAAGATGATGTATATAATGATAGCATGTATATGCATTTACTGTCGTTTTTGTTGTATTTATTTATACATTAAATGATTGGTAATTTGCAGGGCAAACATTTCGATGAGTAAAATTGTCAAATTCCATTAAGTCCAAACAATTTTTGCGTTTATTGCGCGGACAAATGGCGGTGCAACCGCTTTTGGGGTGGTCATTGGCAGTGAGAAGCCAAATGAAACAATAAGAATAAGTGCCAAGAAAGCGGTGAAAATAATTTGGGGGTTGAAAGAACGCCACGGGCGTATATCGATTTATTTGTGTTAAACATCCGTTCGTTACACATAAACATTCAGAAAAATCAATCGATCAACAAATATTATTTTATTGTACCCTCTAAAAATCACTATGAAATTCCCTAATACCCGAATTCCCTTTTTTCACCTTTGAAATGAAGTGAGAGGCTAAAAAATTATTTTTATCAATAAATATTCTTGACACATACACGCATATAACGGATATAAACATACAATACATTCCATACGGATAGATACATACACTACAGATCAATCTATGATACAAGCAAAGAATTATATCCGGACGGGGTGGGCAAAGGTCGCAAGGAGTCCTCGTTCATTTAGCATGTTGCTCTAAAATCTTGGAGATTCGGTCGTTGTAGTCGTCCATCGCTTCGATCAACTGCCGCAAGTAGCTGAAAGTTGGAGGATTTATGCTTTGATTTGGTTTGATCATAACTACTCAAAATCAATCGTCTTTTACCTGTTGTGCGCCTCCCTGATCTTTTCCAACTTGCCCAATTGCAATTTGACAATGCCCAGTTGCAATTGAAATTCCCGGTTCGTCAACTAAACAGAAATTGTCAAAAAATGCAATTAAAGTTAGGTAGTTGGTGTGTGTATCTCGCCTCATATGCAATCATTCGGTCGAGGTTTTTCTTCCTAAAAAATTGGGTAGTAAGCTTTAAAAAAGTGTGCTCGTCCTTTTCACTCACTTTGCAAAATTTGTCGCGGCAATGTGTTGGCGTTTGGCGCGGTCGCGCAGCTCCATTATTTGCTCATGCATGTGCTTGTAATCAACGGTCAGCCACTTCTCGAACGGTTCGATCACCTGAAAATTGGACGAAAAGTTCAAAGTTCAAAGTCAGGCCATGTGACTTCACGCAACCTTGTCGACGACTTTTTGATGAAAAATCGCTTGCTCCCTTGAAATTTTGTCGTATCCAGCGCGCATGAAGAGAAGGAATTTTCCATACTGAAAGTAAGTAAAAATTGTGTTAAATGACAAATTGAGTGAATGGGGTTGGGTTACACACACCTCCTCGAAAAATGATGAACAATTGGTGCCGTGAACCGAAAGATATGCTGCCAATCCGATCGCCACGTTATGCGTCCGCTTCGGATCAGGCCCCGGAACATTGAACGAGTCGATCACTTCTGTTGTAGCCGACACAATTTCCGTGGCAAAGTCCCGAATGTTGTACAAGAGTTGGATCTGTATGTGGAAAGAAAAAAAAATATGTATAAGAAACAAAACTGAGTAAACAAAAAGACACCGACCTTTTGACGAAGCGGTGCTTCGTAGTCCGGCATCGCCTTTGACTTGGATTGGCCCATTTGTTTTCAACGAATAAACGGCAAGTGTTTGGCCAAGCAGCAATAATTGAAAGAAATAAATGGGCAAATGGAATATTCTAAACTTTTATAAGTGTAGCAGCCATTGCATTTATGCTTTGATTTTTGGAGCGACTCAGTTTAAAATTAGAAATTTCAAATCATATAAATACGAATTTTTTTGTTACATCGAATGCTCTAGTCTTACTTCTTCTGAACTCTAATTATTTCTACAAAATGTCCGACAACACAAGCGACGAAGAGCAGCAACAGCAAATGCAGGAACTGTGAGTTTATTCCCTAATGAATCAAATCAAAAGCAATAAATCCCAAYTTTCAGTTCCATTTGTGCCGACGTTTGGCTCGAAGTCTTCGCCTTCYTTYYCCCTSTTGAGCTCGGACATTTAATGGCGCTGATCAGCGATCGATTCGACGCTTTGGTGGACGAGCACTTCAAGACGAGGAAATGGTCGCTGGGTTCGCTTCAAATTTGTCGTGCAATTGACGGAAATGGCGCAGAAATGGTCAACTTTACGCGCTTACGACGGCTGCCAATTCCTCAAGGACCAATTCCAAGCAAAGTGATCGGCTTCAAATGGATTGAGATAAGGTCGTTTTCGTTTTAAATTTACAAAATTTAAAGGTTTTGAACTTTCAGTTACATCGACGGAAGTGTCATCGAATTTCTTCAACGCATTGGTCGACTTTTCAACTCTTCCGAGGACACTGTTGCAATTTATACCTTCGAGGATCAAAGCCGCAGCTGGGACATTATTCGGCAGAAGATTTGGCCTTTGATCAATGACAACATTTGCGGCTTTCTGTTGGACATCGCCGATTTCGACCGTTTGCGACAATTCTCTCCGCCGATTCTTCGCAACTGCAAAAAACTCCGATCGATCTGTGCACTTCTCCCCGCAATTATGACCGTGGACAACACCAATGCTTCTTTTACCCAAGCCGTGGCCAACTGGTTGCTCACTCCCCGGGAAGATGGCCGACCGAAGATGTTTTGCTATGGCGGAGGAATGGAAYAACAACTCAAAGAGGTTATTTTTTTCTTTTTAATCAGTTTGAGAGTAATTATTCCCTTCATTTTAGGCCTTTGTCAATGCTTCCGAGCCGGCCAATTTCATCATCAACATTTGGAACGATTTGAACCATAGCCGTGTGCCATTTGAGCTGAGGAACAATTTGACGGGGGAGCGATTGACATTTCAACTRGAAGGCCGTGATGCGCTGTTGGTGCGTTGTCCAATTGAGCGCGACGAAGACAAATGGGCCAAGTGGGAGAAGGAAGCGATGGAGTGGCAAGGGTCCCGTCAATGGAATCGCATCGCCATAAACTTCAAAGACCGTGACATCGGCGACGGGTAAGTGGATGAATAAGCTCAAAATTCTCCTACAATTGTTAAAACTTTTCTTATTCAGGCTGATTGACGCAGAGGCCGGTCCAAGTGAGCCCAACAAGTGAATGGACAGAGGACGAACGAATTCAATGGAGGAAATTCGAWCAGATAATAGATTKATGGGATTATAATTGTTGATTCACTCCTTTGCTGTATGAATATTGGAACCTGKGTACATTGTGTGTATTTATTGTATATTCTATRATGAAAATAAACTTGTAGCGATGTGAGTTTTTGATACTTCCTTATATGTATGGTCCAGGTTTTTCAAAAATCTTTTTTTGTCCTTTAGTCCCGGTTTTCCCAAAAGTCTCGGTCCCGTGCTATTCCAATTAAGAGTCAAAAGGGGCCTAGACAGCTCCCTATGTAAAAAGCTAGCAGTCGATCATTTTACCCCCAACGTCCGTTCAAATAGCCAAAGATTTGTGGGATAAGCTGAAAAAAAGGCTTAGATTTTAGTGTTTTGCCCGACGCCTATTTTGATTCACAAAAAGGGGGGGGGAACAAATTGGAGTGTTACTCACGATCAATCATGCTTTTTGAATAATTTTGAGACTAAAATTGATTTTTGAAAAATGTTCGAATTCGGGTCAGAGGCAGAAAATTACGTAAAAAAATTTGCCTTCCGGTATGCGGCACAAGCGCATATTGACCAAATTTAGCTCATTTCAACAGCACTGAGCGCATCAAATTTATACGTACAAAAAAAACAAATCAATTTCATGTCACTTTCGTCCATTTGCACATTTGTGGCCCTAAAGAGGGCCGTTTGGGTTAATTTTGTGGAAGATTCGCTTCACCGCCAGCGTCTCATTTTGACGAGGTGTACTTCGTCACTGCCTTCGTCCCCTCGGAGACGGCGTGCTTGGCCAACTCGCCGGGCAGAATCAGCCGGACGGCGGTCTGAATCTCGCGAGAAGAGATGGTCGAGCGTTTGTTGTAGTGGGCCAAACGCGACGCCTCCGCGCCAATGCGCTCGAACACGTCGTTGACGAAGCTAAAAAGAGCGAAACTCAACATCAGAAACAGTTAACATTGGCAGGGCGCTTTGTCCAGCACATTGACGGCAAAAAAGAAAAAAAAACAAATTAATGTTGAACAAAAAAATAATTTTTGGCGTTCTGTCATTTGTAAAATTAATCATTGGCGTTCTGTCAGAGTTAAAAAAAAAAGTTTTAATCGAAATCGAAGTTAGCCGCACATCAAACGTGGGCGATTTGTTTTAAACGTGCAGGTCTTCTTGATTTTTTTGCACGGAGCTTGCAACAAAATTGTCTATCCAAAAGCTAAATCTTTAAGCTCAAATCAAATTCAAATGTCCCTGATTTGATCACATCCCAAAAAATGTCCCCGGACAATCACGGTAAAATTGCAGTTTATGGGGGTGTGACCGAATTGAACTTTTTATAGCTCAATCGACAGAGCTCGCTGAGCTGAGCACGAATATGCAAAAATTAAGCGGGGGCAAGCACTATGAAGAAAGTTATGGCCGATCAAAGTTGGCCAAAAACAACAGCTGGRCCGGGACTGAAGTGTCTTTTTAAAGTGGGGACTCAGTTGTCKACTGATTAAAAAATGGGCAAAATCAAGCATATAGGCCCCGAACCTAAGCCTAACGCGACCCCGAACCTAAGCCTAACGCGACCCCGACGGAGGGTGGCGAATTAAGGGGTAGTCGAAAGGTGTGCGTGTGAAAAGCTATTTTCATCAAAACGGCTAAGATAAACTATTAATATTAGGCATGCGCTTCGCGCATGCCTAATATTAATAGTTTATCTTAGCCGTTTTGATGAAAATAGCTTTTCACACACCCACCTTTTGACTTCCCCATGCGCCCACTAGGTACCATCCAGTTCGATTCATAATTTTTAAAGCCTATATGCTTGATTTTGCCCATTTTTTAATCAGTGGACAACTGAGTCCCCACTTTAAAAAGACACTTCAGTCCCGGGCCAGCTGTTGTTTTTGGCCAACTTTGATCGGCCATAACTTTCTTCATAGTGCTTGCCCCCGCTTAATTTTTGCATATTCNACACTTCAGTCCCGGGCCAGCTGTTGTTTTTGGCCAACTTTGATCGGCCATAACTTTCTTCATAGTGCTTGCCCCCGCTTAATTTTTGCATATTCATGCTCAGCTCAGTGAGCTCTGTCGATTGAGCTATAAAAAGTCCAATTCGGTCACACCCCCATAAACTGCAATTTTTCCAAATGGCGTTATGTTATCCAAAAAAAGGAATTACAGCAGAAACAATTTTTAATCGGAGTAGGAGGGTTTTTTGCTCACTTGACAAGTGTCTCGTTAAAATGTTTTTAAGGTATTGAACCCTCATTAAAATTTATACCATTCTAGAAACCCGAATTCGTTGATTGTGTTGAAATCCGGGCTTCGGAATTGGCTTAAAATCGTGTATCTAAACACATTTAGCATTTTTAATCAACACAATTTTTAGCTTTCATCCCAATATGATGGACAATAAATATTTGGCGACCGATGACGCGGTAATCTTCAAAGAACGTGTGGCGCCCGTCAGCGTGCCTATTGTCGTCGTGGTGTTGGTTTTGCCCTTCATGGCGCTGCTCGCCTTCGTTTCGATGGTCCGTCCGTTTTTATTGAAACAATTTTTAGGAAAAGATTTTATTTTGCATTTCAGACACTTTGCTACTTCACGTACTACAAGCCGATGCGCCAGAAGCAACAGGAAGCGTCCACTAAACATTCCGAGGAGCTGGCGGTGATTGGCAAACGACAGACGAAAACCGATAACGCCATGGAGCAGCAGCCGCCATTTTTTTTCGATCTTCCATCGGATTTTGATGATGATTATGACGTTCAATCGATGCCGTTGGAGCTGCGGTCTGACCGCTCTTAGTGTTGTTTCGTCGTGCGTGAATTGTATTTCTAACAATTTGTTGTTCCACAAAACCTAATATTGATACCCCCACATTGTGCATAATCATTTTATGATTAAATTAAAGAATTCAGACATCTCTGATCGAAGAATATGGCCCAAAAAGGGGGAGGGAGATTTGTTTTGTTTCCTTTTCCGCCGCTCTTTTCATTCTCTTCGCAGAAAGAGATCCCCCGATGGAATTTCACTCATTCAAAAATTATTTTATGGGTGGCCAAATGAATCAATGGAGCGGCCGGCCGGCCATCTTTTACAAACAGTTGGCCCCTCGTTAGGTCGGGTTACAGAAAGTATAAAGCATTCGATCTTCAGACCAGTAGACACGAAATTACAATAGGCCCAAGCCGGATTCCGGGTCGGATCTCCCTTAAAAATCTCGGTAGCCTTAAACCCCAGGAGATTTGGCCTAACGGATCTAAAATTTTTAAGTTTAGTAGGGCGACTTTTTTAAAAAATAAGACAACAATTTATTGCCTAAACACAGTGAATGCGCGATCCAACAATTTGATTTTTGTCAATGATCATAAACATCCAATAATATCAACTACATAAGATTATCCTTAACACCTTTCTTCCACACCATTCTTAACTTCTTCGTAAATCATCATTGGCTCCTCATGTCGTCGCGTAGTTCGTCACATTCATTGCGCCATGTGATGATCGCTGGGAAACAGCGCCATGCGTGCCTTAAAAATTGTGTTCAAAACGTCCATTATGATCGTTGGCACTTTTAATGAGTTTTACCTTCGCCTTTAAACGATGCCGGTTCACGTGACGGAGTTCTGGCTGGTCCGGTCGGCGAGTCCAGCGCGTAATTCGTAGCACCCATCGAACGTTCACGTGATGACATTTTGGACGTCATCTGTGAAGGCGACGATCCCTTCATGGAGATGGCGTAGTTCGTTGCACATGCTGAAAAAGATGAATTTATTAGTCACACCGAACGATGTCCAGCAGCAAGCTTTTCCATTACCTGTAGAAGTCGGTGATGGTTCAACTGCTGACGACGGCCTTAGCGAGATGGTGCCCAGAGCTGCTAAAATGCAAATGGGGAAATGTTTTTTATCAAATTTATTTGTGTCCCCCCACCTGTAAAGGGTGGCTGTCCCTGTGACAAAGTTTTATAGGCAGTGCTTTGCACTTCAGCAGCGCTTAGCGGAGTGGAAGCAGTGTCTTGCTGTTGGTCTGCAGCAACGGGTTGCGCCTCGTCGGCTTGCTTTTGCTATAAAAAAAATTTGGAATTAGACAAAAATCAGGATCAAAAATTTAAAAAAAGTAACAAGCTTTATGTTACCTTCTTCTTACAACCGCAGCATTGAGTGATAATCACGAACACGGCGCCAACAACAATTAACATCAGTTGCAGTGGAATTAAAACGACGGAGACCGTCATGGCTTTGGTTGCTGTTCAGCAAAAAGTAAACGGAAAATGGAGATGGTATGAAAATGATCGCCTTTTTATATACCAGACAAAACGATTTTAGGTATTTTTTATTTGTTTATCAATTTTGCAAAAAAAATGTGCTGTGGAAAACATTGTTTTGTTCGCAATTTTGAGCCCATCATTGTGTGCAAAAAAGTAAAAACTCGAAAAATGCCCCATTTTTAGAGATTTTCTGGCTATAACCTTTTTCATAATTACCCAAGTTAGGTCCAGGTTCCAAAAGAAAGCTTGATGAACAAATATTTTTGAATATTTTGAACATTGGATATTTAGTCCTCAGCTTAAGTGACCATTTCAGTACCAAGGTTTAAGCGTTAAAAACTTCAACGCACACTTTTTAGGAACGGCACTCGATTTGTTCACTTTAATAAGAATGACAAAAACCTCGAAACTCATACAAAACTCTGCGTAGAAGACGTATCTGAGCTTCGTTAAACGTATCTCGAATCCCTAACCCAATTCGAACTTTGGTTCAACAAAATCACATTTTGAAAACAATTTTTTTTTTGTCTTAAAGTCGTTAAAAGATATTAATTTCTAGCGGTTTTTGGGCCCTAGGACTAATGCCAAGCAAGAAAAATGGCGGGATCGAGTCCATCAGCGTTGAAATGCGCACACACACGGCACTTTCTTTTAATAAATAACAAACAAAAAAAAAGATTCAATTCTCTCTCGGACGCACAGTTTTTGATCGTAATGTCTTTGGATCTTCAACATTATCACACACTTCAGTGGCTGCTGCTCTCTCCTCCTTCGTAGATTGGGTCAACGGATGGGCCCTCCTTGCGCATTTCCATGAACACGAAGCCGCCAGCATCGTCCATGTCTGCAACAATGCAGTCGGCCACCTCAAACAAAAAAAAAATTTTTTTGAGTGGGTGGAGGGGTATTTTAAGAAAAACCCATAAAAATGCTTTAAAAATTGCCTTTGTCCGGAGAGGGGAAGGGGAAGAAATATTTGAGAAAATTTTTTTTGTATAATTTTCGCTATGGGAAACAAAAACATTTTTCATCAAAAAATCATTGAAGACACCGATCAACCTGATTCCTCCAAAATTTGAAAATAAAAACTAAAATAGCGATCGGTCTTGTTGAACATTCTGTGGCGCCCCCCCCCTTATTACGTCAAAGGACAACGAACGCTCCAGCTGTTCAAAGTCTTCGCTGCCGTCCGCAATTGCCTGTTTTTGCAAGAAGAAATGTGCATGGATTTGCTGCTCAAATTTCATTTAAATGAGAAAGAGTCGAAAATAGCAACAAAAACAAATTTCAATAAATTCACCCATTACGTACGTCTAAGTAGTCTGCGCTCGTCGTCGCTTTGTCTCCTGTCCCAATGCTTTGTGCTAAGCGGGTGGACTAAAACAATGATTTGTTTTTAAAAAATTGGAAAAATTTGTGATTTGAACTCATTTTTTATTAGTCGCTCGACAAAAATTTAATTTCAATTCGTACCGAAATTTTGCTTTTTCATTTGTATAATTATCAAAGCCGACCTCAAACATTTGCGAGCGGGTCAACATCATCATCGGCGACATCATGAAAGAGGACTAAAAAAAAAATGCAAATATTGAGGCTCAGGGGGCGAAAGGGGAACCGGGGAGAGAGACGGAATGTCGGGCGAACAGAGCGCCGAATGAACGTGACCACGGGCTTAAAGCATTTGTCGTTATGCAACCATTTGATGTTTTTTTTGTACCCAAAATTTTATCCGGACTCGAAATCGACTTTGGGCACACAAAACCGAACAAAATGTACACTCTGGGTCAGGGGGATGTAACCGGATTCCGGGCATTTCCGGAATACCGAACTCTCTGACAAAAAATCCTTAAATTTAACCAAAATTGGCAGTTTCACCGAACAGTTCCGAGTGCCCGCCCGCGATAACATGGACTGATTCGGGTCAAAACCGACACCCCCCCCCCCACACAAAATAGCAAAAAATGAACCTGACGCTGGCAACACCTCTGGCGATGGAGCAATGAACGTGTTGCGCGTCCAAAAGTGTTCAACATTTGTGAGCTGAGAACGGCTGAACTCCGCGCTTGGGTCCCTATAAAAAACATAAAGATGGTCAAATTCAAGTTGTTTTTTTAAATCAAAATTCGTACAAAAAAAACAAAACAATTATCCCAAACTTTTTTTAAATTAAATTGTGCTTGCTCTACTATATGTCCCGCAATTTGCATCTTGTAACTGTTCAAACACTTGCCAGTCTTCGGGCGGTAGTGCAAGCTCCTCGGACTCGTCAAATTCCACGGGACGTATTTTTGCAAGCTGATCAATCGACCATTGGAATGGCTGCGGAAAAATTCAATTCCAATTAAAATTTTGAAGACCCCCCCCCCCAACAATGTTTATACTAACAATTTCGCCGTTCTCTTTGTCTTCTTTGGCACCGTCCGGTCGCACTTGTCGGCCCGTTTTACGACGACGAAATATGCCCGGGGTGACAAACGA
>MEIZ01000084.1:166958-187910 GCA_001723225.1 Globodera ellingtonae | reverse complement strand
CATAATGTGAATGGAGAGAGAGAGATTTTCACAACAATACCATGTGGATTGGTTATGGTTATACTGTATTTGTGGGGGGGGGCGGCGTGTACACCAGGGATGAATGGCATTCTGTGCCGTATTCCGTTTTTGAAAAATTTTTTTTGATTCCGTTTTTCTTGCAAGACACGGGAATGACGCACATCCCTGGTGTGCAGCACATGTTCATGTGTCGTCTCTGCCGCTGCGCTTCGTGTAATTGTGATAAAAATCGAAATTTTTGAGGGTTTCTGGGCACCTCGGGGGCCATTAAACAATTTTTCTCACAAATTCGCAAAAATTTTCAAAAAATTTCACGGGTTGTTTTTTCTCTTTGGCCGACCCCCAGGTCGCGAAATTTGTTCTAAACAAAGTTTTGGACAGAAAGTTCTTGACTATTTTGAAGCGCAGCAGCATACAATTCCCCCCCCCCCGGGGTTGTGTTCATAATACTGCACAAAATTAGGGAGGTAATTAGAGGAATAGGACACATAGAGACGACCACTTTCTCCTATCAATTGTCCGAGTACTGCTCCGCCACCGCCGCCATCGCCTGTTGTTGCTGTTGCTGGCGTTTTTCATGCTGCTGCAGCTGGAAAGCCTCAATCTCGGCCCAAATCATTTGTCGCCATTGGTCTGCAACAAAAAAAGGCGTTTCCAATTTTTTGTTTTACGATTTCTCAAAAATTCTTAAATAATTTTTTTTGTTTATTTGTTGTCGTTGTTGTACCAATGCTCATGTCCTGCTCAATGTCCACTTCAATGTGCCCGTCCGCGGTTGGCTCGTCGTTTGGGTCATGGTACTGCTTGAAGTAGACGTGTTCCATTGCATGTTCCGCGGTCGGACTTGGAAAAAAACAAAAAATTATCATGGAATTTTTTTTCCGGGTTTTCAAGCCCCCCCCCCTCTCCCTCCCGTCCTCACCGATAGTCCGGGTCCAGGTTCAGCGTTTTCTCCAGAAAATCCACGGCCTCCGGTGTTGCGCCGACAAAAAATTTTTTGAAATCTTTTCGCTCCATTCGCGTCATGTTCCGGATGTAATTGCGCGCCTCTTCCGACGAAATTTTCTGGAAACCATTAAAAAAAAAGGCAAAATTGTTGTAAAAACCCGCAAAAATTCGTCGTTCGGCGTGCCACAGATGGACATGATGCGCGTCAGCTGATCAATGTCTTCAAAAATTTAATTTCTTTTTTTTGTTTTGTTTTTAATTTGACGCCTTCTTACGGTCCGCTCCGGGGAAAAGCGTGCGGCCGGTGATCAGCTCGGCCATGATGCAACCGACAGACCAAATGTCGACTTAATTAGCATCAATTTATTACCCCCTCATTTACCCAACAATTCATAGAGCCCCCCTCTTTCGGTCAGAGCCCGGCGGGGTCAGTACCCCACATGTTGTGCCCCCCAGCGATTTCCGAGAAGTCTCGATCCCGGAAAGCGCATGAAAAAACCAAGATTGAGCATCTCGAATAGAGCCCAAGGCAATGGGACTCGTCGAGACTCTCGAGATTGAAATTAATCTCAATCGGTAACATTTCGCAATTTTCGATCGGGGTCCAAAGTCCAGGGCTCTAGTCTCGAAGTGGCAATTTTGGTTCATCACCAACCAGTCTGGGTGTAGTGCATCCAGTTCAGCATGATCTCCGGCGCACGGTACCAGCGGGTGGCCACGTAGCCGGTCATCTCCTGGTCAGCATGACGAGCCAGTCCAAAGTCCAAAATCTAACAACAACAAAATAATTTCGGCTCAAAAAAATGCCAAAAAAGAAAGAAACACGCCTTCAACTCGCAGTCCTCGTTGACCGCAATGTTGGACGGCTTCAAGTCGCGGTGGATGATGCCGGCCGAGTGAATGTATTTGAGTGCTCGCAAAATTTGGTACACCAAAAATTGGATGTGATCATCGCTAAGCCGTTGGATTTTGAGGATGTTGGACAGATCGGCACCCATCAGAATGGACACAAAATAGCTGAACAAAAATGTTGTTTTGTATTATATTTATATTTGCACATTGTGTTCCAATAATTGAGGTTATTAGTGATCAGAAAAATTAGTGTTTTTTAGGTGATCAAAATCTCTGATCAAAACTATTTTTCTTAATCAAAATCACGGGTTGGGTGCGATCAGCAAAACGCCGGAAATGTGCTGTTTTTTTTTTCGTGATCAGATTCTGATCGGTGACCGTTAAGCGCATCAAAATCCCCGATCAGTGAGCATTTAGGTGATCAAAAGCATTTTTGATCACCCACCAGTGATGTGACTTTTTGTGGTGATCAAAACATTCCGATTTATGCCATTTTTATATTCTACACCGGAGGGCACCACAACAACAACAACCCACACGTCATTCAGTGTTGCSGCGTGCTGATCCGGTGTGAACACGTCGTACAAATCGATCACATTCTCATGGCTCATCAATCGCAGCAAGCGCAGCTCGCGATGTGTGCGTTTGGCATGGATTGGCGATTGGAATGGCCCTTAATTTATTATTAATTAATTAAAATTAATATATTTGAGTGACGGAGCGGCTTTGTGTGTAATTATTTAAATTGAACGTTTTGTTTAAAAAATGCCAACAAAAAAAATGGGTTACGCGTGAACTTCTTGATGGCCACCCGATCGCCGGTGGTCACACATTCGGCGGAACTTCAAAAATTAGAGAAAAAAAAAATGCGTTTTTTTTTGTTGTTGTCAACCCCTATGTTTTGATCGCTTAACCATTAATACAAATAAAATGCAAATTAAAAAACAAAATTTTTGTTTATCAATCAAAGAACGCACCAAACTGTTCCGTACGCACCAGTGCCCACCGGATTTACTGAAAATTTTGTGCGCATATTTATGGAGCCGCTTTTTAAAAAAATATATATTTTAGGGTCGATCGGTCGAGCCCTCCGGGGCGCGTTTTGTATGTTGGTTCAAAATTCACCGACCACAAGATTTGTTGCTCTGTCTGTACAGAGAAAAGTTTGTGGTCAGAAGCGTTCGAACCGGTTCGGGAGCAAAAGTCTGGCTTCCCAAAAAAAAATTCAATTTTCGGCACCTCCAAACGCTCAATTTTAATGCATTTGCAAATTGAGCAGACATTAAGTGCCGAATTTTGTCATTTTATAGTAAAATAGTGCCCGGTAACGCGCGGAAGAATGTGCCGTGCCCCAACTTTTTTGGTACTCAAATTGCTTCCGAATATTTGGGCCAGGGGACTCAGTTGGGCGTCACACATTTTGATTTTTTTTTGTTTCTTCTCAAAACGCGCTCAAAAAGCGCCGACGGCGACGAGTTCAATCGATCGCATAGGTGTCCCTACGTTTTGCCAACTCATCAAAAACTTAAATTTTAGATCAATTTCGAACCCCGGACACAAATTCGAAGGTTTTTTTGATTTCAAAATTTTTCGGCATCTTTTGGCCTCAAAAATTCAAAAACATGCTCAAAACAATTTCAAAAAAACGCAGAGTTCTGCAAAATGTACAGTTGGCAAAACGTAGGGTAACCGATCGCATACATTTCTGGTAGCACTCGGGAATGATCCACACAGTTTTGTTCAGCTCCACGATGTAGAAGCCCGGCTTCACGTTTGTCGGTATGATGTTGTGTTGCTGATGGGAATGGCGGCATTCGGCAAACATGGCACACACACGCTGGGCAAGCTGAACGGGCTAATAACGACGACGACAACGACGACGGCACCCTTAAGCATAGAGCATGGAACAGTTACTTGGAATGGCATTTTGAAAAACTGGTCCGGGACAAGAGCACAACACGGGGTGCCAAGAATGCGCGAGAAATCCCGAAAATTCAGGACACCACTCCGGTTTTAAAGATTGTCTCCGCACCAAATCCCCGACATGACCAACTCAAACCCCCCGACCTTCCCGCCCCCGAGGGGAAACCCKCCAATTTATACAACKCAACCTCAACGGAATCGGTGTGATTGAAGAGCTGCTGCCCAGTGTGTGTTCAGCGTCGGCAAGCAGTCTCTGGTAGACAAAAAGGCGCAAATTGTATTATAACGAATTAAAAATCCGAAAAACAAAAAAAATGTTAACAGCGATGGGCCGAAATCGCATAAACAAATACCTAATTGCACATTTTACAATAAATAAGCAAAAAATAAACAAACAAAAATATTCGTTAAGTTAACGAAAAAGCATTTTTGGTGGAGAAGGGGGGGGAGGGAGTGGACAGCCTGAACTGCTTGAATGTGTCACAATTTTCTGATCATCACAGAGAAAGAGAGAGAGAGAGAGAAAAATTGTTCTGTGCAAATCTAATCACTACTGATCAGAGCAGAAGGGGTCAATGCCAATGATCATTCATTGTCCGTCCCCATCTGCTGATCGGACAGCATGATCATCTGCTTCTTCTGTTCCTCCGGTTGTTCATCTACATCATTTTGCGATTGCTGCTGCTGTTGTTGTTGTTGCAGCATCAGTTCTTCGTCTTTCGTGGCAATGTGCCGTTGCAACTCGTGCCAAATGATGTCTGCGCGTGTGTGAAATAAAAAGTTCAAGAACCAAAGTCCAATCCGGGCTTGCCACCCCCCGTCCACGTCCAACTTGTGCTTGGACACACGCACCTTTCCAATCCCCCACAGTTTTCGCCATGTCATCGCTGTCCTCAATGTTGAAGGGCTGTGCAGCTACTGGCTCGTCCTCTGGCAAATGGTACTCCTGCATGTACACATGACGAAGAGCTTCTTCGACAGAAATTCTATACGTAAAAAATCAAATCCGAGGTGGAAAAAATGCTAAACAAAATGATCACTCTGCTACTTATTCCCGTCAAAATTTTTTTAAAAATGAATTTGGATTAATCCCCGTCCCTTCAGGTGCGTCATGTCCCCGGGGGGGGGGGATTAACCCAAAAATGAAACATCCAACCGCTCCCCCCCCCCCAACACCCAACAGACCGTCTGTCCGGGTCCATCACCAGCAATTTGTTCAGCAAATCCACCGCATCGGGCGGACAATGCGCGAACACTTGGCCAAAATTTTTGCGCTCACAAAAGCCGCTCATTCGTTCGATTACCATTCGCTGCAAATTTTTTTTTTGTTTTTTTATTTTTGCAAAAAAAAACAAAATTTTTTGGGGTTGATTTAAATTTTTGCAACAAAAAACCAAAACAAAACAAAACCATGGCCGGTGAATTTTGCTGCTCAATTTTGGACATTAGCAGCTCATCCGGACTCCCGCAGAGGCGGATGATCAACTTGTACTGCTCCATCGCCTCGGAGCCGGGGAACAGCACACGGTTGGTGAACAGTTCGGCCAAAATGCAGCCCACCGACCAAACGTCCGCCTTCGCATTGTACGACACGTTGCTCCAATAAATTACCTACACAAATTCGAGGCGTTAAAATTTTTTTTTTTTTGTTTAAATTCAAAATCCTCTGAACCCAACACGCCAAAATCGAGAAGTCCTAAGAATTGTCTGAATTTAAATACTATAAAATGTTTTATTTTAACTAAAGCCCGGACGTTTGAGTTCTCGATTCAAAATCTCGATTGACAAAATTTTGGCGAGATTTTTAGTGATCACGAGCGAATCTCGCGATCGATAGAAATTTTTGTTTTCTTCAAATTCTTGATTGGTGCGCAAGTCCGACTAGAGTCCACACTTGAGGACGCCGATCGAAATTTCGAACAAAAAGTTTCGGTAAAATTTCGTAATCGAAAGATGGCGACGAGTTTCTAAGTCGTCCAGGTAAACAAAACCCTGAAAATCATGTTTCAAAATTGTTCAACAACAACAACAGCAACAAAATACCTCCGGACTGCGATACCATCGCGAGATTACGTAGGCGGTCAAATTGTCGCCGGTGTTGGACACCGTGCGGGCCAACCCAAAGTCCAACACGGTCAAGTCGCACTCCTCGGTGATGGCCAAATTGGACGGCTTCAGGTCGCGGTGGATGACCTAAAAATGGAGAGGACGCCATGGTGTACATGTGCATCTGCGTGGACTTTGGAAATGGAAAACAAAAATTCGTTGATGACCCAGATCAGTTAACAGAACCGGACCCCTCCCTATCGGAATTTTATTTATTTCTAAAAAGTCAATGGGAGGGCGGAAGCCTTTTCGAGCAGTACACCCTACCCCAGCTCGGTAAACACAGTCCCGGCCTTACAATGTTTGCAAAAAAAATTTTAGAGCCTAATAGGGCGTAAGGTAAGTGTTCAGAAAAATGTCGGTGCGACAAATTCAATACTAACAAAATTTTGCAGAATAAAAAACTCATTAAAAACAATTTTTTTCGTAAAAATTTCGGCCTAACTCTGCAACAAAAATCGACAAAAAAAAATTGCAAATTTTGATAGGACGCCATCACCTCCCGCCCTCCGAAAGTCCGGGTTTTTCTTTCTCAATTCTGCACAAAATTTGGAGTAACTGTTATATTTATTTATATGTCGTAACATTTGCGGAATGCAGGTACTTCAGTGCGCGCAGCAACTGGTAGACGATGTACTTGATGTGATCGTGGTTGATCAACGACTGGCCCAACTGTTTCTGACGGTCCAACACCTGCTTTAGGCTTACGCCTGCGTAGCCGGACACAATGTAACTGCGCAAGAAAAATAAAAATTGAATTTTCATAAAAAAAAGCGGAGCAATTTTATGCCGTTTTTGTTTCACAGAGTTGCGCAATGGTGACGTTGGCATTTTGTTGGGTTTACGGGGGGTCCATTTCCGGGGGCTTTGTCGGAATTTTTAAAATTTGCCAAGTTTTTCGAGTTCCGAACACCACCAAAAAGTTGGTTGTTGCAATTCTAGATACTAGGTACGGGTCCAACCCCTTTCACTTGTTTAAAACAAAAACAAAAAAAAAACTGTGTTTTTTTTTGTAAAATTTTACACATTTTTGAAGCACTTTTCGTCCGACTCGGGCGAGTACATGTCCACAAACTGGATGATGTTCTCATGGGCGATCAACTGCAGCAATTTCAGTTCACGGAACACGCGTCGCGCTTTGATGGCGCTGCTGAACGGCTCGTACATCTTCTTCACCGCCAATTCGACGCCCTGCGGGGTGCGCACTTTGCTGAAAAAGTGAAAATGCTAATAAAAATAAATGTTGGAAAATGATCAAAATTTAAATAAATTAGGAAATTGTTTTAATAAATTATTATTAATGATTATATGGAAAAGCGGATCCGGAAATCAATTTTTTGAACTTTTGGATGGAAACGGAAGCGTCTCCTCCCTCACACACTCACATCACGTTGCCGTAGTTACCGCCGCCCAAATAGTCCACAAACTGGTACTCCGACGGCACAGCATATTCCACCTGAACGATTTGAAAATGCCAAAATTGGCACATTTTAATGGATCAATTCAAATTGTTTGGCATTCCGAAAGAATTGACTAAATTCAAAACAAAAAATGATGGCGATTCATTTTTGTGGCTCCTCACATTTGACCGACCGACTGACCCACCGTGTTCACGTTGATCTGCACAAATGTGCGTGACGGTGCCGCCGTAGATGAACCGCCAGCCGCCGCTGCTGAACCCGTCGTTGTACCAACAACAACAGCACCGCCCGCGGGTGCTGCGCCATTGGAAGGGCATGTTTGTTGTTGTTGTTGCTCGGGAGTATCAACAACAATGCCGCCTGCTGCTTCAGGAGGAGGAGGAGGAGGAGGGAGGGCAGCAGCGGAATCCATGGCACACACCCAGACACACACACAACGCCGTTGTTAATCTACAAGATCTGGGGGCTCATACTGTAAAAACGGGAATACTGAGTTATGTAGTATGACATTGTTAATTAGCAAATATTTGAATGAATGGATGCGAAGAAGCATTGAAATCATCAAAATTATTTAAGAAATTTGATAATTGTTTGAACTTGTTCAAAAAATGACGTGGAGCATTTTTTCCGAATCATACGTACCAAAGGAAAAGATCTATCTGATCAGTGAGCACTTTCAAAAGATTTTTTCAGAATTGAGTTCTCAAATATGGATCGACCCAGATTGATCAGGAACTAATTACCCTGGCACGATGATCGATCAAACATTATTATATGAAATTGCACATTTACAAATTACAAAACATGTGACTTGGAGAATACACACTGGTTGTACTGCTTTTCGAGAGGAGAAAGAGTGAACCCCCCCCCCTCTGTCAATGGTTGATGACTAGACGACACGAATGTAATGGCATCAGTCAGGCGTGGAAGTGATTCACCCCCCCCCCCGTTTTTGTGGGGGATCCATGATCAGATCAACGGCGTTTTTTCTGATCAGGTCCACGCGTGAATGTCACATAAAACAAAAATGGGATTGCGAAAGCTTTTTGTCCAATTTAAAAAATGTAAATTGAGCAAATTGTACGAGAAAAAAACAAAAAAATAACAATCTGAAGTTGGCTTTTTTTTTTGTAATGAGAATAGACAAACGAAAAATGAGAAATCCATACAAAAAAGATAACAATTGAGCAACAAATCTATGCAAAAAAAGCGCTTATGGGTATAATGTTAGGGCACGTCTGGGCACCAAGCATGGCACATATAATAAATTGGAGAAAAATGAAGCCAACAATGAATGAATGCTTCAGCGATATGCCATCACCATCATTCCTTCAATTAGGCGAGCGCCGCTTTGTGTGCCACCGCCTCCAGCGTCGCCGCCGGCGCCACCCCGTCCTGTTGCGGCGCCGTCACCACCGCCACCGCCGCCGCCGCCACTGCTTCCCGTGCTCTCCCGGCGGATGGTCGTCGTTTTGACCACCGTTTTTCTGCAACAAAATATTTTTCTCAACAGTACTGTTATAAAGGCAATGAAATTTTGACAAAACAACAAACATTTCCCACGGCTCATCCGCCGAGGACGACTTGGCCACACTTTGCGAGGAGTTCGCCCGACGTCGCCTGGGCCGCTGAGGCGGGGAATGTCCTTCAATTGAAAAATTGATAGAGAGTAGCATATGTAATTGAAAAAAAAAAAAGAAAACCGGGGTATTTCTTAAATTCTCATCCCTTGACTAAAAATTGACACAATTTCTGTAATTTTTAAATCAATTCCCTAAAACAAAACAAAAAATTGAATAGATTTTTTTCGTTCATGTTCGGCCGCTACCTAAAAATCACAATGAAATTCTGGTGCCAAAATGAGCAAAAATGCCATTGTTTTTTGTTAACCTGCCGTTAGCGGAAATGGCGGATCAGCGGAGGCAGAGCGCAGCACCATCACAGAGTGCGACGGGGACCTTCAAAAAAAATTGGAAAATTTTTTTCGTTTTTTTGGGGGGGGGGGTAGTGCATCCCCACCTCTGCATGGAAATTGCGCGCAATGTGTTGTAGGGACTCGCAACAAACGTGTTCGATTTACCGTGCAAAGACAGTGTGGATTGGCCAGGAACCCTAAAAATTGCACATTTAAATTATATGTAAAATGAAAGAATTATGGAAAAAACTTTTCTGAATTATGAGAAGTCGAAGCCCCTTCCGAAAAATCAAAAAAACAAAAACGTACACCGGAGGGAACAGCTTGAGCTCCTTGTTCGGTTCCAACAAATGCGTTCGGGCATTCGGATTCTCGTACACCGGATGTGCTGGCGGTGGCAGAGGCTGGTAGGGACTGACCTCGTAGGTCGCACGAGGCTGCTAAAAAGCAAAAAAAAAATTTATACAAAAAAAAACAATAAACGACCGACTTGGTAATGCGTTGTGTACACCGTCACCGAGGCGGGCTGATCTCGATGGTGATGATAACGCAATTTGTCGCTTAGAAACTAAAAAAACAATAGTTTTTTTTATTAAAAATGATTGATTTTTCAGATCAGGCAGGGTGTGCAAAAAGTTTTTGAAAAAAAAACCCAATCATTTTGCCAAAAACGATTGGAATTTTTTTCAAAAAATTTTTTGTTCTTCCGCTGACGGACAGGTTGTACCTGGCCAAGTTTTGGGTTTACTACGCGTCCGGAAAAATTTCCAATAATTCCCGTCCCGCCGAACAAAAAATCGCCTCCCCGTCATGTTCAGTCCGTACAACACCTGAGAGTTGCTGATGGAACCGATCAGGCCGATCAGTAGCAGCAAAATGCCCGTCCCAGCCAGCAACGGACCAGCAATTTGAACGGGCGGAATCATCTGACATTTTTAATAGGAAAATTTAAAAAAAAAAAACCCTCTCTAAGGTTCGTACATTTTGTTGCTCCTCAGAATTCCAGCGCCAAAACGGCTTTTTGTACGCCACAAAATAGCCCAAATAAATCATCAGAATGCCACCGAGAAGCAAAAAAGTGCCAAACGCCCACACGCAAATCACAGCGGAACTGCCACGGAATTTGCTGAAAGTTTTCAAAAAAAATGTTTTTTTTTTAAATTCCCATTTTATTGAGGGGTTTTTTTTTATTCTTCTGAGAATTTCATCTAGGTTCGTACGGGACCGAGTAAATTTAGTCCCGATCAAAAAAAAAACCAGGGCTTAAGGTACAAAAAAGAAACGATTGGTAAAAAACCCGGACCAAACATTTCAGTCCCCGGGTGGACACTTCAGTACTTACTACTGGTCCCGTGTTAATAAAAGTTACTGAAATGATTGGCAACAAAAAAATGTAGATGTACAACGAGCGGAAGGAGTATAACATGCATGCCCCACTCTGAACAGCTAGCAACAAACTTGGTCCGATACGGGAAGAAGCCGAACTGGGCCGGGTAGAGCAAGTCCCAACCCTTCGGGTAGAAGTAAAAGAACGGGTCGCGCTGTGCCATRGGCCCAAAGTGCACAATGCGTTGGTTGCCCGTCCACTGGGCGGGGTCCAACTCTTCAACWGATGCGCTTCCGCCAACACCGGCTTGTACAATGTCGTCCCGRTTGTGTTGCTGTTGGGTTTGATGGAATTTGTCTAAACAAACATTTATTTACTCCAAAAACATTTTTTTGAWAATTAATTTTACRCCAATTTTTGAACGAGTAGTACACACAACGGATTTTSATYTTATGAAAGTGGAGGAATTTCTCAAAAATTCACTGRGAAACCGRAAATCTTATTAAGAAAAAATATTGAAGCCTTAAAAAAAGCTTCAAATAATTGATTCCGAATGTATCGAATTTTGTACTCTCGTCTTTGATATTGTACATTTATTATCAAATCATTTCAATTCAATTCGGTAATTAAATATGTAAAAATTGTCAATTTCACTTTGCGGCCGTTTTTTACGCCTCGGGCGTGACGGGTCAGAAGCGGCAGAAAACAGCAAATGGGTGCGCGTTTTCTCCGGCACATTGACTGATTGAAAGCCGCGACGTCTTGGCAACTGTTGGAACACAAAAGAATATCAAAACGTAACAATTTTGGACGGAAGCAGGAAATTTTCGGGACAAAAATCCCGGACTTTTACTGTACCAGGACAGGGAAATTGCCAATTTTTTGCTCTATAAATTCCAAGATTTTCAAATTTATAAAATCACTTTTTTTTACAAAAATCCAGGGGTTTCGCTTCATCACCCTACAACCAAACCCAACGAACCATTTTCATTGATGGAAATCCGTTTTGGTCAAAAAAAGGCACGATGACGTGACGACGTGTTAAGCAATAAAGAGGCCAAGAACATTGCTTGAAAAACGCACTTTCATTTTAAAAAAATCTCAGAAAAATTTCATTGATACTGAAATGGACGAATGCCATATTCAGATTTAACAAAACTGAAAAATGAATGTGATTTTTTTTAATTTTCCTATTTTTCTTTCACAACAAATATAAAACAAAAGCAGAAGTGATAGCCATCAGCCAGCATCAGTCAAAAATGTATGAAAGTTTATATATATGTAAATAGACAAAAAAATTCTTTGTTTTTTTTGTTTTCGAATTTTTTTATGTAAAAATTGGCCAACTTTGCAATTTTGCATCAAGCAAGTCCAAATTTTGGTACGTTTTTTGTTGTTGTAAAAAATTGTATTAGTAGATTTTTTTTTCGTTTAAATAGTAATCTTTTAATGAAAAAGGACATTTTCAGGCATTTTTAATTTTTAGACGTAACAAATTTTTTGCATTTTGACGTTTGCACTTTCCGACGCGCCGACCGATCGGACATTCGTAAGTCAGTACAAATTGAAAATGTTTCAGGAGCACGAATGTATTTAATCGTTTTAAATTTGAAGCTTTCAAAAATGTTCGATTTTGCTTAATTGTCGAACTTCACGAAATGAAATTAAGCACTTTGCCGTTGCTCGGCTAAATCGTTGCCGCCCTTTTCAGATTATCACAAAATTTGCTTTAAAATATTTTCATACATAAAATTTTTTACATTTTTGTTGAGTTAAGAGAAGCTTCAGCTTTTTGTTTTGTAAAATCAACATAATAAACACACAACAAGATTGTCGCACACGATTCGCGAACGCGAACAAAAAAAAAKKAAAWWTTTTTTGAAACGAAAAATACCGTAAGAATTATTTATACTGTTTACAAAAAAATTGAAATCACGGATAATTAACTACCTAACAGGTTTCCAGCCGCAATTCCTACATATTTCGCTAATTTGTAAGGAAGAATATGCTTTTTTACACAAAATAAATACATCGGATTTTAATAATACAYCATATTTATCGAAATAAATATGTGTAGATAAAATATGTATACATTCATACAAAATTGACTGTTGCGTAATGCGTTTAACAATATCACAAATCGTCATGTTAAAAGTCCTGGAAACATAATGTAGTTTTCAGAATATACCTAATCCTCGTAAAATTGCAACAAAAACGAGATTTTCCCCCAAAAAAACACCATATTTTTAGAGTGACTTTTATTCCATATAAATTACATTTCGACACCATTTTTGCGTTTTTAGTCAATGTTTCCGTATTTCTACAAAGATTTGTTTCTTATGAAACTGTAAATAGAAACGAAAAAGTACTCTTAAAAAATCACTATTTTTGTTATAAAATTTTAAAAACAGTAAAAAATATTAATCTTATAATTCTGTGATGGAAACCGATGAAGTTTGACGAATTTTGAAATTGTTTAATCACTTTGTCAGCGCAACTTTTTGTAAATTTTTTTTCCAATTTTAGATTTTATATATTTTCCACATACTAGCTTTTTAAATTGACAAACCAACACACATTTCGTACAAATGATGAGCGTTGATAAACACGCTTCAGGCTCCTCATCATCTTCATTTGGTGAGGAGTGGTTGTGTTGCTTAATTTTGTTTTTAGGTTTTTTTTTGTTTATTAAATTTTGCTAATTTTTTAAACGAATTTCAAATTCTCTTATACACATCTAGATTTTTTTTTGTTTATTAAATTTTGCTAATTTTTTAAACGAATTTCAAATTCAAATTTTGCAGTTGATTCACCATCATCAACGAGGCGGCGAGGAGCATCAACTGAAACTGGTCGACAAAAAGTTGCTGTTGCTGCTGCTCGACAGCGAATGCAGCAGAAGCGACGGCTGCAACAAGCTCATCAAGGACGGAAAAGCCAAATGCAGGTAGTAAAGTGTGTTTGTGGGGGTTGGTTGTACGTCTCCGCGTCGCGTGAACTGACTAATAATGTCTTCTAATTTTTGCTGATTTTTCATAAAATAATAAATGCACAAGTTCTACTACTACTATCTTTAGTTTTAATTCATTTTTCTTAATTTTGTACATTTTAGCAAATTCACAACAGTTCTCTCTTCACATTTTGTACATTCGTTCTTCAAAATTCGTCTCTTTTTTTAATTAAAAAAATGAAATTTGTTTCTCAATTCGTCCGAAAAGTCAGCAAAAAGGACGACGTCCGTCGACTTTGCCCTCAAATCGATAGTCCATTTCTCTGTTAATGTGTGCGCGTTTTTGCATTCAATTAAACACACATTTTATTTCCCGTTGGCGTTTTGCTCAAGGCCTTCCGTTCAAATGTCGACCTCGAAAAGAGGACAACTGAGTACTCAACTGAGTCCATGCATAAATAACAGTTTTTAACCAAACCAAACGCAATAAAGTGTAATATCAAATGAAAGCTTTTAGTGTGACGAATTTGAAAAAGCAGGAATCAAAACGATACGTTAAGTTTTAAAAAAAAGTTGATCAAATTATTGGCAAAAGATCGTTTACAATTTTTGGATTTTTAAGTATGCTTTTCTCCAATTTACTGTGAGTAAAAATACAAATTAAAAATTGTTAAAAATTTTTCATTTGACAAGACACGCTAACGGTATTCAAAATTTAAGAACTTTCCAAATTTGATAAAAATATTTAACATCGGACCAACGGCACGCAATTCATTTTGTTTGAATTTTTTAAATTTAGATTCTTGACGAAAATCTGAGCACCGAGGCTGGCTCGCTGTTCCCCACGCTTAACGATCGTTTTCTTACGTCTGCGAACGGCGGTGGTGGTGGTGGTGACCGTGCCGGGCTTGCACTGCTTGAGCGTGACCCCCTGCTGCAGAGGGCTTCCGGCGGTTTCCGTCTGTTTGTGCACAAATTCACCGACCAGCAGCTGCTCAAATGCATGCGCACGCCAGCACTGAACACGCTGAGACAGTGGGCACCGGCCAACCTGCGCTACATTCATGTCTTCCGAAATGCCGTAAGTTTTTATGAAAACACAAAAAAAWTTTTAGTATAAATCGGTGATGACAAATTCCTTTTCAAAATAGGTAATTCACGCCCGGCGATGCTATAGTAATAGTTTCCGTTAGAAAATATTAAAAACAATGGGGTTTTGGTTTTTTTGGCATTTACATTTTTTGTTAAGAAAATGGTTTAAAAYGGGATTTTTTTTTGATCGGGTGTTAGCGATGCTTTGTAAATGTTTAACCTTTTTGTTAAACAAAAATTTCAATAATTAATATATATTGTTAATCCGTCTTAAACTTGTCGCCACATTTTCAGTGGAAGAAACTGACCCAATTTGAACGCTTGGATTGGCAAGAACGGTTCGAACACTATGCCAAGAATGGACAAACAGCGTCCATTCTACCAGGTAAATTTTTGCAGTTCTCCGTGAGATCGGACTTGAGGACCGATCGAGAATCTCGAAAAAAATTTAAACGATCGAGATTCGTTCGGGATCACTGAAAAATCTTTAAAAAATCTCGGTAAAAATTGTTCGATCGAGATTACGATCGAGAATCTCGATCGGTCCGATCTCTAGTTCTCAGTCACGCACAAAAAAACATTCTCCCTCAAGGCATTTCTGTAGATGCAAATGCAGCATTGTTGCTCGAGGGCACATCATCATCATCGGCGTCTTCGTCGTCATGCACGGAGGACGAACAGCGTCTTCGACAGTTCCAATGGCTTTCGACGGTGGACGCGGACAATTTGCCATGTCCACTMTGCACCTTTGAGAACCCGCGTCGTTATAAAATTGGCGAACTTTTGGTAAAGCGCGGTCACCCGCCGCCGCCGACGGCGGTGGCGTGGGGTTGAGATTGATCCCGACCAGTCACTAGAGACCGGACCAAATACAAATATTTGGAATGTACAAATAGTAAAACCAAATATTTGGTCCAAATATTTGTTTGGTAATTTCGAAAAACCAAATATTACCAAATACCAAAAAATGACCAAATATTTGTTTGGTCTAGTTTTCCGGTCTCTGCCAGTCACATTGCCCGTATTAGGGTTCTTGACTACAAATTTTTATTTCTGATCAATAATGGTCACGGAAATTTTGGGGATGACGCGTAATTTTTTTGAGTAATTTTGATCACGACGCTGAGGGCGTTGTTGGGCAAAAAATTGCAAATTGATTGGTTGCAGCATTTCGTTTTCTGCGCTCCTTTGGGAGGTGCCCCCGGGGGAATTTTAAAATTTAAAAAATTAATCCCCTTTTTTCAAGGCACATTTGAGCCTCTCGCATCATTCTGCCCATCTGTACGCGTGCCATTGCTGCTCAAAAGCGTTCACTCGGGTGGAGGCGCTCAAGGAGCACGGTGTGAGCGGCCAGTGTCGTGCCTTCCTGCGCTTTATGCGCGAAAATGTCCGCAAAACCGGAGATGAAGTACGTGTTGATGATGTGTGTTGTGTTGCTGAACATGACATGCCCCACCTCTTTTTGAAGCTGATTTTCGATTTTGCCTACGCTTCGTTGATGTGTGCCGAATGCGGCCTGCACGTGTTGCTCAGCCCGCGCGCTGACCAGGACGAATTGACCGAAACGCTGCTGAACATCACTGTTAGGAAGAGGCTTTTGAATCGGGTTTGGAGCGGTTCCTGGCAGTTTTTTGGGTTTCCGCCCGCGACCAAAGCGAAACACTTTGACAAACCGACCGAGCCCGGTTTCTAGGATTTTCAGAATCGACAATTCGAGGGCCAGGAACTGCTCCAACTCTACCGTTGAAAAACGGCTGAAACCCCCAAAAGTGTGTACTGCTTGCTATCCATAATTGTTGCATTTTTAGCTCTCACATTCCAGCCAAAGTTTGGCACTGTGTTTGACGTTTGCGTCGGTCGAGCTGACACAACCGTTTGTCCATCTCAAATTTTTGCGTCCAGTTGTGTTTGAAACGGCGGTGTACAAGTGTGAGTTCTGTTTGCGCTCCGGTTGTTGGAGCACACCGATGGAGTTGGAACGGCACTGTGCCACGGAGCACCGGGGTGCAAAAAACATTGATGCGCTGCACAAATGTCCAGAATGTTCGGCCACATTCTACACGGCCGCATTGTTTTGGTGTGGATTTATTTTTGATTTTTTTGAATTAACACAAATTTTAATGTTTCTCCCAATAAACACGTGTTGCCCGGGGACCACGAAATGCCAAAAACATAATGAAATTTAAATGGAAAATGTCATATTTACTGGATTGAGCGATCGACTAGTGACCTTTAAATTTTTATGGGGGACGAATATACGCTTCCCCTTCTGTTATAGTTCAAAGAAAAAGTCTGAAAAATTTTGACCAATTTTTTCGGAATTTCAATCCACGGGGTTCCAGAAAATGTTTGATGGATGYTTGATGCCGCGGCACTTTGTTCATATTCTTAACCTCCTCCAAAAAGCGTTCATTTTTCATTTGTTTCACATATTTTACTGTTCTTTCCCCTCCCCTCCGTTCAGTGACCATTTGCTGTCCGAACATCTTCGGCCCGATGTGGTGCCCATGTTGATCACCCAGTTCTTGCGCACCGTTCCCCAACTACCGTCCGCATTGGACAAAAGTGGCACGGTGTTGGTCGGCACTGTGGGCGTCCGTCGAGTGCCGAGCCATGCAAATGCAACAGCGGCAACAAATCCGTTGAAATGGGTGCCGGCGGCCGAACGCGCCGCACGGGAAGGCGAACTTCGTCGGAGCAAGCGAAAGGTGCGGCGCTGWTTGGTGTGGGAAGGGGAAGATATGCGCCACTTTTTATGAATGAACGAAAAATGCCGAAAAAAAAATTTCGTTTTTTGTTTACTACCCAAAATTTTGTTCCTGGGGAGTTCGGACTGGGCGAAAATTTGAGAAAATTTTTTGACAACTTTTTGCATATTTTTGGCGGGTGTCATTGCCGAAAACAGGGGGAGGTTTTTTGGTTATTTTTCTTAAATTCGCTAGCGTCCGGAGTTGTATTTGTGTTTTAAATCAAATGTAAAGCGCCCATATCTTTCGCTTCCAAAGCAATTATTCAAAAATTGGTGGTGCTGCTGCTTTTAAAGGAACGGAATTTTGTCCCCGACAAAATTTTCTGGCATTTTTTGTCGGTCAAACAGCCGGCCGGCACCTATTCAGGAGTGCCCTCTCCGTCGAGGTGTTCGGAACAAACAAACAAAATAATTCTTGGGGGTGTTTTTTTCAGCGAAAGCGTCGTCGTGTGCACACTCCAGCTCCGGATGAGGATGAGGGTGGAGAGGCGGCGGAAGATGAGGATGATGATGAAGACGAGTTTGATGACGATTGGGATGAAGACGAGATGCTGGAAGCGAAGAAAAAATGTCGTCCGTCCGGCGAACAACCACCACCACCAGCAGCAGCAGCATCGTCGTTGTCGGCGTCGTCATGTTCATTAGCAGCAGCGTTGTCTTCCGATTTTGGCCATTGGAAAACAAAAATGCGACAATTGGAGGAAAAGGTGCGTGCGCCGCTATGGTGAAGCTTTTTTGTTCCCCCATTTTGAACAAAAAACAACAAATTTTNACTGTCAACAGTGTCTCATGAAAAGCCATAAAAAACAGTTAAATCATTTCAATTGTTTTAAAAAATTGCTCAAAGCACCCCCCAAGAGAATGTTCTGCTAACATGTGTGGCATTGGTGGCATTTCTTTTTTTTTGAAAATTTGTCACAGTAGCCGCGATAGGTAGTGGTCTTGAAATTGTTTTTTTAAACATTTTTAGGCTTTTTCGGCGGACGGCGGCCCACTGGGCAAGTTTGTTGCGCGGCTTGCACTTCCAGTCCAATTCATTTCTGGCCAAATAATTGCTCACAACCCTTTGGAGGGTGCTTTGCTTACTGAAAGGTATGTAACGAATTGGTTTTTTTTGAAATAATTTTTAGTTTTTTTTCTTCAAAATTTGGCAATTTTTTGTTTTTGTTTTTTTAGTGTTTATCAGTGTGTCAAGTGCAGCGCAATCATTTCCGGTGAGTCTGCCGTCACTGAACACATCATTTTGTGCCATCAAATTGAAAAAAACGGCGCTGGCCATGCCGGTGCTGATGACGACTATGAACAGTTGCTGAACGAATATGTAAATGATAAATATTGATGCGTTTTTTTGGTTCCTAAAGCCTTTAAAACAAATCTATTATAGGCTTTACAAAATGTAAGGGTTTTTCTGTGTCAGCGAAATTCAATAAAATATCCAATTTATTAAGCTTCAAAAAAACAAATTTTTAGTAAAAAATTTCAACGATTTTCTGCTACAAGTTCCAATTTTATATAAGTGAACGATTTATCGTTTGTTTTTTTGTTTGTGCAAATAATTCATTGTTTTCCATTAAAAAATTCACTGTTTTTTACGTCAAGAAACTTGGTTTTTTTTTTTAAAATTTTGTTGAAATTATTTGTTTTTTTGTTGAAATTTTGTCTCAGGTCTTTGACAACGTGGAGGTGCTGTTCGTTGCGGGCAACTTCCCGTTCACGCGCATTCGTTGCGATTTGTGCTCAACCAATTGTTGCTCCATCCCCTCACTGCGTCGTCATTATGCACAATGCCACGGCATTTTGTGCGCTTTTCAACGAAATCAAAGTAATTTTTTTGTTTGTATACAAAAAATTTTAAAAATAAAAAAAAATGGGTGTAAAAATGGAATTTTTTTGTTGCTAAATTGTTTTGTTTGCCCTTTTTAAAGGCACAATCCGGGAGTGCGCCGCTGTGCTGCTCAGACGTGATTGGGCAAACACGGCATTTGATCGGGAACTGCTCCAACAGATCAACTCCAGTCAATTTTATTATTTTTTTACTATAAATATAGTATTAGACAATCATTTGGTGTTTAAATGTTTCAAAATTTGAATTCTCCGACGATTTTTTTTTTGTTTTGTTGCAAATTGACACTTATTGGCACAGAAATTTGCTTAGAAATGTTAACAAATTTTGGTGGACACCCTATCTTATTATGAAAATTGCAGGCCAACCGCCCAAGTGCACGTCGGAATTTGAGAGCGAATGCGATGGCAATGCCAATTTTCATCAGCTGGGCGCTGTTGAACTCAGTGCCACCACATTGTACACTTCACTGCTTCATCTCGTTGAGCAGCAGCAGCAACCGAAACAACAACAACAGCAGCAGGATGAACAGCAATTGGAAGTTGACGCTGATGATGATGATGATGCTGGCGTTGGCCAAATTGTCATGGACGTAAAGGAGGAACCGATGGAGGAGGAAGATTGGGAACAAGAGCATCAACAGCATCGAAAACTGATGATCGATGAGCAGCAAAGTGAAGCCGGCCAAACGCCTACGCCTTCTTCATTTGACAAGACATTGTTGGACGGTGTGTCTCCTAGACAAATTAAATACATTTAAAAAAATGGAGTATATTGTTTTTTTGTAAGCAAACTTTAAAAATGTCATCCCCGATATGAAGCAGTGTCTGCAGCACAACATCTCAAGAGATTGAGAAACACAGATTTAATTATTTGGTGTCCTTGCTTTTGAAAGCAAGCTCAACATTTGTTCGACAGTATGAAGCAGTATCTGGAACAAACACAACATCAGTCGATTGAGAAACAAAAATGAACATAAAAATACTATATTAGCCATGTTTAAAAATGAAAAAAAAACAAAATTTAAATCTACCTATTCCAGATGCCTCGGCATTCTCCAATGCGTTGGTGAAGGATGAACTCATCGAGCAGCAGGAGGAACAGGAAAGCGGTGAATGCTTTTTGAACATGTCGAAGAACAATGATGACGGCGATGTTGGTGACCTGTCATCGCTGGTGGTTAAAGATGAAGAAATGAATCCGGCCAGCTCGCCATCATCACATGCGACTTTTGCTGACCTGCTCCAACGCTCCGACGACATTGACAGCGATTGCCAAGCCGACCATGACGACRTGGTGAAGCATGTTGATCAACAAGTTCTTCAAGAGCAGGCTGTTGCTGCTGATCCTTTGACGCAGAACAAAAAACGGGGAAGGAAGAAAAAGGAAAGCGGACAAGGAATTGCTGATGATGCTCGTCATGATCAAGCTGACCATGTCCATGAAAAGCATAATGCTCACGAGCAACAACAGCTTGCCGACCAGGTTGATGTACTAGTAGGTGATCGTCGTCGACCGACAAAAGAGCCAGTGAAATGGTGTTGTTCACCCATAAAGCGGGGACGGAAGAAGGGCACCGGCACCACCGGTTTAAGAGGACGGCCCAGAAAGTTGGTCGCCGCCGGTGTCCCTGCCATGGACGCCAAGACGATGGCCATGATGTTGATGACGATGAACACAAAAACGACGACGACGGCAGTGCGCAAGTCAGCTGGAGGCAAGAGGGGACGGAAGAAGAAGAAGAAGGCGTTCGATGATGATGAATGGATGACAGCAACGGCACGACCAAAACGCGCGTACACAAA
>MEIZ01000084.1:130745-143025 GCA_001723225.1 Globodera ellingtonae | reverse complement strand
TCACCTGGCACCAGCTCGTGCTCCATGCGCGAGTATTCACCCTCCGTCTGCTCTCGAATGATGACAAAGTCCAACAATGGGCTGTGTCGCGTTCGGATGCCCTCCATGGCTTTGATGTGCACAACGTTGGCGAACAGGTCCAACCGTTTGCGCAACAACGTGTTCAGTCCCTTCGTGTTCTCCTCGAGGCTGGACTTGATGGCGCCCATCAGGGCCACACAATTGTTCCGAGCAATCGACTCGACCACGTCATCCTCAAAACGGGGTTTTATTAGGGGTTTGGACGAACGCCACATGCAAATACTATAATAGGTCGTTCCATAATTAGTGTCGTTTTGGTTTAGATTTTGACGATTTTCAGGTTAATCACGGATTTTTTACAGAAACAGTTTACCTATAAAATGTTCTACTCAGATAGGAGTATTGCATATAGAAAAATGAATTTTTGAACCGCTTTAAAGAAAGTTGTAAGGAAACCCAAAAAGCAACACTATTATGAAACGTCCTATTATTAGACCCGGGTTAAAGCCCCCGATATTCGCCAGGAAAAGCCCGCTCAAAATCAAAAAAATCCGTCCGGAAAGCTCACCAGACAAAATTTTTTAAAAAAAATCAGCTCGGAAAGCCGGTTCGGCCAAAAAAAAAAAAAAGAAGCCCGCCCGGGCCTTGCCTTTTTGGGTTCTAAAAAAAGTCCGCCTTCGATTTTCCAAAACCTATTTTGGTGCATTATGCTTTTTTAAACAAAAATTGACCCTAGAAAGAGAACAGCTAAAAAAACAGGGGATTCTCTCTAACACAAATGCCACTTCTCAACAAAACAAACCCACTGACAATGCTGGCGGATCTGGAATGGTACACTTCGCTGAGAAACACCTCCTCAAATTCAATTGGTATTCCGGTCGACTTCACAATGTCCTGGACGGCATAGACAAGCTCCGGGCCAACTCCGTCGCCTAAACTTGGCCATAATATGAAAACGTTTAGAGGGCGCGCCGTTATTGCACGCTTTACACGTGCCTGGGATCAATGTGCACCTCAACTTTCCCGCAATTTCCGGCAGCTTTGTTGCCTAAAAATAGGTATTGAGTCCAACATTTCAAATTTTGTAGGAAAATGTTATGTAAATCAAAAAAAAAAGACATTAAAAAATTCGTACTGGCGCAGTCGTCGTAAGAGACCGGCTTGATTTTGTGAGTGAATGAAGAAGACGACGCGAGAATACGTTCACCAACATTTGATAAAAATCCCGGATTTTCTAAAGTAATGTATGGGTGGTAAAATAGTCATTAAGTAGGTATGTATAATCAGAGTCAAAATCTAGAGATTGGAATTTTGAAAAAGCCGGGCCCGGGTCCCCGACTTCTTCAGCTCTCTCGAAAAAATCGGGTAGTCCGGGATTTTCTAACACCCGGACCGGGTTTTTTCTGGGAAATTTTTTGCTGAAGTAAATACTGAAAAGTTGATAATAACCAGAATGTAAACATGTGGTAATTTTTTGCGTTCGCCTTTCAAATTAGCTTTTTAGGAGGGATGGACGGAATTCCGACTTCCGGCATTTTGGGGCTCGGAATTCCGAGTTCTGACTTGCGTAATTTTAGGTAAAAAATCGGAAACTTTTCGGAAGTGTTATACAAAATTTATGCATAAATTTATGCAAAACAAAATGACAATTTGTACCGATCTTGACGAAAATACATAATGCCAAATTAAAAAATCCTTACAAAATATTTCAAAAAGCGATTTTAATTTCACAAATCGTTCAAAATGTGCATTCTATTCTTCATTCACCGCAAAAATTTTCAAAAGTCGAAACTCCAAGGGCTTAAAAATTAACGGAAATCAATTCTGAGCCTAATTTGTAAGGTGTGAAAGATTCCGTCCCAGATTTGCTATGAAATTGGGTGGCACAGTTTGTTGAAATGTCGGTGCTTTATACAAAACAAATTACGATACAATATGATGAAGAACATTCTGATTAAAACACAATTAACAAACAATATATGTAATTATCCTATTGTATATATAACAGATCACAAAACTCGTCCTAATTCGAGGCGCGCAGAAACATCTTCTCACGGCGAGTCCGAATCTCCTCACGAACAATCTCAACCAGCTCACGGTGGACCGTCTTCTCCTGACGAACAATCACGACTTTCGTGTACTTCTGAAAATCAAAAAAAAAAATTTTTGTACGTGCGCACTAAAATTAGACGATTTTAAGGGTTTTTGGCCTGATTCTCACTTTGAACGGTTGCACACCGGGATGGATGAGAGAGTGGCGTTTTAGATTGCCAGGTGTTTGGAATCGCTTGTCACAAATGTCACACTAAAATATAAAATTCGATTAATTTGAATTCAGTCACTCCTCTCACTCACTTTGAACGGCCGCACACCGGAATGGATGCGAGAGTGCACTTTCACCCCGGTAGATGTATAGAATCGCTTGTTGCAAATGTCACACTAAAAATTAAAATTCGGTTATTTTTAAAACTCCTCCATTTCTCTCACTTTGAACGGTCGCACACCGGAATGGACACGAGAGTGCGCTTTCAGATTGCCAGATGTGTGGAATCGCTTGTTGCATATGTCACACTAAAATATATAAAATTCGATTAATTTGAATTCAACCATTCCTCTCACTCACTTTGAACGGTCGCACACCGGAATGGATGCGAGAGTGCACGTTCAGATCGCTAGATGTGTGGAATCGCTTGTTGCAAATGTCACACTAAAATATATAAAATTCGCTTAATTTGAATTCAACCATTCCTCTCGCTCACTTTGAACGGACGCACACCGGAATGGATGAGAGAGTGCCGTTTTAGATCGCCAGATGTGTGGAATCGTTTCTTGCATTGCGAACACTAAAATTCAATTTTATTAAACACCAAAAGATTCTTTTTAAACGCGCACCTGAAATGGTCTTTCTCCAGCATGAAAGCGCGTGTGGACTTCCAGTTGGGATGGCCAATCAAACGTCTTCGGACAATATTCGCACTTGTGCTGTTTGTCCACCGATGTTTTGGCTCCAATCGGATTTTCTTTGCGGCCTTTCAAATCTGAAAAGATTGGGATTTCTGATCAGTGATTAGAATATTGGTCGGGACTTTGTTTGATGGTCGTACGCTTCTGAGCGGTGAGAGTTGCCGGTTTACGCTGTGGTGCTTCCTTCGCCATTAAATTAATCAGTTTTTTAGAAAGCTAAAAAAGTAAAACTCAATCGGAAGCAATTATAACTTGAGCGAATTTAATGTGGGATGGGAATAATGGATGGCTGAAATTGTATTGACTTAGACTTCTTTTGTGGGCTATTTACCCAACTCGCTATCTGCCGACGCTACTTTGTCCCAAGTTTATTTCCTTATAACTTTTTTCAAAGTCAAACGTACATAAAAACCGAAGATTTTCGATAGCATTTGAAAGCTTCTTTTTTTGAGATTTTGATTTAGTTGACTTTTAAAAAAGTTATAAGGAAAAAAGTAGCGAGGGCAGCTAGCGTTAGGTGTGTCGTCACTTTCGTGGCTCCTTCTTGTGACGTCTACGGACAATTTTGTTGTCTGCTGGAAACACTTGTGGCAAAAGTGAACTAATATGTACAACTTTAACTTAACGCAGGAAATAGCAATTAAATTGGCATTGGGAGTTGGCGTTATGTCAAGAAAATTACAAAAAAAAGACAAAATTTTTAAACGGATGAAATTTTAATTAATTAGAATAAAAACAATTTTCCACAAATTTTGGTCCAATAGGCCCCCCCCCATGGTTTTGCAAAGTTTGAGAAGCTGTATCTAAGCTCATATTTGTTGTATCAACAAAAATAAAAATAAAATCGTTTTTTGGTATATAAAGCGATCATTTTCATTCCATTTCCATTTTCCGTTTACTTTCTGCTGCCCCCTTGAACAGCAACCAAAACCATGACGGTCTCCGTTGTTTTAATTCCACTGCAACTGATGTTAATTGTTGTTGGCGCCGTGTTCGTGATTATCACTCAATGCTGCGGTTGTAAGAAGAAGGTAACATAAAGCTTGTTACTTTTTTTAAATTTTTGATCCTGATTTTTGTCTAATTCCAATTTTTTTTATAGCAAAAGGAAGCCGACGAGGCGCAACCCGTTGCTGCAGACCAACAGCAAGACACTGCTTCCACTCCGCTAAGCGCTGCTGAAGTGCAAAGCACTGCCTATAAAACTTTGTCACAGGGACAGCCACCCTTTACAGGTGGGGGACACAAATAAAATTTGATCAAAAAAAACATTTCCCCATTTGCATTTTAGCAGCTCTGGGCACCATCTCGCTAAGGCCGTCGGTCAGCAGCTGAACCATCACCGACTTCTACAGGTAGTGGAAAAGCTTGCTGCTAGACATCGTTCGGAGTGAATAATAAATTCATCTTTTTCAGCATGTGCAACGAACTACGCTCTGTCCAACCAGAATGCCATGTCCATGAAGGGATCGCCGCCTTCACAAATGACGTCCAAAATGTCATCACGTGAACGTTCGATGGGTGCTACGAATTATGCGCTGGACTCGCCGACCGGACCAGCCAGAACTCCGTCACGTGAACCGGCATCGTTTAAAGGCGAAGGTAAAACTCATTAAAAGTGCCAACGATCATAATGGACGTTTTGAACACAATTTTTAAGGCACGCATGGCGCTGTTTCCCAGCGATCATCACATGGCGCAATGAATGTGACGAACTACGCGACGACATGAGGAGCCAATGATGATTTACGAAGAAGTTAAGAATGGCGTGGAAGAAAGGTGTTAAGGATAATCTTGTGTAGTTGATATTATTGGATGTTTATGATCATTGACAAAAATCAAATTGTTGGATCGCGCATTCACTGTGTTTAGGCAATAAAATTATTGTTTTATTTTTTTAAAAGCCGGCCGATGGGGGCGCCGACATTTCGCCCACGCGACATTTCGCCCACTAACCCAAAATACGACACTTCGCCCACTAAGCAAAAAACGACACTTCGCCCACGCGACACTTCGCCCACGCGACATTTCGCCCACTAGCCAAAAATACGACATTTCGCCCACTACCAAAAAATACGACATTTCGCCCACGCGACATTTCGCCCACTAAGCAAAATACGTAGTTTCGTCGATAAAGTTCATTGATTAGCATAATTACATAAACATACTTCTATAATTAATTGGCCACCGTGGCTTCAAGCTTACCCGATTCAAACAAATTAAAAACCATTCGAAAGCTCTTGTCGAGATGAAGCTTAGCTAAGCTAAAGTTTTGCGATTTTGTGAATGGGAGGGGGCCCGGAATCCTTGTTAATAAAATTGAAGTAAAATTCAGAAAGATAAAAATTAATTAAAAAATCATTTTGCTCGCATTTTAATTTAAAAAGTACATATTTGAAATTTATTAAAAATGTCCCTTTAATAGGGGAACGCACCAGGGGTGGACGAAATTTCGTTTCGTGTTTCTGTTTCGTCCTAAAAAAATTTTTTCGTTTCGTTTTCGAAGAAAAATTCTGTTTCGTGCACCCCTGGAACGCACGTGACTAGAGGAAGAAGAAAGGTAAAAATAGTGGTTTGCACTCACTCGGTTCGAACAAAATATTTTTTTTTGTCAAAAAGTATGCAACATCACAGAATTTTGTCACGCGCTAATGCCATCTTTAGGGGTGTATGTTATCTCCGACCTCGAGTAGCGGACGGGGTTCGGGTTTTCGACGGTTAGAAGTGTCGGGTCGGGGAATTCCCTTAAAAATTTGCGGTTTTGCTAGTGGGCTAGATGCGTGGGCGAAATGTCGTATTTTTGGTTAGTGGGCGAAATGTCGTATTTTTGYTTAGTGGGCGAAATGTCGCGTGGGCGAAGTGTCGCGTGGGCGAAGTGTCGTTTTTTGCTTAGTGGGCGAAGTGTCGTATTTTGGGTTAGTGGGCGAAATGTCGCGTGGGTGAAATGTCGGTGGGCGAAATGACGCGTGGGCGAAATGTCATCCTGCCGGCCGATGCTTTAGCTAGACCTCCTGGGGTGTAAGGCTACCGAGATTTTTAAGGGAGATCCGGCCCCGGAATCCGGCTCGGGCCTATTGTAATTTCGTGGCTACTGGTCTGAAGGTCGAATGCTTTATACTTTCTGTAAACCGACATGTAAAATTCGGAGGGTCCAACTGTTTGTAAGATGGCCGGCCGGTCGCCCCATTGATTCATTTGGCCACCCATAAAATAATTTTTGAATGAGTGAAATTCCCTTCGCGGGGGATCTCTTCTGCCAAGAGAATGAAAAGAGCGGCGGAAAAGGGAACAAAACAAATCTCCCTCCCCTTTCTTCGATCAGAAATGTCTGAATTCTTTAATTTAATCATAAAATGGTTATGCATGATGTGAGGGTATCAATATTAGGTTTAGTGGAACAACAAATTGTTAGAAATACAATTCACGCACGAAACAACACTAAGAGCGGTCAGACCGCAGCTCCAACGGCATCGATTGAACGTCATAATCATCATCAAAATCCGATGGAAGATCGAAAAAAAATGGCGGCTGCTGCTCCATGGCGTTATCGGTTTTCGTCTGTCGTTTGCCAATCACCGCCAGCTCCTCGGAATGTTTAGTGGACGCTTTCTGTTGATTCTGGCGCATCGGCTTGTAGTACGTGAAGTAGCAAAGCGTCTGAAATGCAAAATAAAATCTTTTCATAAAAATTGTTTCAATAAAAACGGACCATCGAAACGAAGGCGAGCAGCGCCATGAAGGGCAAAACCAACACCACGACGACAATAGGCACGCTGACGGGCGCCACACGTTCTTTGAAGATTACCGCGTCATCGGTCGCCAAATATTTATTGTCCATCATTTTTGGGATGAAAGCTAAAAATTGTGTTGATTAAAAATGCTAAATATGTTTAGATACACGATTTTAAGCCAATTCCGAAGCCCGGATTTCAACACAATCAACGAATTCGGGTTTCTAGAAATGGTATAAATTTTTAATGAGGGTTCAATTCCTTAAAAACATTTTAATGAGACACTTGTCAAGTGAGCAAAAAAACCCTCCTACTCCGATTAAAAATTGTTTCTGCTGTAATTCCTTTTTTTGGATAACATAACGCCATTTTGTCCGAGGACATTTTTTGGGATGTGAACAAATCAGGGACATTTGAATTTGATTGAGCTTAAAGATTTGGGGTCAACCCATCTCATCAACACCCAACTCATCAATACCCAACTCATCAACACCCAACTCATCAACAACCCAACTCATCAACGATCAAGATCAGACGATAACTTGCTTCAACCTTAACCGATTCAAAAATACTTAACGCCATTCGAAAGAGCTCGAAGAGTTGAAGCTAACATTAAGTTAAAGCTTTGCGATTGGACAAGTTTCAAAAAAGTTATGGCCAGAAAACTTGATAAAATTTAAAAATTCCGGTTCTTATGGGTTTTCTGGCCATAACTTTTTTGAAACTTGTCCAATCGCAAAGCTTTAACTTAATGTTAGCTTCAACTCTTCGAGCTCTTTCGAACGGCTTTAAGTATTTCTGAATCGGTTAAGGTTGAAGCAAGTTATCGTCTGATCTTGATCGTTGATGAGTTGGGTTGTTGATGAGTTGGGTGTTGATGAGTTGGGTATTGATGAGTTGGGTGTTGATGAGATGGGGGAGACCCTAAAGATTTAGCTGCTAAAATTGTGTTGATTAAGAATGCTAAATGTGTTTAGATACAGGATTTTAAGCCCTGCAAAAATTCTGAAAGTTCGTTTTTGTTTTAATTAAAGTTTTTTATTGTCTGAAATAGGTATGCATATACAGTGTGTAACAAAAGAATAGGGTCAAGCGATTTTTTAGTGGTTTGAATACTCAGACTGAACTGATCGAGCTGAAATTTTTACCACTGGTAGCCTATACATAAATATTAAGATTCACGCAAGAAAATTGGAAAGTGTTGAAGAAAATTTTTTGTTAGAATTTTTTTTTTGTTTTTTTCCGAAAAACAGGGTGTAACAAAAGAATAGGGTCAGATTTTGTAAAGACTAGAACTTTTTTATAGGCATTTTGCCACGTGCTAACAAGTTAACAAAGCAAGAACAGGGTCAGATCGTTGAGTTAAACCGAGATGGACTCACCAAAAGAGAAATTGGACGAAGGTTTAATCGTTCAAAGGATATTACCTCAAATTTTCTCAAAATCCTGAATCTTTTGTAACTTCTTTTTTACTGATGACAGAACGCCAATAATTAATTATTGCCAAATTTGTTCAAACATTAATTCGTTTTAAAACCCTTTTGCGGAAAGTGTGCGAAACGTCCCATCGCCGGTCTTTTTAGCACGTTCAGCGTAATTCTAAACTTTGTACGAGTGTCTGTTTTTTTTTCGTTGCTCCATTTAACTCAGGGTGCGCATCGAAAATTTTCAAAAAAAGGACATCAAGGGTAAAAAAAAAGATTTTGGGGTCCGAAAAAAGGACATTTTACAAAATGTTCAAAAATGCAGTAAAATCTTTATTTTTGGCATGAAATGTACTTTTTTAATCATATTTCTCTCCACCAACAATTTTCCTCAACATTTGGGGGTTGGAAATTGCTCCTTTGGATTTTCGAAAATTTTGCCGATTTTCGATTTTCAAAAATGCAATTTTTTTTTGTGAATTTGCTTTAGTAGGGGGTTGGGGAGGGGGGTAGGCGGTGCCGAATGGCGCCGCCGAGAAAATTTTTGAGTTATTGACTCAATTTTGTTAAGGAATTTGCAACCAAAATTTAAAAAAATGGCCGTATTTTTTTAGACTATTAGCAATGGGAAGGGAAAATTTTTTGATTTTCGACTTAATTTGGTAAGAAAATTGGTCCAAAATTCGAATTATCCTGAAATCAGTACAATAGAATTTGGATAAAAATGCAAATATTGTTACATTTTGGACATTTTTTAAGCAAAAATTCAAAAAAGAATGCGAAAAAGGCTTAAAATTAACAAATTTGGCAATCTGTCTAACGATTATTCAAAATTTAAACAAAAATTCTTCAAAAAGCTCCAGAAATCTCAAATAAAGGACAAAAAAGGACGTGTACCCCAAATAAAGTACAAATCTTTAAAAAAAGGACATTTAAAATTTTAAAGATTGGGGTACCTCAAAAAAGGACAAATCTTTAAAAAAAGGACAGATGCGCACTCTGATTTAACTTGATGACGACGACAACCTGCTTTTCCTTCTCACTCAAACTCTTCCAATTTGTCGAAGCAATTTTCAATATTTTAGGGCCTCCATTTTGTCCGGTTAGTTGCTCCTTCGTAAAAAGTGCGGCAGAGAGCCGCCATATTTTATTTTTATGATAGAATTACAACAAATAATATATGCAGATTCCATATTAATACCTCGAATGTGCAAAAAAGATCGGTGATCAGTTGAGGGACAATTTTGAAAAGCTCACAAATATCTAGAGGAAAGATTTGTGGGATAAGCATGCAGCAAAAAGAACAAACTTCGAAAAAAGAAGCTGCACAAGGTTTTATCGCGCATTTTTCGAATGCTAAATATTTCAAAACAATTTTTTCGTATTCGTTTAACACATCAAACTATTTACGATTTGTTTAAATTTTAGCATCTTTTAGTTTTATGGGGAAACAAACCGTCCAAAGCACCCTTGCTTCTTGACGATTCAACCCATCTGGGTAAGGAGAAAAATCTCACAAAAACATAGAATTATAATCAAAAAGTGTAAACGAATTCTTTCCGTCGTCTCAACTCTTCAAATTATTTTAAGTCGAGAAAAGAGAACGGAGCAGCGACGACGACAAAAATGTAGACAATGAAAAAGAAGAACACATTCAGCAAATGCTTCTGGCGATTAAAATATTGGAGTAAACAAATTGAAATAATCTGAATTTTGGAATATTGTTTACTTTTCTTCCACTTTAGCTTAAGCAAAAACTTCTTTAAGATATTGGAGTAAACATTGAAATACTCTAAATTTGATTCAACTGACTAAGAAGTTATTTTTTTATTTACTTTTTTTCGTGTTGAAGGCGGACTATGTAGACATTAAAATTATTTAAGAAGCACAAAATTACAGTCGGTCTCATGCCGAAATGTGACGAATGAATTGCGGAAATGATTGAAAATGAAATCACATAGCTTTTATATTTATTCCGTGTAAACTTTCCAGTCAAATTTACTATTTAAGCATCATATTGTGACTTATCCACTATTTGTTCGTGTCTTCTCTTCACATAATTGCGCAGTCAGCACAGAGCGCCAAACTCAGTGTGTTTTTAGTTTTGTTTTTTGTTTTCATATTTTTTAAATTTGTTTTTTCTATTTTCAGCAAATGGCCAAAGCAGCAGACGCGGCAAGGGCCCGGCGCGCAAAGATCGACCGTCGCAATGCCAAGAAACGAAGAGCCGCAACGGGGCGAGCCGGACATGTGAGTTAACGGCTTTAAAACAACAGCAAACAATCAAAATAAATTTTGTCTTATTTTCAGACAGTGAAAGCGGGTCAACGTGAGCGCTGCATGGTGTGCATGACCAACGTGAGCTCGATCACAAGGATGACCATGGGATGTGCTTTCCCCTTGTGCGGGGTTAATTTTTTCACTCTCAAGTCTTGTATCGTATAATCTGTGTGTACAGCATTTTTTGCCATATTTCGAGCATAGATTTCAAAGTTAAGACACATCTATTTTTACTCAATACGAAATATTAAGCTCTGAATATTATTTTTGGGAAAACAATTCTAAAATGGAAAATATTGCAACTATAAAGTCTTTTCAAAATCCCTCGATAAAAAGAAATACATTTTTTTGCTTTTTAGTTGAAATTTTAGAAAATTTCCCCTTGTGCGGGGCTAATTTTTTCACTCTCAAGTCTTGTATCGTATAATCTGTGTGTACAGCATTTTTTGCCATATTTCGAGCATAGATTACAAAGTTAAGACACATCTATTTTTACTCAATACGAAATATTAAGCTCTGAATATTATTTTTGGGAAAACAATTCTAAAATGGAAAATATTGCAACTATAAAGTCTTTTCAAAATCCCTCGATAAAAAGAAATACATTTTTTTGCTTTTTAGTTGAAATTTTAGAAAATTTCCCCTTGTGCGGGGCTAATTTTTTCACTCTCAAGTCTTGTATCGTATAATCTGTGTGTACAGCATTTTTTGCCATATTTCGAGCATAGATTTCAAAGTTAAGACACACCTATTTTTACTCAATACGAAATATTAAGCTCTGAATATTATTTTTTAACTTCATTTGTATACGGCGGATCCGTCTAAAACTTTCATCATCTCTTGAGAACAAAATAAGGAATGCAAAAATAGGTCATTTTTGTGTGAAAATAAGTAGTTTAAGGATAAAATTTCGCTCAGAAAGACATCATTTTATTTTTTATAGATATTATGGCAAAAAGAAAATTATTGTGCAAGAATAATTGTTCGAAATTTAGTACCATTCGAAAGCCCTTAATTCGTTAAGCAAGAGCTAAGCGATTGGATAGCTCTCAAGAAAGATAGGCCCAAAAACAGAAACAGCCAAATTTTGGCCAATTTGGCCTTTAAACTTTTTTTTAAACGAGCCATCACTTTTTTTGCACTAGAACATATTTTATAAATAAAGCTTTCAAATGACACCAAATTTATCTGATTCGATCAAGTTTGAAGAGACTTATAGTCATTTAGGCCAATAGCTTTTTCCAAATCGATCCAAATCAGATGAGCAAGATATTAATCGACGGCCCGAATGTTCTAGAATCTTTTACCAAGCAAAATTTAAGTGATACGGATGATTAGAAAGCCTTAAAAAAATAATTTTCAAATTGGCTTAAGGCCTCACAACTTTTTTCAGAAGTATCAAATGACATAGCTTATGCTTACAAATAAGTTCTACTCATCATGAGCTTTCAATTGATACCGACTTTGTTTGGTTTGGCGGGTATGAAGCAATTACGGAATTTGGCTCTTCCCAATTAAATGAAAATTGATTAAATTCAGCGAAAATGACCAATTACATGGAGGGGATTCGAACTCTTGCCCCTTTTTTGTTAACACGTTTTACCAAAGTATAAAAATGCAATGTCTGCTCCACTATAAAAGAGAGTAGATAGATATTCCGCCCATTCATTTATTTCAATCATTGCTGCTTGTCCAAACACTTGCCGGTTATTCGTTGAAAACAAATGGGCCAATCCAAGTCAAAGGCGATGCCGGACTACGAAGCACCGCTTCGTCAAAAGGTCGGTGTTGTCTTTTTGTTTACTCAATTTGTTCCTTATACATATTTTTTTTCTTTCCACATACAGATCCAACTCTTGT
>MEIZ01000084.1:98630-130643 GCA_001723225.1 Globodera ellingtonae | reverse complement strand
TCGAATTTCCTCCATTGAATTCGTTCGTCCTCTGTCCATTCACTTGTTGGGCTCACTTGGACCGGCCTCTGCGTCAATCAGCCTGAATAAGAAAAGTTTTAACAATTGTAGGAGAATTTTGAGCTTATTCATCCACTTACCCGTCGCCGATGTCACGGTCTTTGAAGTTTATGGCGATGCGATTCCATTGACGGGACCCTTGCCACTCCATCGCTTCCTTCTCCCACTTGGCCCATTTGTCTTCGTCGCGCTCAATTGGACAACGCACCAACAGCGCATCACGGCCTTCGAGTTGAAATGTCAATCGCTCCCCCGTCCAATTGTTCCTCAGCTCAAATGGCAGCAGCACAGCGTCCGGCAGAATCCCCAACACAAAAAAAGGCTCAAGATAGATGATGAAATTGGCCGGCTCAGAAGCATTGACAAAGACCTAAAATGAAGGGAATAATTTACTCTCAAACTGATTAAAAGAAAAAATTACCTCTTTGAGTTGTTCTTCCATTCCTCCGCCATAGCAAAACATCTTCGGTCGGCCATCTTCCCGGGGAGTGAGCAACCAGTTGGCCACGGCTTGGGTAGAAGAAGCATTGGCGAAAAGTCGACGGGAAGCCATCGATCGGAGTTTTGTGCAGTTGCGAAGAATCGCCGGAGAGAACTGTCGCAAAAGGTCGAAATCGGCGATGTCCAACAGAAAGCCGCAAATGTTGTCATTGATCAAAGGCCAAATCTTCTGCCAAATAATGTCCCAGCTGCGGCTTTGATCCTCGAAGGTATAAATTGCAACAGTGGCCTCGGAAGAGTTGAAAAGTCGGCCAATGCGTTGAACAAATTCGATGACACTTCCGTCGATGTACCTGAAAGTTCAAAACCTTTAAATTTTGTAAATTTAAAACGAAAACGACCTTATCTCAATCCATTTGAAGCCGATCACTTTGCTTGGAATTGGTCCTTGAGGAATTGGCAGCCACTCACGAAAGCGCTTGAACTTGACAATTTGTGCGCCGTTTCCGTCAATTGCACGACAAATTTGAAGCGAACCCAGCGACCATTTCCTCGTCTTGAAGTGCTCGTCCACCAAAACGTCGAATCGATCGCTGATCAGCGCCATTAAATGTCCGAGCTCACGAGGGCTGATGAGGGCGAAGACTTCGAGCCAAACGTCGGCACAAATGGAACTGAAARTTGGGATTTATTGCTTTTGATTTGATTCATTAGGGAATAAACTCACATTTCCTGCATTTGCTGTTGCTGCTCGTCGTCGCTTGTGTTGTCGGACATTTTGTAGAAAATAAGATTTAGAGTTCAGAAGAAGTAAGACTAGAGCATTCGATGTAACAAAAAAATCCGTATTTTATATGATTTGAAATTTCTAATTTTAAACTGAATCGCTCCAAAAATCAAAGCATAAAATGCAAAGGCTGCTCAACTTATAAAAGTTTAGAATATTCCATTTGCCCATTTATTTCTTTCAATCATTGCTGCTTGGCCAAACACTTGCCGTTTATTCGTTGAAAACAAATGGGCCAATCCAAGTCAAAGGCGATGCCGGACTACGAAGCACCGCTTCGTCAAAAGGTCGGTGTTGTCTTTTTGTTTACTCAATTTGTTCCTTATACATATTTTTTTTCTTTCCACATACAGATCCAACTCTTGTACAACATTCGGGACTTTGCCACGGAAATTGTGTCGGCTACAACAGAAGTGATCGACGCCTTCAATGTTCCAGGGCCTGATCCGAAGCGGACGCATAACGTGGCGATCGGATTGGCAGCATATCTTTCGGTTCACGGCACCAATTGTTCATCATTTTTCGAGGAGGTGTGTGTAACCCAACCCATTCACTCAATTTGTCATTTAACACAATTTTTACTTACTTTCAGTATGGAAAATTCCTTCTCTTCATGCGCGCTGGATACGACAAAATTTCAAGGGAGCAAGCGATTTTTCATCAAAAAGTCGTCGACAAGGTTGCGTGAAGTCACATGGCCTGACTTTGAACTTTGAACTTTTCGTCCAATTTTCAGGTGATCGAACCGTTCGAGAAGTGGCTGACCGTTGATTACAAGCACATGCATGAGCAAATAATGGAGCTGCGCGACCGCGCCAAACGCCAACACATTGCCGCGACAAATTTTGCAAAGTGAGTGAAAAGGACGAGCACACTTTTTTAAAGCTTACTACCCAATTTTTTAGGAAGAAAAACCTCGACCGAATGATTGCATATGAGGCGAGATACACACACCAACTACCTAACTTTAATTGCATTTTTTGACAATTTCTGTTTAGTTGACGAACCGGGAATTTCAATTGCAACTGGGCATTGTCAAATTGCAATTGGGCAAGTTGGAAAAGATCAGGGAGGCGCACAACAGGTAAAAGACGATTGATTGATCAGTTATGATCAAACCAAATCAATGCATAAATCCTCCCCAACTTTCAGCTACTTGCGGCAGTTGATCGAAGCGATGGACGACTACAACGACCGAATCTCCAAGATTTTAGAGCAACATGCTAAATGAACGAGGACTCCCTGCGACTTTTGCCCCCCCCCCACCCGTCCGTATATAATTCTTTGCTTGTGTCATATATTGTGATCTGTAGTTCATATGTATCTCTGTCCGTATGCAACGTATTGTGTGTATAATTCAATTTACATCCGTTGAATGGCGTGTATGTGTCAAGAAAAATAATTTTTTTAACCTTTTACTTCATTCAAAAAAGTGCAAAAAAAAACAACGGGAATTTCGTTACTCGGGATTTTGATAGTGATTTTTAGGGATACAATAGTAAAATAAACAAAAGTTGCGGTAAAATGTTTAATATTTGTTGATCGATTGATTTGTTCTGAATGTTTATGTAACGAACGGAAATAAATCGATATATGCCCGTGCCGTTCTCCAAAAACTTAAAAGTCATAAGTTTAAATTTTTTTAGCTTAAATTTATTTGTTTGGACTCTTTTGGTTTTATTTTCACCGCTTTCTTGGCACTCGTTCTTATTGTTTCATTTGGCTTCTCACTGCCAATGACCAACCCAAAAGCGGTTGCACCGCCATTTGTCCGCGCAATAAACGCAAAAATTCTTTGGACATAACGGAATTTGACAATTACTCATCAAAATCTATGCTCTGCAATTCCAAATCATTTATTTTATAAATAAATACAACAAAAACGACAGTAAATGCTATCATTATATACATCATCTTACGCTTGAATCACTCACACTTTACACAATATGAGTGCTTACATTTAATAAATCAAAAAGAATAAGCAAAAGAAAGAGGAGAAGCAACGTTCTGACCAAGATGGACATGGCCGCCAACACTTCTGCAGACCGATCTCCGATGTCGATGAACACTCGGAAGGTGCGCAGAATGTGGCCACTCGGATAAGCAGTGCAACTTCAAAAAATGAGCAAAAACCAAAATAAAAATTTTAAACATTTTTTGACAAATTGATTGAGCAAACTCACGAATAGAGGCCGGCGTCCTCGAGCCTTGCCGACTGGATCACAAAAATTCCACGCGAAGTGAGCACCCGCCGTTGCCTCTCTCTCCCGTCCTCCCACGAGACAATGCGCGTCCCATTCATCTCAACAAAGTCTTTGCGCCAAATCAACGCCGTCGCATCCTGGTTGGAGCAGTCCATCATCAGCCAATCACTTTCAGTTGCCTTTAAATTGTAAAAATTAAAACAAAAAACATAAAATTTGAAGTCAATAAAAACAAAAACACGCACAAATATTGTTCGCCGAATGATCGGCGGTGCCAGGGGTGGTAGGCGTTCGGCGGTGCTAAACTCGCCCGCCGGCAGCACGTCCAGCACTTCTTCTCGGCCTGTCTCGTTGATTGTCACTTTACGCACCCTGTCGTTGTCCTGCTTGGACGGCGTGCACGGTTTCTGATGGAGAAGGAGGAAAAACGATTGCTTGGAAACTGAACAGCAACAAAGAAGTCAACTACTACTTTGCATTTGGTAAATTCTTCGTAGAATGTCAGATTTTGGCTCAGTTGCGACTTCAACTCGTCGGGCACCAACGTGCTGTGGCAGGGCAATTTGCCAAACACAGAGAACACAGCATAGGTGGCGGGCACGGAGTCGGTAACATTCCARTTACGCTAAAAGCAAAACAAGTGACCAAATTGTCAATTTTGTAATAACTGAAAAATAAATTACAACCCCTAAATTTCTCTGATTTTTTAAATATTGATTCCTGCGAAAAAAATGATGCGACGACGACCTAAGAGCCAGAAGGCCTTTTTTTCTTCTCAAAACCCGAGTTTTTTTTCGACGACCCGGAGACCGAGAACCGGCTCGAAAACGATGCCAATCCAGGGGTTACACACTACGACCTTCAGATAGCAGGACTTTGTTCGYCGTCGCTCGCCCACTCTGTCCCCACATTTGTTGCACGGTGTCCACTCACTCCGGTGCCAATACAGCTCCACCTTCGGCTGCTTGTTTATCGTCCTGTTGGAAAAGTCTGCTTCATCGACTTCTTTTGGCTTGTCGTCGGCGACATTATACTTTAAACACAAAAAATTGTTTAAGCTTAAAATTAAATACAAAGTATTACCATGATAGGACGGAAAGTGTTCAGTATGTCCACGTAATACATTTGCGAAATGTTCATCTGCATTTTTTTTTGTTTTGTCGTCGTACGGCTGACACACCGGTACCAGCCACTTTTTGTCCAGTCAATGTGCCGCATTTCCAATTCCAAATGGTCACCGATGAACAGGTTCTTCATGTTCTCGTCATCTTTCGACATGACCCTCAAAGAGAACATGGCAATTTAACTTTCATGTCTCTTCAAAATCAAATCTCAACGCGTACTCTTCAATAAAGTTGATGACCGCCGACTCGTTGTCCCTGCCGCCTTCCTTGTCATATTGTCGCAGTGCATTTGTCCACTTCTTCTTCTTCACATCCAACCGTTCCCATCGATACTTTGCCAAATCGCCACGCTCGATTTTACCAAAACCACTTTTGAGTTGAGAACGAATAAGCTTCTAAAGACGTGCACAGGTTTTTAGAAATTTTTGCTTCCACACAAAAACACAAACTTCGCGAATTTTTGCGAGGAAATTTTGAATTTTACGTCCGATGATCGACGGGCTTGGCTTCCACACGTCCTCCAACTCTTCTGCATCGTCCGGATGCAAACTGAAAATGATGATGCAGTTGCTCAAGTCGAATGTGTACAAAAAAACGAACCATTCAAAGCATTTCAACCAAAGCGTTGTGTTCATCGGAGTTGCAATGGCATGAATGGGACGCATTCCGAACTCCTCGAATTGCTTTCGTTGCGTCTCCATACAAATGTCATTCCGCTCATACAAATCGCGCTTTCGCTGAAAATTGTAGAAAAATGAATAGAAAAAATGCTGGCAAACGCCGCCAACAACCTGAACCACCCACAACGGAGGCTCCAATGCAAACAACGGCTCCGTTGAGAAATACAGCAGCAAAGTAGCTGCACAAAACACATTGAAAACGACGAGTCCAAGCACCATCGGCGGAACGTCTTAAAAAGAAAAAGAAATGCAAATATTGTGCAGTTCAATATATTGTCACGAGTGAAATCAAGCAATAAAAGCAACAAATAATTGAGTTTTATAACTCGAAAAGGTTTAGGAAAAAATATGTAAAAGCCCAAAAATTCCAGCCCCCTACTGAATTTTTTTGAGCAAATCTGGACTGGTTAAGAAGAAAATTGGGAGCTCCCCCCCCCCCCCAGCTTACTCCAACCAAAACTTGCTGGAGTTTAGAGAATTTCTCGAAAAACTGATTTCTGCGGTGAGTTTTCAAAACCATTTTTTCAACTTTTTTTCCTAAAAATGTTAAGAAACATTTGATTTTTGGATAGCCAATTTAGTTGCCAAGCTCCGTGCAAAAAAAAACTCAAGAAGATTTTCATTTTTTTCAAAAAGATTTTTTCTTTTGAGGAATTATTTGTGCTAACGTTTGGCGTTATGTTTTATCATTTTCCACAAATTCCTTACTGAAATGTCTATAAAAACCCACTTCTTCTGTTCAGTTGATCATTGCATTTATTTTTAAAATTAACTTTTCTAATAAAAGAGCCAATCATTCATTTGCAAAAGAAGAGCCAATATAATTGCAAAAGCAAAAGAAGAGCCAATATAATTGCAAAAAGCAAAAGAAGAGCCAATATAATTGCAAAAAGCAAAAGAATAACTTGAGCCCGTTCGACTTCTGAACGATCAAGGATCACATTTTTCATGCTTCGTGTGTTCGTTCAGCAACAGTTCAATTGGCCATAAGCCCATGGCCATAATACACAAAGGGAAAAGACGCGAGGCAAGCGGTCAGAGCAATTCAATGTGCAGGCGGGCGGGCGTCGGCTGCCCGCTGGGAAGGCATAGTCTCAGCGGCGGGCGCTCGCTGTCGGCGAAAAATGCTTGAAAACTTGCGCAAAGGTTGTGCATCCGACGTCTCGACGCCCAATCGTGGTGCTCCGATATAAAACATTATTTATGCCAAAATTTATTTTTTAATTCTTTAAATTCGATTGGAATTCGACAAACGAATGTCATATTTGTGTTTCTTGACCTAAAGGATGTTAAAAACCCCAGAAAAGACGGAAGGACGAACGAACGAATTTTTGAAAAATTTAAGCCCGATCGTGGTGCTCCGATATAAACCATTATTTACGCCAAAAATCTATTTTTTAATTCTTTAAATTCGATTTGGAATTCGACAAACGATGTGTTTCTTGACCTAAAGGATGTTAAAACCTCAGAAAAGCCGGAAGGACGAACGAACGAATTTTTGGGAAATTTAAGCGTAGAGGAAAATGCGTGGGTAATTTAATTCGCGTTAAAAATTCATTTAAAAAAGGACGCTATCCACTCTGACATACACACTCTCTTTCTCTAAGCTTTGCTACAACCTTTGGTTGTGACACAGAGATAGGCGTGTCCACTCCCTTTACAGCATAAAAGTGTGCATTTCTGCTCATTCCTCACTTTCCTTGGAAAGCAAACAATCGATTCACTCTACGCTGTTTCATTTCTTCTTCACTCTCTAACAAAGAATAATGCCACCAAAACCATCCGGCAAAGGAGCGAAAAAGGCGGTCAAGTCCACCAAGACGGTGCGCACGGGAGACAAGAAACGAAGAAAGGCCCGCAAGGAGTCGTACTCTGTAAGTTGTTCAAGACGGTGTCTTAAAACAGTCGATGAATAAAATTCTCATTTTCCACAGGTGTACATCTACCGAGTGCTCAAGCAGGTGCACCCTGACACCGGCATCTCCTCCAAGGCCATGTCCATCATGAACTCGTAGGCTTTTTTTGGGGGAGGGGGACTGCTTCGATTTCTATTGAAATTGTGATTAAAACGGAGCTTGACTAGGATTCCTGACCCGTCCAAGTTTAAAAGCGCCTTGCCAATGTTAACTGTTTCTGATGTTGAATTTCGCTTTTTAGCTTCGTCAACGACGTGTTCGAGCGCATTGGCGCGGAGGCGTCGCGTTTGGCCCACTACAACAAGCGCTCGACCATCTCTTCTCGCGAGATTCAGACCGCCGTCCGGCTGATTCTGCCCGGCGAGTTGGCCAAGCACGCCGTCTCCGAGGGGACGAAGGCAGTGACGAAGTACACCTCGTCAAAATGAGACGCTGGCGGTGAAGCGAATCTTCCACAAAATTAACCCAAACGGCCCTCTTTAGGGCCACAAATGTGCAAATGGACGAAAGTGACATGAAATTGATTTGTTTTGTTTGTACGTATAAATTTGATGCGCTGTGCTGTTGAAATTGCAAATTTGGTCAATAGGCGCTTGTGCCGCATACAGGAAGGCAAATTTTTCTCCCCCGGACCCGAATTCGAACATATTTCGAAAAATCACAATTCCAAAAAACAATTTTAACCTCAAAGTCATTCAAAAAACATGTAGAAAATTGACGAAGGAAAAAGGTTTGGTAATACTTGGGAATCGACTTTTATTTGCAAACACTCCAGTTTGTCCTCTCCCCTCCTCCCCTTTTTGAAAATTTATGTTTTTAAAGCATAAAAATGTTCATGGGGGTATTCGGGGAACAAACTGGAGTATTACCAAAGGTTTTGTCTCAAAAATAGGGGGGAGGGGACGGTCTTGGACGTGGTTTGATAACGGAGGGAGGAGGCAGTTTGTCCAGCTCAGCAGGCGATGGCATTGGATAGGAATCGCCATGGCGTTTTGTCAGTTCGTTGAGCATCACCAACTCGGTGTTGGTCGCCGTGAGACTGAGCAGACCTTAGAAAATAAACAACGTAAACATTTTTCGTTTCACTCGACATATGGCACAAAGAACCTCCCGAGCATTGTGACAAAATCGAAATGTTTTTTTTGTTGTTGAAAATTTTGGGTTTATAAAAATTACCCTTTCAAACACTTACGGCCATGGAACGGAGTGTGCTGAATGACATGGGTATGGTTAATTTGTACGTTAATCGCATCGCATTTGGCCACTTCGTCAACCTTTGGAATAAAAAAATGATTTTTAAGTTCGGTAAATGTTTGTTCTTCGGCTGACATATTGACGACCCCGCCCCATTCATCCAAAAAATATACATTCGAAAGGCATGAAGTTGCTTGAACAAAAAAAACTCGCTCAAATCGATTTGTTAACCATTTTAAGGGGGGGGGGGAACATGGGATGGCATGCCACTGTCCGTCACGCATAGACCCAGGCTGACCTTTTTTGTATCTACTAGTATGTAAATCAAAACCATGAGCAGTTTGGTCGGCGTTTGCGCCACTGTCGAGGCCGAAGACACATACTCGTACTCGCTAAAAAGAACCGAATAGGTAATTCCGAAAAAATCGTTGTTTTTCCTCACTGGGTGTTCGGCATGTCACGGAAGCTGACCCGACGCTTTAGCGGATTGATAGCAGTGAGAACGGTTCTGGTGTCATTTGCACTGGGACGAGTGTCATTTCCGCTAGGACCATTCATTTTTAGAAACTCCGAATTCTAACAACAAATATGTAAAACTCCGAATCCGACTCCATTTCGACCCGTTTTCGAAATTTCCGGACCCAAATTTGTTGGAAAAGTATCGTAAGGAAGGGACGAGAACGATGACAGAGCAAAATAGAAGATTAACTAAGGAAATAGGGAGTTTTCTTCTAAATCAAAAATAGGGGCGAGGGGACTCTGCTTGTCGTTGGATAAAAACGGGGGGAGGCAGTTTGTCCAGTTCAGCAGGCGATGAGATTGAAAATTTGGCCGAACCCAAAAGATTACCTATATGCCCTTTGGTCTCCCCGATCCCCTTTCTCAAAATCCATAATTTGGACTCCATTTATTACAATTAACAGAGAAATAACAATGAATGAACAGAGAAGAGAATTACATATACAACAGCATGAGATTCTAAATATTAACAGATCCGTCGTCTGCAGCTGCTGCTGCTGCTCAACGCCTTTTGTTAATCGCCCGCGTGAGCAGAATTGCTTCCTGGATGTGCGGCAACACACCGCCCTGAGAAATGATCACACCAGAGAAAAGCTGAAAATGAACAAAAAACAATTTCTAACAAGTCCATCGTCTGAAAGAGTTCACCGCACCGTGCTCAACTCCTCATCGTTACGGATTGCCAACTGCAAATGGCGGGGGTTGACCCGCTTCTTGTTGTTGTCCTGTGCGGTCTTGCCGGCCAACTCGACCACTTCGGCCACGAGGTACTCCAGCACCGCAGCCAGATAGACGGGCGCAATGGCTCCCACACGATCGGCGAATTTTCCTGAAATTTGGGAAAAACTGAACAATACCATCAACGGATTTGATTTTTTTTCTAAAATTGCTTTTTCAAAATTTTGCAAATTTTCACATCGTGTGCGCTTTTGCCTTACCTTTACGCAACAAACGATGAATACGCCCGACGGGGAATATCACTTCGGCACGCGACGAACGCGAATGTCCGCCTTTCTTCGCTTTGACTCGCTTACTGCTGCGTCCAGACATTTTGTTGTTGAATCAGAGAAGAGCACAGAAGAAAATTTGTATGCGTTTGTCAGCCAGAGACTGTAAACAAATTGAAAAATTGAGAGTTTAAATACAAAAATTTGGCATAGAAATTCGAATTTTTAGACATTTCTTTCGCTGCCTGTCACACTGCACATTTCTCTGCCTCTCTCACCTTTTACTCTCGTCTCTTTTCCTCTCTATTTCCTCCACTATTTCCACACTTTTGTCATTATCTCTGCGCTCATCTGCTCTTTTTATTTTTAGAGTTTTGACCCCATACAAAAAAGTATTGACCATTTCCTTAAAGCAACGACAATTCCCCAGTGTGTTGGCCTGGCAAAATCCAACGTTAGTCGGAACTATTGTTAATTTTTGGAAAGCGGTCGGGGACGCCCGACCGCGCAAAAGAGGTTGTCGTGTGGGTAGGGTTTGTTAGTATTTTTGTTTGTACTTTCGCGTTGTCAGATGAGGGCTTCTAGCTTTTGTCCACAAAGTTTTGAAAAAGATAAAAAGTTCTGAAGCCTTGTTTTGAAGCTAAACAAAAAAAAATTTGTTCACTATCAGTGCCATTAAAATCGACCGTTCAGGACGAAGAACTACCTAAAATTTTGTTGCCAATTTCCTAGAAAAAATGTCGCCAATTTCAATATATGTACATACTTTCGGAATGAGCACATCAAATTTATACGTACGAACAAAACAAATCAATTTCAAGTCGCTTTCGTCCAATTGCACATTTGTGGCCCTAAAAGAGGGCCGTTTGGGCTAATTTTGTAGAAGATTTGCTTCACCGCCAGCGTCTCATTTTGACGAGGTGTACTTTGTCCCCTCGGAGACTTGCAAAACCAAAAAATTGGACGCTGACATCACAATTATCCTCAACAAATTTTGTTACACAAGCTAACAGAATCCGAGAGGAACTACTTTCACTTTCAAACGCAGCTTATTTTCCTTTAGCAGACCTCAATGTTGCGGGAAAGGGTTTTGTATTTGTCGATCGATTGTATTGTTGAGAATATTTATACAATAATTAATTATACAACATATGTAGGTAAATGCGGGTTTACAAAATGACTAGTTAAATGATCAATTAATGGAAATGAGATCGAGTAATACACGTCACACCAGAATCATTACGAAAGATCATCACAACACACAACGGTCCTGTCCAATGTATGGAACCAATTGTCACACTCAACGCGTCCTTTGTGTGCTGCTGACTTTGTTACTCCTGCTGCTGTTCCTCCTGTTCAAACGTTTCATTTGACAGCTTCACGCATTGACGCAGCCTCTCATTGTACCTCTCCGGTTCATTGCGATACATCACCTGAAAAGCGAATCAACATTTAATACAATATTTTTCATAAGGATTTAAAGTCCACAGCACGTACACTGGCTGCAACGTTGGCTGGACTTTCAAAATTCGGCTGTGCCAGCATTGATTGGACGGAGATGACAATGGACTCCACCGTGTGAATGGACTGCCAACGTTCTGACGCACTCTCTACGCCAAAAGGGTCCGCGCCCGGTGCGTGAAGAATGCTGATGCACACAAATCCAATTTCGCTAACTAAATGGGAGGAGGGGGGGGGGAAACTGTTGTGAACTTTCATAACCAAAAAAATGTGCATTCAAACCAACCGTTAGGGTGAAAAACATCAGTAAGGAATCGCATCGTCGGCGGATGTCGCGGGTAAGATCTCGGGAAGTCCAGTTGCTGTCTCTTATACACATCTAGATGTGTATAAGAGACAGCACTAAGGCGTATCAGGTGGACCAAACACGACCAGAAGCCACTTGTAAATCTGAAAATGAATGAAACTCATTATAGCAGAGTCCAAGCAACAGTCCGGTCATTCAAAGCTAACATTGTTGCCAACGAGTCCTCGGACAGCGAATCCATCAGTCGGGTGCTCGCGGAGTTCATTCAGTTGAGACATCAGCCGTGAAGCGGCCATTGGTGGAACTCACACAAATGGGGGCACAGACAGACGAGTTGCGGGCAGCTGAAAATAGGAAAAAAAACATTGAATAGAAATTAAAAAACAAAAACAAAATTTTAATTCATACCACAATGAGAGAGTATGTAGAGCAAGTGGAAATGGAGAGTGATTGACAATGTGCGTAAATTTTTTCATTTTTATAGTCAATCTCAGCTTACGTTTGAATTTTGTGATGAGACGATGCGCCAAGAGGTTGAGGAATGAAGAAGGTTAGACACGAGAAATGAAAGGAAATAGTGTGATAAGTGAAGAGACTTTTAACAGAGAAAGAGAGCAAAATGGTTGGAGTCGGGAGAAATTTTTTGAATTTTGACTCAATTTGTTAAAAAAAAATTTGTTAGCATTTTTATTTGTCCCTTTCGCATTGTCAGATATGAAGGCTTCAGCTTGTCCACAAAGTATTAAATTTGGCAATTATTCTTTTGTTCCAATTGATGAAAATATTACATTTCCCGTCTTCCGATGCTGCAACAGAGTGCATGGCGCCTCGAATTTAGGTCAGCCATGTCAGTTTAATCTAATGGAAGTTTTTTCGTTTCTTCTAGAGCCCGGACAGGACAGGAGTCCTGCCAGGATTTTCCAGGACTTCTGGTCCGGAATCCTGGTATTTTCACCGAAGCACCAGGATCAGGATATCTTGAAAAACCAGGATTTTGATCCTGGTAAATCCTGATCCTGGTAATTTCCAAATCCTGATCCTGATCCCGACTTTTTCAAAATTCCGGGCTCTACTTCCTTCCTTCATGAATTTATGCGTTTTCTTTTGTTAACCATTAAAAGCGAATTGGACAATAAAAGAGTGTTTGGTTTGAGTTACCTCTCGTTTTCCCCCCTATTTTGGTGTTCAAATGGGTGCATATCTAAAATATTTACGTTTTTTGAGTTGTTTTTTTGTTAAAAAAATAAGAAATTGATGCCTAATATGCAAGAAATCAATACAATAGAGCGCATTTTGGGTGTCGGCGTTAAATTTTTCTGAAGAAAACGGTTTTATTTCTTTTTTTCATAAAATTTTGGTTGATGCGACCGACATAAACAAATGCTAATTTTTAGACAATGCATACGAGCATGTACAACAAATAAATGTCAACCCAGCTGCACCAAGCAGTCCATTTAAAACGCTCAATTCGTCGTCCGACTTTCTAAATGACGGTAAATTGGGTTTGTTATTTTGATAGGGTTGAGGACGTTGCGSAAGCTGCTGAACCAAAAACGGGGAATAAACCGGACAAAAATACTTGAAAAACCGGCAATTTTATAGTGCAGAAAGAAGAGCAGAAATTTCCTGGATTTTTCCGGTCCTGGTCAAAAACTCGCGGATTTTGGTCTCAGAAAATTGCCGATTTTGGGAATTTTGTTTCACTCTAGTTGACGACGTTGGACCGACCTCAAATTAATTCAAAAAATAATAATTTAAGAGATACAATTTATTGCCGATCCATTCGCACCGAGCAGTCCATTCAAAACGCGCAATTCTTCGCCAGACTTCCTAAATGACGACGAATTGGGTTTGTTTTTTGTTGTTTTTTGTAAAATGTGTTTTTTTTTTTAATAATAAAGTTTCTTTTTAATTGCTTAAATTTACTTTCTTCCCCCTGTTTTTTGCCCTTTTTGAGAATTTTGGTCATTTTTTTTGTCACATAAAATTGTTTATTTTTTAGACAATATATACGATCATGCACAACAGCAACAACGCCTTTCTCCCCTGGCGCCGCGCAATCAAAGTAACGGCGGTTGAAAAAACCGTTTTTTTGGAAATTTTAACAATTTTCTTAGCAAAATTTGATGCAAAACTACCGAATTTGTTCGGGTTCGGGCAATCTTCGGACAATCTGGACCCAGAAATTGTTTTTTATTACATTCTTTTAGACAATTTATACGAGAATGCACAGCAACAACACCGACTTTCTCCCCTGGCGCCTCGCAATCAAAGTAAAAGCGGTGCTGAAAAGCAAATAAAACTTCCTCTTTTTTTTGTTGAAAATTTAACAATTTTTAAAGTAAAAATTTAGTCCTAAATTGTAAACCTCCCAAATTTTTTTTGTTTGGATGCGGGCAATCTGGACAATTTGTGTGCCCTCAATGAAAACGGGGAGCACATAAATTTTTTGCATTTTTTAGACAATGTATACGAACATGTACAACACCAACAGCAGCAACAACGACTTCCGCCCCCGGCGCTTCGCAATCAAAGTTGAAGGCTTTGCAAGTGTCGAAGAAATTTTGAAAATTTAACAATTGATAGGAAAATTGGTTGTACTATATTTAATTTACAAAACAAAAAAAAAATTTCAATTCATGTTGGGTCAAAATCGTCAGAAAATTTCAATGATTGGACCAAATTAATTGTTGACACTTTTTTAGACAATGCATACGAGTATGCACAGCAAATGAACGTCAATCCAGCGGCACCAAATGGTCCATTTAAAACACGCGATTCTTCGGCCGAATTTCAGAATGACGGTAAATTGGCCGGCCTCTCTCTTTAAACAAAAATTTGCTGACTTTATGAAACATTTTTAAGTGCTGTTGCTCGGCTCGGAAGGTCAAAAGGATGTGTTCAAGAAGTTGAAGGTGGTTGCTTGCTGGGGGGTGGTGGTGTTAAATCAGGGGTGCCAAATGTCCTTTTTTTTTAAATTTGTCCTTTTTTGGGGTATCCCAATCTTTAAAATTTGAAATGTCCTTTTTTAAAGGTTTGTCCTTTATTTAGGCTACAACGAATTTTTTTTTGTTTAAATTTAGAATAATATGGCCAAATGCGTTAATTTTCAAGCATTTTCTCATTCTTTTTTGAATTTTCGCTTTACGAAAAAGTTCAAAATGTAAAAGTATTTTGCTCATTTTTATCAAAATTCTGTTTGTACTAAATGGTGACGGGCATTTTGTTGTTGTTTTTTTTCCAATTTTTAGGAGGTGTTCGGCTTCAATTACTTTCGCTTCAAGCAAAAACCGGCAGTGGTCGCGGCACTGTTGGGACACGACTGTTTCATTGTGATGCCAACGGGTGGGTGGGACGGAGGATTTTTTAATTTCCATTCTGCTGGCGAGTTTTTGGCTCCAGTTCCCAAGAGTTGGATTCAAATACGAATTTTTTCTTAATCTGTAAGAAAAATTTTACGAAAATTTCCAACCCTCCTGCCACCTACAAACGAAAAAAATCACGGATTTTTTTTAATTGTTGAAATTCTCAACATTTTGCCCGACGGCCAAAACTCTTCTCCTGTTGCCTGTTTGCATATTAATGCCATAAAAAAGGAGACCCAAAATCGATCGGTCGGTCTTACAACTGATCAGAATTTGATCACTTTTTGTTGTTGTTGTTGTTATTGTTGTTTTGAATGCCCATATTAGCGTTACATTATACCTACGCGTTTGTTTAGGTTCCGGCAAAAGTCTTTGCTACCAATTGCCAGCCGTGCTGCATCCCGGTGTTACCATCGTCATTTCCCCGCTGCTTTCGTTGATGCAGGACCAGATTGTCAAGCTGCAGAATTGCCGGGTACTGATCCCAAAATGTTGTCAATTTTTTCATCATCAATATTTTTGCATTTTTAAGACTGTTTTTTTAACATTTTTGTTTTTAAAAAAATGCTTTTTTAGGGCTTGGTTTAGAAGAAAAAAGAAAGCTCTTTTTTTGCAAGGTTTTTACAGTGTCAACAGGTTTCAGAAAATTCTGGTCTAGCTCCCTCCCCTACGGGGACTAGCATTTGAAATTGTTTCAGGACACTACTATATTTTGCTAGGATTCCGGACCTTGGCAGTTTTCTGGAAGTCCTTTTGTCCACTCTCGACGAGTTTCATATTGGGTTTATTTTTTATTTTATTTTATTTTTTCCAGGTTTCCTGTGCCCTCCTCCGCGGCTCCATGGACACGGTTGAGGTGGAGTCAATTTATTCAAATTTGGCGTCCACCGAGCCAACAATCAAATTGCTCTACGTCACCCCGGAAATGGTTTTTTTTTTTAAATTTTATTTTATTAGCAATATTTGAATAAACACAACTGCCAGATCGGTGCCTCGATTCGACTGAACGGCGCATTTATGTCCCTTTTTCGACGCAATTTGTTGGCACGTTTTGTGGTAAGTGCCAGAATTAATGGAAAAAAAAATTTTAAATTCCTTTTTTGGATTTCGAATTCAAATTGTATGTAAAGCATTAACATAATTTTGTTTCACAATTTTGTGGGGGGAGGGCTGTCTCTTATACACATCTAGATGTGTATAAGAGACAGCACTAAGGCGTATCAGGTGGACCAAACACGACCAGAAGCCACTTGTAAATCTGAAANATTCTTTTTTTTTCATTTTAATTTGTCAACAAAAATTTAGGTGGACGAGGCGCACTGTGTGTCCCAGTGGGGCCACGACTTTCGGCCCGACTACACCCGGCTGAAGACGGTCGTCGAGCCGTTTCGCAACAGCAAGGACAAAGTGCCGGTGATGGCGTTGACCGCAACCGCCACCCAGCGCATCATTGAGGACGTCAAGCAGCAGCTGCACATTGGCGGATGCAAAATGTGCGTGTGTTGGGAGGGTTTTTCCCGTGTATGGCATGATTTCAGGTTCACCTCCAGCTTTGTGCGTCCTAACCTTGTCTACGATGTGGTGGACAAGTCGCAGGCCAACTTCAAGAAGGTGGTTGACCACATACGCAAGATGTACCCGAACGGGTCCGGCATCATCTACTGCCTCTCCAAGTAAACAAATTTGCACAAAAATTTTGGGGCCAAAGTATGGACAACAACAAAAAACATGGAAGAAGAATTAAAACAATTTTCATTAAAAAAATTTTAGGAAAGATTGTGAGGATGTGGCCACAACGGTTGGAGGCGGTGCGCAACCCTACCACGCCGATTTGCCGGAAAAGCGTCGACTGGACACACAGGAAAAGTGGATGTCGAACAACATCCAGATACTCTGCGCAACCATTGGTTGGTTGGTTTGTTGTTTTTTTGTTGTTGAATGAAAATTTTGACATTTTTATTGACAAAAATTTTTGTAAACAAAAAACAAAAACTGGCGCATCTCAGCGTTTGGTATGGGCATTGACAAGCCGGACGTGCGCTTCATCATCCACCACACCATACCGCAAACATTGGAATGCTACTACCAGGAGACGGGCCGAGCCGGCAGGGACAACCAAACCGCGCATTGCATACTCATGTACAACTTCAACGACCATTTGCGCATCAAAAGGCTCATCGAAAGTATGTGTGTGTGTGTTGCCAGGGTTGCAACGGATTGGGAAAAAAGTCGGATACAGATTTCGGATCGGATAACCCAAAATTTGTCGGATCGGATATCGATTTCGGATGATCCGGTTGCAACCCTGGTGTGTGCCACTTTTACAATATTAACGACAAAATGCCAGTAATGCCTACAACTTACTATAACTTGTTCAAAATTGCGTGTCCCCGCCGGGCTTCTTTTTTTTCTATGGCATTTCGCTATTGTGTTAAAGGAAATTTATTTATTTACAAAAAAAATTAATGTGTGCATCTTTTTTTTTTGCCTTATTCAGATGACGAACCAAAGCCGGAAATCAAGCGGATGAAGGAGCAAAGCCTGTGGAATGTGATTGGTTATGGCGAGAACATTTCCGAGTGCCGACGCAAGCTGATCATTTCGCATTTTGGCGAGGCGAGTGTGTGAACCTCTCCTTTTTCAAAATTTGATTGTTTTATGCTTTACCTACATTTTTGGCGTTCCCCAAGCCCAAAAAAACTGCAGCAGTTTCACTAAAATTCGGGAAAACAAGATTTTGAGAAAAACGCCCGGGGGGGTGAGGGGTTGGGGATTGTGATCTGAGAAACCAAAAATCCCGTTGCCGCTCTTTCCACAATCTCAGGTGCATTCGATCCCAATTTTTTCAAAAAAAATCCCGTCATCATATACTACACACTACTATATTATTTTTGTGTATTTTTAATTTTGAATGCAATGCGATGCCGCTTCCCATCCCCTCCTTTTCACTTCCATGTTCTCAGACCTACGACCGGGCAAATTGCATTTTGACACCGGCACCGTGCACCATTTGCGCCTACCTCTCAACACATGGCCAAATGCCGTCCAAGCAGTTCGATTTCACCAAGGAGGCGGTTGCCGTGTTGGATTCCGTTTGGCAGATCAAAAACGCCGGTGTCACCTATGTGGCCGACCTGTTCAGGGGACAGTTGGGCAAAAAGACTGTGAAGCGTAAGGTAATAATCGCGCACAGCAACACCAATTATTCTATACATTGCCCGATTTACCGCCCCCCCCCGGGTGCACGTCGTTCGGACCGTTTTCGGACGAGTCGAAAAATGGGGTCCAACCAACAAACCAAACCCGGTTTCCAGACCCTTTTCCAAAACAGACATTGGCTACGTCATGTTAATCTGGGCCTTAAAGTCCGTCCAGCTTGATCAAATGAATTTTAAATGTACTGCTGCGTTCAGGTGGATGACAATGGGCACGGACGGTTGCCGCTTTTTGCATTGGGCGACGGTCTGAGTGAGCAGGTAAACCAAAAATTGAAGAATAAAATCATTTTTGAATTTTTATTATTAACAAAAATAAGTTTTGTTTTACTACTATATATGTGTCTGATTTTTGGTTTTTTTTGTTTGTAAAGGATTGTCTTCGTTTCATTCGCAAACTGGTGATTGAGGAGTATTTGCACGAAAGACTGTTCACCACCCAGCACAATACAGTGATCGGCTACCTAAGCGTTGCGCCAAAGGGTCACCAATACATGTTGAAGTACAGGCAGGACAAGGCCTCCGTGGAACGGGTAGGCGTTGACGTTTTGTTTTTGTTTTGTTTTTTTACAACAGTTTTGAATCCCGAGCCTCTGAGTTTGACTATCTCGTGCTTTTGTCGGTTTTTTCAAAAAAAATTTTCGAAAATTAATGCGAAGTTTGAATGGCGAAGCGAGTGTTGTAAAAGCATTCGAATTCGGCAGCTCTTTTTGTCTCTGAAATTTTGAAAAAAAAATACGACATTTTATATACCGAAACAACATAGTGCTCATAAATCCTTGTGTGGCTTCTTCCAGTTCAATGTGTTCATGGGAGAGCCGAAGCCAAAGCAGGAGAAGCGGCGGAGTTCAACGAATGTCTCAAATGCGACAAATGCAAAGCAGCGAAAGTCCGTCGTCTAATCTCCGCGTAGACGAATGGGGGGGGGGCGGGATGGACAGAGAGAAGACACTTTTTCATCTGATCTGATCAGATGATCGTCGGTTTTTTTGTTGTTGTCTGATCTTTCTGTTGTTCTCGCTCTTTTTGTTTCTTGTCTGATCAGATTTTTATCCCTATTTTTGCATATTTGTTGTTTGTCTTCTCTACGGTCTCTTTTCACACGTTGTACGCTGTTTGTTCTCTTTCGCCTCTCTTAAACGCTGTTGTTGTTGTACAGTGTACGTGACGATGCCAGCGGCCTATACAGTATTCCCATTCACTTTTTTTACATAATGTTTGTTTGATGAATGGATGTGAGATGCCAATGCCAACGATGCTTGTAAATTTTGAAACCTCATTTTTGATTAAACTTTTAATGTGCGCATATATTTATTCTTGTCAATTTGTGCGCATTTGTTGTGTGTATATATGGGCTTTCATGGAGTTTTTTGCTTCAGTCCCATCAAATTTTTTTATTTTGTTTTTTTGCCGATTTTTTTTTTTGTGAGATCGGACACGCAAAATTGGAGTTTTGGCAAATTTTCTGGGACAAAAAAAATCCGAGGGTGACAAACATTTTGGAATGTGCTTTTGGACCAAAATCTAGCCCCGAAAAATGCCGGGGTTTCTTCACCGTGCCAAAAATGCCGATTTGGGCCGGGAAATGCCCCGCCTGCCGCGACGCCAAAGAAGTGGTCCGATCTTTTGTTTGGCAATTTTTTTTTCCAAATAGCGCAAAATGGCCTCTGCTGCTTCAACTGCTCCGATCACGCAGATGGCGGCCTTCAAAAAGTGCAGACGGATGATCAGCATTTACATTGTGTCGTTGGCGCGGGTTCAAGATGAGGTGGGTTGGGTGGGGGTGGGGAACCGTGAAGAATCGAATTCTTGAAGATGATTTGGATTTCGGGTAATGTTGTAGTCCACTGGGTCCTCCCACCAGTTTTTGTAAACAAATTTCTTGTGCAGCTTTTCTAGAGTTATCGGAGACGAAAAATCCGAATCTGCTGATTGGACTCCGAACCCGAGTTTGAACACAAAATGCCTGAAAGTCTATGTTCGAAAAACTGCTCATTTCTGTGTACCATTTTTGCCACCTCGGCGTTTTACTCCTCAAAAAATGATTTATTCTCTAATTCCTCTCCTGCTGGTTTGTGCAGATGTTCGCCGAGTACGGGGAGTCGGACAGCGCCCGGCAGTTTTTTGACGACGACTTCTACGACCCGACGTCGCTTGAGTGCCACCAACGGTTGTGCGCTCAGTTCGCCAAATGCCACCCAAAAGCGATGGCGCCAGACGTCGAGGTGGGGGGGGGGGGCAGGATTTCTTAATGCTCGATTGGTGTTGCACCCCGACCACCTTGGCCTTCCCCACCCCTTCCCCGCAACTCCTTCTACGGTGTGCCGTTCCCGACGGTCACCGAACATGCCGTCCCTGACGAGGGGTCGGCGTGCAAAACACTGACTGGTTTAGCGTCAGTTAAATGTTTTTTTACGATCGTCGGCGACCTTTAATGTCTCAAAAGGGGGCTAATTTTTTTACAAAAAATTTATAAAACACGATAGGCCTACCGATCGCAAAAATTTACTAAACAAATTTTACGATACAAAATTTTTTGTTTTTGATTCCAAACAAATTGCGCATTTTTCTTAAGGAACTGATCACCGCCTGGCGGAACATTGTCTCCTCATCCGCCGTAACCACTGGTCGGCTTGACGGTCCGTCAATGGACGCGTGCGTCATCCTCATCAAGTACATCATCAGCTTTTGTCTGCTCGAGGCCAGGGTGCGTTGAGTTCGCGCGAAAAAAATTTCCATTTAAAAAAATTGAAAATTTTTTTTTTGAAGTTTTACGAAGCATTGGAATGCCTATGCGAGTTGGTGCTCTTCGCGAAGGGTGCCGACTTTTCCGCATGGCTGTTGGCCGTCCTGTGGACAATTCGGCTTGAAGAATGGACAATTCTGGAGCGCATTTTGGTCCGGGAAGATTTTTGAAAAACATTTTGGTGATGCTCAAGAACTAAAATTACCAAGACTCGAGAATCGAAGGCCGAGCTTTGATCCCGAAAAAACCGAGAATTTTCGAGACTCTCGAGCATCAGGGGTTTGTGTGATATTCGGCAAAACCCCCAGAATCCGATGACGTTCCAACAACAAAAGTTTCACCCCTTTTTATGAAGGCTGCCGAACGAGCTGCTTGTGCCCGACGTCCGTCGCTGTCCGAAAGCTATTGTCTGGTGATGCACTGTGCCCGGCTGATCCAGCGGCTGCACAGCTCGCAAAGCGCCACCGAGCAGCACCAGTGTGCAGCGGAAGCTGCAACACTGCTGCACAAGCTCAGCGCGGACAGCGCCAAGCGCACCTTTTTGAGCATGCAGGCGCGCGCGCTGCTGCACGCCCTGCTGTCAAGGGCAAGCCGAGTGCCGAAGGCTGACCTGCAGACGGTTTGTGACAGCAGCCGTGTACTCCCCGCCGTCGTCGGGACGGCGCGATGAGCAGAACCAAACATTTATAATTGCTCTTTTTGTTTAGGTGGATGACCCGCTTGTAAACCGGGAACTGGAGTTGGGATCTCTTCGCGGCATATTGAACTCCCGGCATCCGGAATTTTTCCAATCCGACCGTTCCTCAACCATCCGGACAAAAGTGACGAATGCGGATGAATTTAGTGCGAAAATTTCAACAACAAAAAATAAATGTGCAGATTTTTTTCAAAATGTTTTTTGTTTAAGTGCGCCTTTGTTCCGCTTTCGCCGAGTACCAGGAGGCGGCGCACATTTACACCTGGGAACTGCTTGAAGTCGGTCAAATTCGTGAAGCGGAGGCCACCAGCATTACGTTTTGGCGCGACAATTTGGCGTTCGGCGTGCCCTTTTGGTCCGGATTTTTTTTGAATTAAATCATGTCTATATTTATTTTTGTTCTTAATTGATGTTAATTCCGAATTTACTATAGCATTTTAGACCCTTTCAATTGTTTGGCACATTTTTCGTGGCATTTTGGGGGATTTTTTTTCACGGCGGCATTTATTGTAGTCGTCAAAGCCAATTTTTGCACACATGGCGCTTTCGTTTCCAGGACACTGCGCCCGTTGGCGCAACTCTTTCACATCAAATCGTTGACCGGCATCGAGTCGTTGGACGGCTACGCAAATTGTCTGAACGCTTTGCTGACGCCGTTGACCGCCTCGCGCACTCGATACCTGCACACGCCGAGGAAACCAATCCGGTCAGTGCTATATACTTAATAGTAATTGTTGCCCGAAAACATAAAAGAAATTGTTTCAGAAATTGATCACTCACGACTATCAAAGTGTTCCGGACAGACATTGGAATTACATATTTTTTCAGGCCTTCGTCCTATCGTCGCGGTTCCGCCGTGGACGACTCCTTTGAGCGGCGCCTCATGACCAGCACAATGGACGCCGGCGGTTCACTAGACGCCCTGCTGGCGTTGGAGCTGTCCTCCGTCAATTTGCACCAGGATGATGAAGAAGAGCGAAAGTGAGTCAGTCCACTCCAGCAGTTCAGTGCAATCGGTAGCTCTTCAAAAATTTCCTGAGACTGGACTACCAGCAGTACATTTTCCACCACCCCCACTTTGTTGTGTACAAATTGGGCCCTCCATTTTTAGTCTGGACAAAATTTGGTACATGTTCGGACTCTAATTTTTATTTTGTTTTAATGAAAATTTTGTGTTGTTTTAATTCTGAATTTTTTTTTTTTGGGGGGGGGCCGATGAATTCGACAAATCTTTCACGGCACGGCATTTTTTACTCGGTGGCAGGGCCGTAGCCAGAAAAAAATTTTGGGAGGGGGAATTTGAGCCATCTGAGCTCGGCGCTTAAATGGCTTTCCCATTTGAGCGCCAAGGTATTTTATTTTAAGAAATTTTCAAAAAAGCAAAAAATTTTTTTGATTTTTGATGGCAATTTGTTAAAAAAATTGGCAAAAAATTGTAAAAGTGCAAAACAAAAGGGTCCCCCCTCTTGTTTTTTTTTCTCAAATCCCTTCCCCCCCCCCTGGCTACGGCCCTGCTCGGTGGTGTCCTATTTTTGAAAAATCGACTTTTTAAAGCGCTTCCATTGGACTGAACAAAAAAATGATTATATAAAATTTGCTTTTGCTATTAACAGTCGGCAATTTCGCCTCGAGGCGCATGTGGCCGACTGCGTGTGCGCCTTCTGCACCGCCTCGGGCAACAATTGGCTGTTCGCGCAACAGTGCCATTGGGTGGCACTTTTGTTTGGCAGATATTTGCCCGACAAATTTGCCCAATTTCGACACCAAATGCAAGCAGTTCGAGAAGAAAAAGTGCGTGCGTATGTTTTTCTGCTCAACAGAAATTGTCCCCAAAATGTCTTTAAAAAATAATTAAAACTCGCTAAAAAATTTTGAGAAATTTTATGCCACATTTTTTCCAACTAAAAATTGCGTTTTTTTATCGGTAATTTTAAATCGATAATTTTTTGCTGTAATTCGTTTCAGACCGGACAATTTGAAGGCTTTTAAGGCTTAGGAGGGTCTCCCGGATTGTCTCCGGTTTTGGGGGCAGGCCCTAATATTTTTTTGTTGTTGTTGTGATTTAAACCACCTTTTTGAGGCTCGTCCCTTGCGCAACCGGGTGCTGCAGTTGGTGTTTCTGCACAGCGTGTTCAGCGAGGAATTCTATAAAAATGATTTGGGCCCGCCAAAACGGAAGCGCGGGCGACAGCCAACAAAACGAATGTTGGCCGGCGTAAAGGAGGACGTATGTGCTGCGTCGTTGTGCGCTGACTGAAAAACAAAATGATTATTTTATTTTATTTGTTTTTAAAGAACAATTCGTCCGAGAAAGAGAACATGGTCGATGAGAGCAGCAAAGAAATGTTCAGGCTGGCCAAGGTGGGCGACCGGTGCTTTTCATTTAAACTGTTTGACATTGCCGACAAAATAGTTTTGTAAATTTGTTACATTATTCGAAAGCTCTCTCTGTCTGTCTGTCTGTTGCTGCGCCATGGTCCCGCAAAGACTAGAGCCCGGACGTTTGGAATTGATCGAGATTCAGTTTTGAAAATCTCGACAGGATTCTTGGTTGGTCCGGGCTCTAGAGCCAAAGACAAAGCGATTTGATTGATGTAGATGCCGAGCAAAAAAAAAAAAAGTTAGAAGAAATGAAAGGTGCAGCAGCAGTCACCGTTTGCAAGCTGTACATCTTTGTAGCTGTCGTAGCGCTTAACATTCGCTCGCTACTCACAGTTACACAGACATTGACAATGAGAACGTTCGAATGATAACAAACTTACAAATAAACATAAACATGGTGGCCGGAGGATGGGCATTCAAGCGGCGCGAGCTGTACCTCTACTACTAGTATATTTGCTTTTGTTTGCATAAAGAAAATTCGGGAATTGAGTCATTTACATTGATCATTCATTACTTAATAACATTTTTAAACGCAATGTTTGTTCCCCCTCATCCAGCTCCAATCATCCATACACCACAGTGATGACTTGTTCGTCCGCACATGCACCCGGTTGTTGGTGACACGGTGGACTGAGTTGGGCAGCGTTGACGAGTGCAAGGCCCACATACGCGAGCCATTTGAGGTTGGCCTCTGTTGTTGGTGTACTCAAAAATGAATATTTTTTTATGGATGTTTTTCCATTAATGTTCCCGAATTATGTACTATCTGAGCCCCATACCCGAAGGGTTTAACCCCCCGATTTCCGGATGTTTGGACGTTTTCAGTCTGGGATTCAGTCCAAAATCCGGGGATGAACTGATCACACCGACGTAATTTTCGTTCCATTCAGTTCCTCTTTTCTGAAGAATTGAATTATATACCTATTTATGTAAATTGTAATCATTTAAATATATATATTTTTGTTGTTGAGCAAATTTTAGCTTTGCAAAAAGTCGCCGTTGACACTGCGCGCCCATTGGCTTCTGCTCAAACATTTAGCGCGCAAATGCTCCTCCAGTACAGCGCGAATGGACTTGTTGAAATCCGCCTACGAGGACCAGAAGAACTACGGGCATTTGCTGTTTTCGTAATGAACAAACAAAATAAAATTATAATGATGATGATTAATTTTCTAATTATAATGATGATGATTAATTTTCTAATTATGATGATGATTATAATTCAAGCTTTCCCCCCGATTTGTTTAAGCGAATGGCGTCGTCGCAACTGTTTCTTTCTTGCGCGTTGCTTTGGTGCCCAGCAGCTCAGCCAATGGCACCGGGCGCTGTATTTGCTGGAGGCCGGCATGCCTGCCCTGCGGCAATTGGCGCGGACCAGCGCGCACAAAAAGCAGCTCAAACAGCAGCAGCTTCGGCAACAAAATCGGACGGATTCTTCAACAGAAGAGTGTGTGAGGGGGTGGGGGGGCGGTAACACCACTACATTTTGCCAACTTCACGTTTTTTTGGATGATTTTGAGCATGTTGTTGATTTTTTGAGGCCAAAAGATTCAGGAAAAATTTTGAAATCGAAAAACCTTCGAAGTCGGGTCCGGGGTTCGAAATTGATCGAAATTTAAGTTTTTGATCAATTGGCAAAACGTACCATTTTTGCTGGATTCACAATGTACAGTTGGCAAAACGTACCGTTGGCAAAACGTACGGACATCGTAGGGGGCCATTCAATACATATTTTTGTTCACCGAGTGTCGATTTTTTCTATTTTTATCGTACTATATATCGTACTGTGTGTCCCCCGGGCCAGGGTCAAGAAACCCGGATTTTTTCCGGGCTTGGTCTGATCTCTATACTAAAGATGGATGGTTGTTGTACGGCATCGGTCTCGGCCAAGGAGTTTTGGTCCATGCCAACCGGGTCAAAAAATGTTTTTACTTTAAAAAACTCTGCAAAAGGATATTTTATTGTTGATTAAAAGGGCTTTTTTAATATCATATATGGAAATTAGAGAATTTTTTTGGCGCTGGCATATGACCGTTTTTGGCCTGGTTGGCATTTTGACCGGTGGCATTTTTGCGTTGTCCATTCATTTTCTGATTAGAATATAATTTTTTTTTTGATTTTCTCTCCCAAAAATATGGATTTTATCTCTTTTTTTTTTGTAAAAAAACAAAAAAATCCAATTCCAGGCAGTCGTCCATGGCCGCAACAACATCAACGCAGAAACAACTAACCAACACATTCATTTTTGACAATTCCGCGCACTTTCAGGCCCGCATTGGGCGACTGCCAGAAAGTTGTGAAATATTTTTTTGTTTTGTTTAAAATTCAATCTCAAAACATTTTTGACCTCACCCTCGTCAACCTGACGTTGGAGGAAGACGGCATGCTGACGTTGACCAGATGCAATGCTGCGCATGAGCCAATTGTGGTGCCAATTTGTCGGTTGAAGAAGGTGTGGTGGTGGTGGTGGGTGGTGGTGGTGGTGGTTGTGGGTGGTTGGTGGACAGAAAATTGAAGAAAAAAAAACTCGAAACAAAATTTTGTTTTTTCAGCCTGACCCGGTGCTTGAACGAATGCGCGAGCTGTTGATGGCCAGCGACGAGTCGGTGAGAACGACCGGCACCGACTCCGTGCAGTTTTGGGTAATGCGAAAGCAATTGGACAAAGAAATGGAGGTACGTACGTACACGTACACATGGTTGAGTCAGAGTGTACTTAAATGGATCAGGAGGAGGGGGAGGGGGGATCGATTCGATTGCTTCTGAAGTTGAACGAATTCGGATGGCTTCCATTGGCTGGTTCATCTACCCATTTTTCGAGTCCATGATTCTTTTTCATCAACTCTTTGACAGTTGTTTTTCATTTTCTGACATAAACAGATAAGCCAAATGCGGTGTCGATCCACCACAAGACACCGGGGGGGGGGTGGGTCAGTCATTCGGATTTAGATACTTAATGCACTGCTGATCATTAATAATTTTCTTTAGATCAGCTACTTTTTTTTTGTTGTAAAATTTAGCGAAAATGTAAAATTATTTTTTGTTTTGTTTTGCAGAACTTCATCGACTTCTTCCAGTCCAGTTGGTTCTCGGCGGCCGCGCCCCTTCTGCTGCCGTTGCCGTTGAACACAGAGAATGCACTGGCGCGACATTTGGGCGAGCTGACACGCTTGGAGCGCACTTTTGTCGCTGAACACGGCATGGCAACAGCGTCCGCTTTGGTGGGTGCCTGCGTGTGCTATAAAAACAAATAATAATTTTTAAAATTTATTATTTATAATTTAAAAATAGCCCCAGAGGGGATCTGAACCGGAATTACCCGGCGGCGGTTTTAGACTCTTACGCGTTTGTTACCTTTTGTGGAGACGTTGGACGAGTGGTTGGCGCTGGGCAAATTGCTGCATCTGAACGACAAACATCATCACCAGACCGGCGGCGGCGGCCTGAACAATGTGGATGATGCTGATACAACAATGACGAAGGTCGCGTCAAATTATTAAAAAAAATAGATTTTATTTTTATTTTTTTAAATTTTTCAGACACCAGCAGCACCAGTCCCTGACAAATTCATTCGATTTCTGAGCCTGTGTTGGACAAATTTGCGTGTTAAAACGGGTGGAAAAGGCAACAAAAAATTGGCAACAAATTATCGACTACAAACAGAAACAGTTCCTGAAAAGATGACCAAGCAGTACACGATGTTGGTGATACCGCCGGTGAGTTTTTAATCATTAGATTTTTGCTATTTTTGAACGAATTTAAAACTCTTTTTATTTATTTTTTAAATTTGGCCATTTTTCAGTCACTCAGCCATTTGCCATGGGAATGTTTGCCAATCTACCGGCGCGCCCCGCTCGTCTACCGTATCCCTTGCTTTCATTTTTTCGAGCATTTGATGGAACGATTCAAAAATGTGAATTTTTGTTTTGTTTTGTTTTCGGCATTTGGCCCAATTTCTCTGATCAGTGTTTTTGATCAATTTCCACTCTGTCCTGATCACACCACATTCAGATCCCGACATCGGTGGACGGGCGCAACTCCTACTACGTGCTGAACCCGGGCGGCGATTTGGCGAAGACGCAGGAACGCATCAGCACGTTCATTGAACGCTTCAAATGGCGCGGCATCGTCGGACAGGTGATTGATGCTTTCGACTAATGCTAATATTCTGATCATTTTTGCGGACGGATCAACGATCAATAAACAAATCGCCATTACAAAATTTGAATAGCAATTTATGTATTAATTAATTAATGTTTTGCAGATTCCATCCAAGGAACAAATTCGGACAGTGCTCAACGAACACGACCTTTTCCTGTAATAATTGATCGGGAAATTTAGTTTACAATATGGCAACCGGTTCCAAAAAATATTGGCACTTTTATAGTAAATTAAACATAGCCAAACGAGTTTAGTACCAAGTTTCGAAAATGAACAAAAATTTTTGGGAAATTTTCATTTTCCCTCAAAAAATGGTAGCTGGGTAATACGGCAAAAAAAAAATGACTAATTTCCAAAATTATGGCATTTTTTGCGATAAAAGTAGGGCATTCTGNTTCTACGACGAATGCTTTCGCAAATATGGCTCCGCGGTTGTTTGGTAATGAGAAAATGTTTTCATTTTTTATAAAAATTTGGAATAAAATGAATGGATTATTTTTGTTTGAAAATTTAGGCGCTGTTGTACGGAGGTGTTCGACTGTTTGAGCCTGTCGGCGGTGATCAACGGACGCATTTTCTGTGTGCACGGCGGTCTCTCGCCGTCCATTGAAACCATCGATCAGATCAGGACCTGTCTCTTATACACATCTAGATGTGTATAAGAGACAGGTTTGATTGCGCCGCGCCATTGCAGTTACATGGGCCACGGCAGCGGCGGGCGTTACTTTGGCCGCTCGATGATTCGCGAAAGTGAGTGCCGTGCCGTCTCCGTGTTGATGGGCTGCTCCAGTGTCCGTGTGGTGGACGAGGGGCTCGACCTGGACGGGCGCTCGGCCGTCTACGAGTACATGATTGCGCGTGCGCCGTGCGTGATCGGCTGCCTGTGGATGGTCACTGACGGCGAAATTGACCGTAATAATTTTGTTGTTGTAATTTAAATCGGATAATTTTGATGAATGCGCCGAACTGGCCGAATTCGGTTCTTCCAAGGGGTTACCGGATTTATCTTTAAAGAATTGTTTTTAAAAAAATTTGTTAAGCCTAAAAGAGTGCAACAAGTTCAGGCTTTTTCATGGCGTTGACCGAGTACTGTTTTGCCGAGCTGCACAAGAAGGACGTGGGGTAATTAATTATACACATATTCCTTAATTATTCCTGCAGCAAAAATAAATGTTTCACCTTTTTGTTTGGGGGCTGGCTTCCCTTGCCCTTTGAGAATGGTTGGTAGTCAGGGGGCTGGACGTGATCACTGATCAGGTCAAAAACAACTTGTCGTGACTGTGTGATGATCACTAGGGAATCAACAAAATGTGTGACAATCGTGGACTCTCAGAATGGTCATGTGATTCACACCGATCACGTCAATGTCCGGCTAAATCTGATCAATTTTTTTAATATTAAATCCAAAAATGATTTTGGTGTCCAAAAATTTCCGGTTTCGGCATTTTTGGTGCACTCCAGCACTGACTGGCACATGTTGGTTGAATACACCTAAATAAGGCTGCACATTTTCAGCACCGTCAACGACACGTTCCGTCTGTTGCTGGAGGGCGTGTTGGAGGCGCGCCGCAAGTGCAAATTGCCATTTTTGACTGGTGCAGCGGTTGTGGCCTACGGACTGCCGGTGGTCGCGGCATTAAGTGCCATCGCCAACAGCAATAATTCGTTGTCATCATTGTCATCATCATTATCAACGCTGTCGTCGTAAATTGTCTAATTGCTGGGCTGGCGAACGATTAACAACAAACAACCCCCCGCCCCCCAAATAATTTTTTTTTTGTCAATTTTTGTCTATTTTATTTATTTAATTTTGTTCTCTATTGTTGTATTATCATGTGCGCGTTTTGTGTGTGTTTGTGTGGTGCCATTTTTGTGCCATTTAAACACCGACTGTATTATTGATTTTGAAAAAACATAATGACTGTCCCCCTAAGGGGGGGGGGGGTGTACTTACGCAGTGAAACCCGGAGGAAAAATTTGGGGGCAAAAATATGTGGGACCGGCGGTGTCCCCCGGAGGCAAATGTTTTTTTGTGCCTTCAAAATATTTTTGTGAGTCCGGCGATGCTATAATGTATGCTCCGCTCGTCCGGAGAATAATTTGATCTATGAAAAACATGTCTAGAGGGTACGGGAATTTTGCGAATTTTTAGTTGTTTTTTTTGAAATTTCCATGTATTCTTTTTTCGAGGGGTGCACCATGATGAATTGATAATACAGAAAAATTCCAAACTCGAGTCAATCCAGGTAATTTTAAACATTTTTGTTAAATGAATTGTTCAAAACACAAGCTCTGGTGTGGAAATTTGTTTCTAAAATATTTTAACGATGTTTGTCAAGAAAAGTTGGTCAGGCCTTAAAACAAAAGAGTACATCCCCTTAAGGGTTTTTTTCAAACAAAAATTTCCCATGGCGGGGAGGGGGGGGCTGCAGCGTCTTTAATCCGCCCCAGGCTACGCCCTTTTTTCAAGTTGAACACCTTCAAATTCATGAAAGCAAATTGTGCCCCATTTTCGTTTTCAGCAATTTTTGTTTGTGTTCCCCTCAAATTGCATTGCTTGTGCATTATTCTGACATTTTATTAATGATTCTTTCACATGGAAATCTATTTTTTTGATCACTACAACAAAAAACAAGTAAACAAGCTGTTTCTATGGGTTCTGCAATTGTTTCTGTTCCTGCTGGCCCAAGCCTTCGCGTTCGTACATTGCCATCAGCAAGTCGACCACCTTTTCGAGCTGTTCACCGCCGGCCAGAAATTGTTCAACACCATGCCGTGTCAGCTTTAACCGATGGTCCGTCATCCGATTGTCCTTGTAATTGTAGGTACGAATTTTCTCGGCACGTTCCATCGTGCCAACCTTTTAACGGGAAGGCATCAAAATGAGCATGAACTTTTTACAATTTAAACTAAATGAAAAAAAAACAAAATTAAAAATGTGTACTCGCAAAGTTCGGTTGGAAGCATAGCGACGCGTCGCCTCGTCCACTTGTTGCTTCAACAGCATGGCGGCAAGTCGCTGGTGCGCAATCTGTGATTTTATGTCCATTGACAATTTTAACAAAATGAGTTGTCTCCAATCAAAACCATCCTTTTGATCAATATTTACAATAAACTGATCAATCCCTAACCGCTGATCAATGTTTATAACAGGGGGAGGGGTGAACTGATCAATCCCTAAACCGCTGATGGGGAGGGGAATAAACTGATCAATTCCTAAAGCGTTGAGCAAAAGCCGATTGAAGAAATTGATCAGTTCGGTGGTGGAACGATCGGATGATCAATTACAGAAGCCCTGATCAGAGAAGGACAGATCAATTTCAAAAATGACGCTCTGATCGGATCATAAATTTGTAGACGAACAAACAAAGCCCACCTTTACGTTCTGCGCCAAATACCTCTCGTCCATCACTTTAACGCTCATTCCTGAACAAATTTTCGTTTTTTTATTTTAAATTTTTTTCATTTTTTTGTTTGTTTGCCAACCCGTCGGTTTGTGCGTGAGGCGAACGCACGTCGAAATTGCGTTTACATTTGCGCCGCCCGGGCCCGAGGAGCGCATGTGCTCCTCCTTCAACTCGTCCGGCGTGTACATCACTTCGGGCTGTCAAAAAAACCCATCATTTTTGGAAATTGTCGCAATCTTTTTTTACACCCCTTAGACATTTTGCGGAAACGGAAAAAAAGCAAAACCTGTTGAATTCCAATTGGCATCGTCTCAACGCGTCAAGGTCCAGCCGATTCAGCAAATCCAATGAGGCCACACCGGAAGAAGGGGCTAAAAATTAAATTAAAAACCCTAAAAAAC
>MEIZ01000084.1:48437-60874 GCA_001723225.1 Globodera ellingtonae | reverse complement strand
ACTTCTGGAATCCGGTTTCCAAATTTGTCCGTGTGTTTTTACTTCTGGAATCCGGTTTGCACGGCCGTGTGTTTTTACTTCTGGAATCCGGTTTCCAAATTTGTCCGTGTGTTTTTACTTCTGGAATCCGGTTTGAGATCTAGACATTTCCAAATTTCCGGTCTCTAATTGGTATACCTATGGATTTGACGGGCAGGGCTGAAATATCATATTTTTTAATCTTTATACAAAATATTGAAAATCAAATATCGATCGACAAAGGCGCAAAAATTAGAAAAGAACACATGAAAAGAACAGCAAATCCAATCAAAGAAAATAGTCTGGCTGCGGCTTCTTGGCCGGCGCACCCCGGTTCTGAAGAACAAAATGATTAAATTATTGTCAACAGAAAATGGCCGGCGGGGCCACGAAAATTGACAGACAAAAAAAAAACCGACTTCTTGCGGGGCAGCCTCAAAGATGGTGAAGTCCTTGTTCAACTGCTCGTCCAGCTCGAGAATGGCCGCCACGTTTCCACATCGGTAGCAGTAGTTCGGTGCGGACCACACCGTGAGCACCTAAATCCGGTGAAATTTGGACAAGTTGTGAAAAACATTTAAATATATATTTTTTATTTTGAAAAACCAAAATTCAAAAAATTGTTTGTTACGGTCTCGTTGAAGTGCCATTTGTAGCCCTCCATGACCAACTGGTGGGCACGCGCGATCATCTCAATGCCATTCTTCTCGCAAAACGTCTTCACCACGTCGGAGCCGAACAGATAGCCGGCCCCCCGAGGGCTCACACCGTAGCCGACCGATTCCTTAAAAAAATGAAATTGAAAAAAAAACTTTTTTTTTTGGTTGAATAGAAAAAGCACACCTCCGGGTCCGACCACAGCAGATCGCACATTGGACCTTAAAAAATTGCGAAATCATTTAAACCGACAGGGTTTTCAAATTTGTGCGCCAAACAGCGATTCAATACAAAAAAAAACACAAAAAAATCTGAACCTTTAAAATCCATAAAGTTGAAGCCGTTCATTAAACATTTCCCATTTTCCCGCCACCTTACCATCATGTGGCACCTCCTGCTTCCGATCGATGGTCCTGATCTGATCGATGGTTTCAATGGACGGCGAGAGACCGCCGTGCACACAGAAAATGCGTCCGTTGATCACCGCCGACAGGCTCAAACAGTCGAACACCTCCGTACAACAGCGCCTAAATTTTCAAACAAAAATAATCCATTCATTTTATTCCAAATTTTTATAAAAAATGAAAACATTTTCTCATTACCAAACAACCGCGGAGCCATATTTGCGAAAGCATTCGTCGTAGAAGCCTTCCAAATGGAATGGAATTTGTTAAATAAACATGGACCCCCTGGACACAACAAACAAACAAACCAACCATAAACTTGCGTGATTTGGCGTGACTCGTGGTTGCCCCGGATAAGCATCATTCTGGCAACAGAAAATGGCATTAGACTAAACTAACGCAAACATTTTTTTTAACCATTTTCATTTATTTCCCTTATTTTTACAAGAAAACATTTTTAAAAAATCCAAGCATTTGCATCAGATTTGAATTCCACAAACCAACAAAGTGGCGTAAAATTTGAAAAAAAAAACAAAAAAAAAGTTTCAACAGAACCTGTCCGGATAGCGCACTTTGAGCGCCAGCAGCAGCAGAAATGTTTCCACGGAGTAAAAGCCCCTGTCGACAAAGTCGCCGAGGAAGAGGTAATTTGTGTCCGGCACCTGACAAATGGTTGGTTCCCCGATTAATCCAAAATTTGAAAAAAATAAACGCGTCGGATGGACCAAATCAATTTTTTGTTTAAGGTTTGTATCGAAGACTCAAGGAACAAAAGCCCACCGTCAAATTGAGAAAGAATATATTTTAAAAAAATTGTGAAATTTTTTCGGTTTATTCCAATCAAAATGTCTCAAAAATTCACCTGTCCGCCCACCCGGAACAGCTCCATCAAGTCGTGGAATTGGCCGTGCACATCGCCACAGACCTTATGAAATTTGTTTTTTAACATCGGGCCAATTTATTATTCATTTTAAATTAGTGCCCAATTTTTTGGTGTGTTCAGAAAAGTGTTTGCCGGCACGCACTCTCCCCGTGGGCGAGAAGTGCGCTCGCGCTCCTTTTAAAAAGAGCTTTGACGGACTGAACGTGCCCAACACGAGCGAATAACCGTGTCAGTGCACGGGCTGAACGCGCCCAACACGAGCGAATGATTGCGCCACGGAAAGAACGCGTCCAGCGCAACCGTGTCACCCAGGGAGAGCGCGAGACCGACTGGGCGAGTGCCCGCGAACGTCTTCAGCCCGCCCACGTCCCATTTTTCGAAAAAAACGGAAAATTCAAACCGTGACCGGGGCGTCTATCCGCTGCACATTGCCTTCTTGGAGCAGTATTTCGCGTGCCTTTGCACACAAAACTTTCACTTCCTGCTCGGTGAGGCACTCACAGCGCATCAGCGTCTCAATTTGTCTAAAAAATGGAATGGCATATAATTGGAAAATTCAATTAGTAGACAATTAGCTACCCGAATTATGGTTGGGTCCGGTTGAAACCAGAAACCTCTGGAACAGTTTGGAAAAAGCCGGATTTGGTCCGGAAAACCTTGGCCAGGCGCCTCTCCAAAATCCAAAATAGAAAATTCATAATTTTTTAACCATTAACCCAAGCATTTTTTTGTTGTTGCTATTTTTGTTGCGAACGCTTTGAGCCGAGGTGTGCCATGCCGACTCAACGGTTTTCGGTTTGTTCAACGCCGACCTGTCCAGATCGGTGATTCGAGCGCCTCCGCCCGCTGCGGACGCAACCGCTTCGTCCATTTCGCGTGCCGTTTGCTTTGCGTCATCGCTGTCCGCGTCGCCCCCATGCAACGCCGTCGATGTGGCAACATTGGCGTCGGACACCGAACGATTTGTTGTCGGCGAAGTGCCACCGGCTGCTGCTGCTGTTGTTGCAGCGCTGTCTTCAACCTCCATTTTAGCGCGCAAATTGGTTGAAACTGTATTTATGTGCCCCCAAGGCTTCTTTGTTCCTCCGAATAAAATCGTAAAAAAAAATGGAATTAATTATATATACCTATGTACTGCTTGAACTTTTTGCAACAAAAAAAAAGAGGACACAGTTTTTCATCAATAATAAAAAAGCTTTTTGCACTTCAGCAACAGCAATGGAATCGATTTTTTGAAGTTGGAAGAGACACAGACAGTATGGAAATCAGACAAAATTTGGCGAACCGCCAAAATTAACACCATTTTTCAAAAAAAAAATTGTGTAAAAGCCATAAAAAAGTCAATTTGAGTGATCAGTAATCAATCCAATCACCACATAAAGCGTTGCCATCGGTCTGGTTGCGAATGCCATCGGAATGGATGGTTGAAGAAGAGATGTAGCGCAATGGCATTGATCCACAAAATTATTTTTTTAGGGATTTTAACAAAATTTAACCAATTTTTAAATTGTGCATTTTGCCTAAAGTCCGCGCACTTGAAAGTCTATAACTTTTTTAAACTCAACCAAATCAAACCATTTTTAAAATAAATTAAAAACCGCTTGGCTTTTTCCCCAAATGATTTTGTGATTTGATTGAGTTTAAAAAGAGGTATAGATTTCAAATTGCTGGCACAACCGTCCGGCAGCACTGAACTGATTGATCCCCCCCGAAGTCCGGGCACTAATTTTTTGTGTACTCTCTTACCACAAAATGTGTTGCCAACTCCGTGAACAGAACCCAACGTGGCTGAGAAGCAGCACCGCCGACGCCGACGTGCAGACGCCACACAGCGTATGGCACAATGAAATAGCGAAATTCAAGCAAATGTGCCGGGATCAGACAGACAGAAGTGGCGACGACAAATGCAACCTTAGAGAAAACAAAAATAGGGAAATGTTTGTGAACTGGTCGAAAAAACCCATTTTCTCCTCTTAATGTTGATTTTTTTTTTCCCCCCTCAAAATCTCAATCGCGGTCCCCAAGTCCAGGCATCTAAGTTCAAAGAAATTTGTGTGAACTGATCGGAATGCAAATGTGATCGGCCCACTTTTTAGCGGCTGGCGGTTTCTAGGAATTTGCTCGGTTATCCGAACTGAAGAACGAACCAAAAAATTCTCGCTTCTTCGATTCCTGTTCGGAATCGCCAAAATCTAATCGGATCACATAACGAATGCTCTGATCACGACCCCCCCCCCATGATCCCCTGTCTGTGTTTCGCAATGATCAGAACCGATCTCAATAATTGATTTACTTTTGTCACCGTGTTCGTGTCCATTGAGTGCCAAAGGAATGCGGCACAAGCGACATAGGCCGGCACGAGGGCATACCTTAACATTAAAATTTCCCAAAAAAAACATTGGGGGGGGGGTGGGGTATTCACTTACTTAACAAGCCAATGACGCTGAAAAATGCGTTTCCAAATGTAGAAGGTGAAGTGCCGGTTGTCCGCCAACAAATACGGATGTGCCAATGTGCAGCAATGAACAGCGGCAACCAATGCGAAGCCGGCAACGATGGCGACGGCAGCGAAACGCCAAAAACTGAAGAAAAAAAATGCATAATTTCATTTTGAAATTGCGCAAATTTTTGCTATTCCTAAAATAGGGCTAGGGTTGCTCCCTGGCCCCTCGGGGGTTAGGAAGCGGTAAATTTAAATTTTCAATAATTATTTACATAATAAAAATGGGAGTTTAAAATCAGAACAAATATTTTGCGCAAATTTTTTAAAGAAAATTATTACATTATTTGAATTTCAAAAAAAACATTTTGTATAAAAAACAGAGTTTATTATTTATAAAATTTAGTTCTTAAACATTTTTTTTTCTCTTTTTTGTACTGCACATTCCTTCCCTCCTCCCTGCTGCTGTTTTGTGCACTGTGCGTGCACACCCAACTAACATAACATTGTGAAATGGATGAAAAGGAATTTATTAACACATTTTGTCGTGGCTGGGATGGCCGAGTGGTCTAAGGCGCTAGACTCAAGCGGCGAATTCGCTTGCCCGCGATGGCTGGGTATTCTAGTGGGCGTATGCCCGCGTGGGTTCGAATCCCACTCCCAGCACAATATTTTTTTCCTTTTTTTTTAAAAAGCAAAAAAAATATAAATAGAAGAATACAAAAATTCCTCCATATGTATTTATTTTTCTTTAGCCAATTTATCAATTCAACCAGGNTAATTTGATTTCAAATAAAAACTCTGCATTGGGTTGTCCCCCCGAACCTTTGGGTACGGTTGGGGGGATGAGCAAGACCGGACGGAATCCCGGGCCCCCGGCGGGATTGAATTCGGGATCCCGACCGACGAGCATTTTTTGGACATTTTCGGGATTGGGCCGGAATTCCGGGTCTCGAAAAATTGGTGTCCACCGTTTCTAGAAAGAGAAAGGACGTGCACAACAATTTCAATTTTCATAAAAAAACACATTTTTTGTCTAAAAATAGTCCCAAAATAAAAATTGATAAAACCATTGAATAATGGCCGGTTCATGGTTGCTGGGATGGCCGAGTGGTCTAAGGCGCTAGACTCAAGTGACACTTGCCCGTTAATGACTGGGTGTTCTAGTGGGCGTATGCCCGCGTGGGTTCGAATCCCACTCCCAGCACAATATTTTTTTATTTTTTTTTAAATTTTATTTAAGCATAAAACAAAACCCTCCTATTCTTTGCCCATTTTTGACAATTCTCTTTCTAATTTAATTGCTTTGTTTGGGGTTTAAAAAGGTTGTTGGTTAAACATGGAAGGGAACGTGAAAATCGCAATTTAAATAAAAAACACACAAAACAAATTATTTTGGGGAACAGGCATTTTTCCCAGCCCAAAAAGCGACACAAATTTCTGTACAAAAATTTTATTTAAATAAAAATTTGAAATAAACTATAAATGCTAATTTTCAACTGCTGCACACACACATCAAATCATTAGCACCAATTTTCTCACACTAAAATGGGTAAAATAAAAAAAAGAAACTTACGAAATGGCACTCCAATGTTTGGTGCCAAAACCGTTGCGCATCACCCAAAAACAGTAAAGCTCAAATTGTGGCAGTGCCGAAGCAGCGGCAAACGCACAGAAATATAACAATTGTGGCACATGGAACACCGGCTGAATGTATTTGTTCACAGAATTATAATGAATATAAAAACAGCATTTAAGAAAAAAAAATTCTACAAATTTATTTCACGAAAAAATTGGACAAAAAAACTGCTCCAAAATATAGTATGTGCCCATATATGTTTTTAAAAATGGAAAATTTGGCATTTTCAAGGCCGTTGAATCCGGACATTTCGACCAATTTCGATGATTTCATTTTTCAAAAAATGGTGGAATGATCAGCTTGAACTTGAATGTGTCGCGGATCGCGAAGTCCATTTCCCACGCCCCCCCGCTCTCCATCCGTTCCCCCAGGTCCATTGGTCACACAACCGACCGGAAATACTTTACCATAAACTGATGTCCCTATCACTTCCCATCGATCTCCCCCTAAGCAATCACTGGCCTTTCCCACATGAAGGCCTCCCGACTTTCCCACGATCCTTTAACCTCATCTCAACTAGAACACTGGKTATTTAAGACAACTCTCTTTACWCCCCGGGCAGTTCAGTCCGTGGCCGCTCCTCCTCCCTGTTATGCCAACCACCCCCTCCGTTCTATACAAACCCCTCTCCCCCTAGCTTCRCCTCGCTTTAACCGATGCYATTGTCCCTGGAATATTGACGAATAAAGAAGTGAAAACCCAAAATTCCCTTTGGTTCGACATCCCCCAAGCATTCCGGCCAAACCAAATTCGCCCACCGGGCATCCCTTCCCAATTTTGGTTTGAGTCGCGACATGTCACTCAAAATCTTGGCATTTTGTAATATTATCAAAATGCATTTCTATGATAAAAAGAGGGTTTCAATTTTATTTTTTCGAGTCAATTTTGGGTTGATTTTTCCATTTTTTGTATAGGTTTTTGGGCAAAAATTTTCTTTTCTTTTTTTAGTTACCCGATGAGCCGAACGGTCGCCAAGCACAACAGCGCCTCCATTTGAGTACAAAAAAATGATGAACCCAAAGCACAGGAGGGCATTAGGCCAAAGTCGACGGATCTAAAATTATAATTTTTTAAATTTTTTGGGGGGGGGGGGAAATACCAAAAAATTGATGGTGCCGTACAGCGACTGCTTCTGTTGCACCAACAATGTCCGAAGCGCTGTCCACACAACGGGCAGGCATGGGAAACAGACCCACACAATGTTTGTCTGCAGCAAAACAACAATGTTTTCTCTTTTTTGTCCATTTTTTTAAAAATATTTTTGACCCGCCCCTCCCATTATATACCCTCCGGCGAGTTTTGTAACAAAAAAAAATGTTTTTTTGTTGATTTTTTAAAATATTTTTGACCCGCCCCTCCCTACCCTCCGGCGATTTTTGTAACAAAAAAATAATATGCGAATCATCGTCTCTGGGCTTCAGATTCAGGGGTTTCGCTATCTTTTTCGACGGATTAATAAATTTAATCAAAAGTTTTTTTAAAAAAGTTAGGAAAAACCCCCCATTTTGTTGGAGAAAATTCACAATTTTTGAGCCAACCATTTTTGTTTGTTCTTTTGATGCCAAACCTGTCGCACAAAAAGTGCCAATGCAAATGCCAAAAACATTTTGAATGGATGCCGTTGACCGTCGGTGGCCAATGCGTGTGCCAACAAAGTCAGTGACAGTAAATCAGTGTAACTTTAATGCATTTTAATCAAACAAAATTATGCCAAAACTAACAACAAAAAAATAATAATATTCTTAAAATTCCAAAGAAAAAATTTGACAAAATTCCTTATGTTTTGGAGCAGTTTTGTTAACAAAATGCGCTTAAAATTTAAAACAACAATTCGGCACAACCACCAAAATGTTACCGGAATATTTACGACAAATTTCAAAACAAAAAATTATTGAAAAAAACAAAAACAAACAAAATTTGCTTACAACAACAGCGACGTGTCCAACAGGACGGGCACACAGAGCACAGCCAACACCGGAAGATGCACGTCCATGACATCGCTTTTCTGTCCACAAATTGTTTTAAATTTATTTTTTAGTTGACCATTTTTGGGTTATCTCATTTAATTGGCATCAAATTGAAGAGGGGGGCCTATGGTTTTCCCCAATAAAAAATCTCAAAATTTTCGGGGCTTGGGTCAATTAGGTATAAGTATTTCTTTTGTCTTCACTGAGACAGAAAAATTTCTTTCAATGTCAAAAATTATAAATTCAAAATAAAAACTATTTTTCAAACAAATTGTCTTTATTATTTACACCAAAAATTGACACCTACGCATTTGCGTTGCCCAAGGGAGCGCCGGAGGCGACAAAGGCCCACAAAACAAATTGGCACCAGCACGGAGTTCACAAAGCGTTCACGCCCGCACAGTCCAAGCAACGGGACGAGCACATAAAGCAGTGGCGGCGTGGTGATTTTCGGGTTCCTGCCCCAAAATGTTTTTTTTTCAATTTAAAAATTTTTATTTTTTAATCAAAAAAATAACCCAACCAATGGTCAAAGTTCCCTGCGCAATATTGGCGCGCCTGTGCCACATGGAATTCCTCGTCCATGTACGCGTCCGGCACGCGCTCGTCCAGCCAACTGACCGCCAACGCGTGGGCCACGCCGAACAACGAGCCCAGAAGCCAATATAAAAATGGGAAAATTCTGTTTTTTTTTTTGAAAAACGACGCCTTAGGGCTCACCGAATGCGGCGGGGCCGCAGATTGGCCAACTTTTGGACGATTGAAGCATTGTAAAATCCGCAACAAAGAAAAATGCCCGTTTTTGTTATGCGATTGCCAAAATAGGAAAAATGGTTCAAAACCCTTTTTTATTCTCGAAAAAAATCTCGCAAAATAAAATAAAGCAAAAAACTTTCACTACTATTTTATACTGAAAACAAATTTTAAAATTTAAAAAAAAACGATCATTTTTCTCTTCGTCACATTCGCTTGGGCTTTCCGCCACCGCCGCGCCGTCGTGTAATTTGCTCCAACAGAATGCCAACCTGCGCGTTCAGGTTCGGCTGACCCTTCGCGGTGCGCAACTGGAGGGCCTGGTTTTTTCTGCAAAAAAAATGGGGGAAATGGGCGATTCAAATTTTTACAAAATTCCATTCTCGGTGTAAACATTTCGCCAAACTTTGTTGAGGTTCTTTTCAAATCGAAATTTTCTTGAGGGTTTTTCTTGATTTTTCTAAATTTTTTGACGAAAAATTTGGACGTTGTTTCGAAATTTTCTGAAAATTAACGGGCCGCCGCTCGCCCGCCTTTTGTGCACGCACGCACTCACTTCCGTCTCCAGGACGCGCTGAGCTCGCGCTGCGCCTCCGCCTGCGCGCGTTCCTCACGCGCGCGCTCGCGTTGCTCACGCTTCTCCGCCTGCAGCCGTTCAAAAGTGAGCTGCGCGCGTTTGTACGCGCTCAAATAGGCGGCGCCGCCGCGCTTTGACTGGTTTTGCTTCGCCGGCGGTGGCGGCGACGCGTTGTCCGACGATGGCAAGGAGGGCAGCAGCAATTTTGGCACGGCCTAAAAAAAGCACAGTTTTTAAAAATTTCAACAAAAAACCGATTGATACCTTTGCTCCTCCTCTGTTCATCAATTTGTCCTCCGCAATTGGGTCTGAAAATGTCAGAAATTTTTTGTAAATTTAATTTTTATTAATCATATTTAAATTTGTGTTCAATTTTTCATTGTTTGTTTTTTTTGCAAAATTTGCCGTTAGTTTCGCCGCTGCGGTCGTGCACATTCTGCAAACTTTGCGGATGCTGCTCCGGGTCGGTGGTGTGCAACAACTGCTTGCGCTTAAACTTGCGTTGAGCCCGGTTCAGCCTGAACAATTAAAATTTAGAGTTTTGCCTAGGGGGTGGTACACTAATTAAAGTCATCGGACTTGAGAACCAATCGAGAATCTCGATCAGATTTCGATCAAGAATTTCGATCGGTCCGATCACTACTGTACAATTATTTTGTTGCCGCGGGCGCCATTCCCCTGCCATGTACGGTTCCCCGGTTACCAACATTGACAACAAAAAATGTTGAGAAAATATATTTCCTTTTTAAACAACTTTTCATTGATAGAATAAACTCTCAAAGAAACAAAAATGAAAAAATTGTTAAAATTTTAGCATATTTTAACCAAAAAAACTGATTTGTTTGTGAACGAGCGTCGCGCCTTCCGAGGCTTCAAAAAATTACGGGAATCGGACAAAAAAATGTCGGGAATCGGGCAAAAAATTTCGGGAATCGGACAAAAAAATGTCGGAATTCGGCTTGGCCGACGCCTGTTATGCGTGCGTTTACCCCAAAACGGTGTGCCTCCGTTGTGAACCACCGCGTCCACCGGTGTCCGCCTTCGCCCGTCGTTGCGTTTTGCCCATCCGATTTTTTTTCTGTTCAAAAAAAAGAAGAAAAATAAACAAAAGTCTTACACAAATATAATATTTGTTTGAAACATTCAAAATTCCTTTTTAAACAAATATATATATATAGTAAATAAAATTGCTTTTTATTTTATCACCTATTCTTTAAAAATAAAATGTCAGAAAAAGGAAGCAAGCACCACAAAAAAACATTGTCAGCCTGACCGATCGGGATTTAAAAATCAAAATCTCGTGACGTAAGCGAGATTTTTTTTCTGAATTTTTTAAATATTTTTTTGAGTATTTACGAGATTCTAGATCGGTCCGCAAGTGCCGGGCTCTAATGAGTAGAGAGCCTGGACCGATTCACTGGATGATCTTCGTCGTAATTATTTAGAGATTCTCGAGCAAAATCTCGATCGGTCCCCCAATGTCCGGGCTCGGCTCTAGACATACGGTGGGCAGTCAAAGGCAAATATAGGAGAACAAATATGTCAATAAATATACAACAAAATAAAATGAGATTCAAATGACGAAAATTGGCTTTTTTTCTTTTTTGGTTCACTGTCATTATTTGTGCTGTTTGGTGTTGGCGTCGTTGGTTGGTTGGTTGGTCTGGTCTGGAGTTGATGTGACGGGCTCAGCCATTATTTGCGATGGTGGTGCCGTTGTTGCTGTTGTTGGTGTTGATGTGACGGCACCGTCCGTACGAGAAGCACACACACTTTTGTGCGGGCGTGTTGTTAAAAGCAACAGCCTGTGATTGGAGATGTTCATGGAATTGTTTTTCAACATGCCATGTGTATGCCACAGCCATGCCATGCCGTACACCAACAAAATTAAATTTTTCGTTTGGATTGGAACTGGACGAAGGTGGTGGGCGGCAAGTACATTTCATCCCAATCAAAAAAAACATTGCGCGCTTACCACAGGCTTGAACACATGCTTGACAAGCAGTACATTGTCCGTGCACAGCCACAGCTGAACGCCGGCCCGCCTGTCCAACGCCAGCTTCACCGCTTTTGTGTCCGCAAAACGACGAAGCTTTAAAAAACAACAATTTTTTTTTTGCATTGCATTGACTTCAATTAATTAACAAAAAATGCTAAAAAAAATAAACATTTACAACAAAAAAAAACGTAATGAAAATATAAATGTTTGTCCACTTGAAAATCGGGCGAATTGATCTGCAGACTGGGCCGGCCAAGCAGTCCATCCCCCCGGTCGGCGTGATTCGGCTGTCGCTCTTCCACATGTTCAGCAACAAATGAGCCGTCCGCACGTGCGCTCATCCGAGCCGGATCGGGCACAAATGCCTTTAAAAAATTTAACAAATGCGCAAACTTCCCATTGAATTTGAATTTTTTCTGTTCAAAAATGCTGCAATTATAGTAAACCATTAAGAAATTTTTGTATAAATAAAAAATAATTTTCCAAATTTATGAACAATTTCTTTTTGACTAAATTTATTCGTTGAATAAATAAATTTAGGCCAAACCACCCCCATTCATTCGCTTCACCTCACGTTGCCATTGCATCTGCGCGTTGAGGCGATAGGCGACACCGGTGGGCATAAATCTGTGCAAAATTTTAACAAATTTAATAAGAATTGCCAATTAAAAAATTTGCATAAATTTTCATTAAAAACATTTTTGTTTTACAAAAATATGCGTCCGCCCGGTCCCTTCGCTTTGGGGAAAAAACAAATTTTCCATTATTTTTTTTAAAGCTTTTTAAGCGCCCTAACATTTCCATGCGAAAATTTGGTTGCTCCGGACTGAACAGCTCGCGCCTCTCGTTGTCCGGCAACACCAGTGTTCGGTCACCGTTGGCCCAATGCAGCTCGAGCTGACCGCTCAACAAAAAGCGCAACAAATGGCCCCGGGGCATGCGCACCTCGTAGAAGCGTTCAGCGTGCAAATAGTCAATCTTTGGAGAACAAATTTGATCGATTAAAAAAAAATATGAAAAACAGAAACAACATGAAAGAAGGTGCATTAGTGATGCTCGAGAACTAAAATTTACCGAGACTCGAGAAAGAGCCCGAGACT
>MEIZ01000084.1:37258-48375 GCA_001723225.1 Globodera ellingtonae | reverse complement strand
TTTTCGAGACTAGAGAACCGAGACTCTCGCGCATCACAAAAATGGACCCATGGGCGAGGGAAAAGCCCCCCTTCCCTGGCTAGTGTTTTGACGGATACCCAACCCATGCTGGTGCTGCTCAAATTTGTTTCGACTCCTGCTCCAAGTCGGGGGCAAGAGCACAGAAATTAGGAGTTTTACCAGTCAACACCCTGGTTTACGCCTTATAAATTCCCGGTTTTTGATGGTTCATCATTCTAATTTTGCTCAACATAAAGAGGTCCCCGTCCGTCCCACCTGAACGCTTTCACCGCTCGTTCGGTGCGCAGTGCCGTCACTCGTCCAACGAAAGTTTCGCGTTGATGGCCATTCGTAGAGCATGCATCGGTGCAGTGTTTGTTGTTGCTGAACCGTGTCGCCCCTTCCTGCTGCCCTTCCCGTCGTCGTTGGCATTGTACGACGACAGCTCACCAGCTCAGTGACCACCACATCGCCGCCCGCGGCGTCGCCGCCCATGTTCATGTTGGCGGCTGCAAAGATTGGGCGATGTGACGACAAAAATTTTTTTGTTTTTAAATTCTGATCACACTTTGGTGAACAGCTGCTGTCCGATCACGCGGGCCGTTGATCATCCGGAATGGCGTTGGCCGATGTGCTGCTACCAATTGTTGCTAAAATTCAAAAAAAAAAATTTTTTTTTTTTCTGAAATTTTTAGAAATTTTTTCCAATTTTTGATTATATCACTAAAAGCAATGTAATTTCAAAAACAATTTATTTATTTATTTGACTACTTGATTCTGATCCAACTGCTGCTGTTGGTGGTGTTGAGAGTTGGTTGTACTGCTTGAATTTGATGATGGTGGTTGCGGTGCCGCAGCAGCAGCAACTTTCCGCGGGTGTTGATGCTGTTGTTGATGTTCTTCTTGTTGCTTTTTTTTTGCCACCTCCGAACGCAACAATGTCAACCGGGTGCGCAAATTGGAATTTTCCTGCTGCAAACAAATGGTGTAAATTTGCATTTAAAAACAAAAAATTGATCAAAATTAAATTTTTTTTTTTTTTTTTATAACGCGGACGGACCTCAGCAGTGACGAGCTGTCTCTCCAACTTTTTGATCCGCATTATGTTGTCCGTGTACGACTGTTCCCGAACCCGAACTTCGCCTTCCAACTCGCGCACTCGAGTGCGCCACTCGCTGGCCCGTTGGGAGCCCAACGCGTCCTTGGACTTCAGCTTGGTCAACTGCATTTTTAGAAATTGAAACAATTTTTCACACATTTTTATGAGCCATTAAATGTCATCAAAAAGTTTGAATTTGAATTAAACCTCCTGCTCCAACTCCTTGAGTCGGTCCGCGTCCTTTTTGCCCATTCGTTTCTCACGCTCCGCGTGCAGTTCGGCACGCACTTTGGCAATCTGTGCCCATTCGTCCGCCTTGCGCTCGTTGAATTTGGACTTCTCCGTGTTCAGCTGCTCCCATCTGGCGTCCTGTTCTTCTGTTTGGCGCTCAAAATACTGAAAATAAAACAAACAAAAATATGGAAAACATTTTCACAAATTATTTTCAAAAATTGTAAAGAAATTCAAAAGCAAAAAAAAAAATTTTTTTTTTTGAAAATTTGGCAACAAGAAATCACTCCAATTTTACGACCGACGCCTTTCGGTTCCTTTTTTTATTGATGATTTTTTTTGACCAAAAAACCCCCAAAAATTTTAAAACATACAATTTTTTCCACATGTCTGTGCCGTGCCTTGGCCCAGTCCCATTGGGCGATCACGTCGCGCAGCTGCGTGACCAAGCTGGTCACCGCCCGTTGATCAGCAGCAGAAGCAGCAGTTGTTGCCACCTGTTGCTGCTGCTGTTGATTGTCATCAAGCAGTGCAGACACGAGTCGGTCCAGATCCAGCTCGCCCTCCTCGGGAATCGGCGAAATTTGATGTCCACCCGGTGTGGTGGGCCTAAAAAAATTTGAGTCGGCCCTTTGCTAGATCGTTTTTTTTTTGTAATTGCGAAATAATGTATTTAGAATTTAACCGGGTTTGGAGAAAAAAAAAATCATTTTTCAAAGTTGATAAAAAGATTTTTTTTAGGGGTATTCAAGGCTCAATTTCGAACGCCGGACCCAAATTCGAACAATTTTTTGAAAATTCAAAAAGTTTCAAAAGTAGCCTCAAAAAGCAAGAATTCGATCTTTACTTGCCTTTGCGTTGTAATTTAGTGCCTTTTGAACACTTGCGAAGCCAAAATTGATTTTTGGAAATTTTTTAATTTTCAAAAAATTGTTTGAATTCGGATGCTGCGGGGTTCGAAATTGACCCTCTTTTCCTTTTGTTTCTCCTCTGATCAATAGTGATCAGGTGGACGGACGACAGACTTTAGCAATTGTTTCTTGTTATGTGGCGTGCTTTGGAACATCGGACGCGCTTTTTGAACGCTGAGCGGCTGCGGCGGCGGCTGCAGAGGCCGCGGCGGCGGTGGGCGAAGTTCGGACTGCTTGAAGTCCGGCACTTTGAGGGGCTAAAAATCAAGGGAAAAAGTTATTTTTTTAAAACAACAAATTGATACCCCTCCCACCAGAAATGAATTTTTCAAAATCCGCCACCCCCTCCGCACCAAAAATACCATTAAAAAATTTTAGTAAAATCCAACCTACCTATTTTTTCATTAAATTCTGACCATCAAAAATTTCTTTAATCGGAATTAAATATTTTAAAGGAGAAACTTGGAGAACAAGAAAAAAAAATTCAGAAAGCATCAAAATTTTTTGTAAAAAACAAAAATCGGACCGCCATCAATGTCGTGGATGAGGAGGTGCGCGGTGTCGTTTTCGGTGCCGCTCGGCTGGCCGACAACGACGATGGACGTGGCGCGGGTGACGAATGTGTGCTGCTGTGCAGCTGCTGCCGCTCAATGCTTCCACTGCTGATGATGGAGGGCGAATTTTGCAACAAACGCTGGTAGGACAGCTCGACCGGCACGTCACTGCCGTCCTCCGCCTCGCCGTCGGCCATTCCCTGTCGCATGAACGCCTCATGGGACGGCAATTGCAAAGTCTGTGCATGGACAAATCAAAAATGAGGTGTACTACTCGATGATGTGGTCCCTGTGTCCCAACTACACTTATTCTTCAACAAATATATTTTGGCTATTTTTGAAGGTGGTAATCACGAACTGGACTTCCGCGAGTCCCGGCTCCCAAAATCGGTTAAGAATTTGTGCACAAACTGTCACCTGATCATGCACCTCCCCACCGTCGTCGTCGTCCACCTCCTGTATGGACGGTTGATTCCGCGGCTGTCGCTGGTCTGGAGGCGCGCCACGCCTTGCCGAGCCGTTCACCTGCCTCTCCAACCGCTCAAATTGCAGCAACGAATTCTCAGAGCTGCTGTTCATTGCTTTACAACCAAAATAAATTTTTTTTGGCACAAAATGTGTTCGACTGGACCACCCAAATTTTCCGAAAATTTACAAAAATGTATTTTTGATGAGCCAACAAAATTTTCAAGGATTTTTTTTTACAAAATGGGCCAACATTTCACACAAAAAAGCATGAAAAAAAGGTTGAAAAAATATTGAATTGATGATCAAATCAAGCTTTACTTAAATAATAAATGTGAAAGGAATGAATGAATGAACAAAAATCGTTTTTTTTTTCGCAAAAATTGGAAATGAAAAAGTCAACAAAAAAAAAGCGCATCCATCCGACGACGACTCACTCGCATTCACTGTTCACCCTCATCAGCAGCCGAAATCCACAAAACGTTGTTGCATCTGTAAATGAGGGGAGGGGTCAAAATGTCTTCAAGTTAGGGTAAGAGAGTACGGGACCGGGACGTAATTTAGTACCGGACAAAAAAAACCCGGGACTAATTTGTAAGGGGACATAAAAGAAGGAAAAAAAATGTTTCGGTAAAAAAATCGGGCTCATTTTATAAGGGAGTTTTGAAGTAATTTTGAAAAACCGGGACCAAAATTTCAGTACAAACTGGAAAAAAGCATTTCAATAATGGCCCCGGAGCCCGCCCGTCCTGGACCTGGGGGTCAGGCAGGCGCCTGCACTTTTCCTGGACATGGATTTTGGTCCAAGAAATCAGGTCCAGGCACCTCTCATCTGAAGTCCAGGTCCACAATCTGGATCCAGACATTTTCAAAATGATGTGACCTTTCATAATTTTAATTGTTTTTTTATTGTTGCTGGTAGTTTTTTTATCTAGGGGTTTTTTAAAGCCCGAAACAAGAAATAATTGCACCAACAACAACAACAAACCTAATCAAAACCTCGCCCAGCGCGCCGGTGTTTGTGCCGTCGATGTACTCCTCCGTATTGGCCAAGTGGAGGTTCATGTAACCGTCCACCGACATCAAAATTCCTGAAAATGTCTTATTATTCAAAAGGCACACAAATATCTTCCTGGAAAAAGATGGAAAATTCTGTCAATTTTTTTTGTCATTAATTTTTCCATAAATTTTTGAGCGAATTTTGAAGAAAACAAATAGAAAACTTGCCACGGTATTCCATGCCCCATTTGAGTTTGCAAATGATCGGTTTCCCGGTCATATTGTTCAAGAACGGCTTTGGGTTAAGGGGTTGGATAACGCCGGTTGATGCCATTAAAAAAGATTTAAGCACGTCTGATCTAATCAAATTTTGATTAGTATACATATTTCATAATTTGTAAAAATACGATAAATTGGGGGGGGGGGGGACTGGACCCCTCGGCGCCCCACTGGCTACGGGCCAGGACATAGTTCAAATATTGACAAACAAAAACCGAATTGAGAAGGGTGCATTTTTTTGTTGATAAAATGGCCATTTTCTTTGTAACTTTTAATAAACACAATGCCAAATCGTGAGTTCCGTTGTTAACTTCCACAAATTTTGAACACACCGGCTGAATGGCTATTTCTAAGTCCTACATTCATTCTTGAAAATAAGTACATTCTTAATTGCTTTAAGTACTACGGTCCTTTTCAAGCACTGTACTTGCCAGTACACCCGGCGGCCTTGGGTTAATGTGGGTCATTGGGATCGTTTTAAGTAAAATGGTTGCAGAAAATTCAATCCATCATTTTGGTATCCGCGTTCGGGTTGCATACCTATACATTTTATACATAAATAAACCCCGAAAGGGCTCGATAACATTAATGTGTCGAATGTAAACAGAAAATATTATCAAAAAAGCATCTGCTGGGCCTCTCTTAAACTGTCGAATCGCTGCTTCCTGCCCCTCTGGCATGCTGTTGGCGGAATCCAGGGCGTCTGTCTTTCTTCTGCTTGTCACAAAGTCGAACGATCAGCTGATTAGAAAACTCTTGGCCAATGGACAACAACAGCTCTTCCTGATTTGCCTTGATAAACGCCTTCAAATTGACGACATTCAAAGAGCGCATGAAGAAATTCTAAAATTCACGCAAAAAATAGTGATCAGCTTCAGACCAATTTTTTAAACAAAGTTCGTTAAAAACACCGTCGGACCCTCTAAAAATCCTTAATAAAAAATGTTTTTGCAAAAGTTTCAGGCCTCGCTTTGACGTAAAGCATCAAATGTCCGCCCACCTTCAAATTGTTGAGCCGATAGCGCTCGATGAGATGAAAACGTTCGATCAGCGGAATTTCCACGCAATTGATCAGATGCGCCTCGCAGCGCTCCGTCAGCCAATCAATCTGGAAGTAGTCGGCCAACTTGAGCAGGACGAGCACATTTGTTGCTGAATTGCGTCAAATAAATTAAAATCCCCCGTTTTTTGCCGTCGTGTGAACTCACGATTTGGAAAAGTTCGGCCGTGTCGAAGATGGTCGTTGATGGCCTCCAGGAATTGCATGAACTGCTCCATCGTGATGTCATGTCCGTCCAATTTGACCGTCCGCTGCCGCTTCTCCTTCATCTCCGCGCTGAGCATCCCTTCGACCATCGGCGAGACGGACCTCAACCTACTGGCGGACACCGTAATCTGACGGTCGCCGATGTGCACGGTCAAAACGTCGTCCGGAGACGGTGGACACGGGCTAAAAAAAAAATTAATTAAAAATAACATTTTGCAGAAAATTTAGAAAAATATGTAATTGTATCTCACTTCTCCATCTTTTTGAGAATTCTGACAACGACGGAAGGTAAATCATCGCAGTCCACCTTCTCTGTTCCGCCCCTGTTCAGAATGATGGTCTAAAAAATGTGTTAAGCTGTTTGATCACCAAAAAACGCATTCACTTCTTCAATTTTCTGTGCCCCTCCGTCCCATTTCCATGAAACAATTTGTGCCAACGGCTCCGACGCGTTCGTTGAATGTGAAGCGGTGTCCTTGATTACCAAATATTCATCGTCGTCCAAATTGAACTCGCTGAAAATGTTGGAAATTAAGCATTGAAAATTTGATTAAAAAACAATTAATTACAGTGCTGCAAATGCAGTCAGCTCATTGAATTCCGAATAGCATCCGACGTTACAGCGCTTTTGAATTCTGATGTCAGTGGCCGATGCTTTTTCTTCAACAATAATAAATTCGTCATAAATATTAGCCATTTATTCTGGGCTGATTTTGGGAAATATGCTAAAAATGGACGGGTTAGTGTTTAAGGCCTGCTGTAAGCCAATTGAGAAGTTTGTGCCAAGGTGGCCATTTCGCCAAGTAGGCCAATAACCCCGCTATGTTGATTTTTTTTGTAATATGGAAGAAAAAAAGGAGGTTTTGGGGTTTGCTCAAAGCCACCACAACACCCGGAACTCCTATCCAAGCAACTTGGCCAAATGGAACCCATTAAATGCGGATGATTGTCACGGTCTCGGGGACAGTTTGGCGGGACTGTTTTGGAGCTGCCAGTTTGGCACCCGCTGGCAATTTGGACTTACAAATTTAGGCACCGATATTCTAATAGAATGAAAATAGGGGTGAAACGCCGGTCAAACAAAAAGGTGCACATTTGGGGAATATGTATGTGTATTTGTTTCATAATGGACGAAAGAAATAGGTAATGGCAAAAAAAAAAATTAAAAAAAATAAAGTCCATGTACATACCTACATCAGTAGGGTGGGGATTTTTAGGCTTGAAAAATCTCGAAATAGGCGCCTAAATAGGCTCCAAAAATTGAGTTCACAAGCAAAAATAGGCTCGAAAAATGTGTGTAAAAATAAAAATAATCCCTTAAAAACTTTTTGTTTTACATGTGAAAATTATCTATCCGTAGGCTGCTACTTTTAGGCAAGAAGAATTGCAAAAAAAAAAGCCTAAAAGCCTGAATTTTATGAAGGATCCTGACCAAAAAAAAAAAATTCAAATTTTATTTTATTTTAAAAAAATTTTTCAAAAAATTAGTGATCTTGGCAAGAAAAAAAAATTCAAAAATTGAATTTTATTGCATTTTCTTAAGGATGCAACTTTTTATTAGGATTCTGCTTTATTTCTAGGGGCGGGAGGGGTCGGCGGTGCCGATAGGCGCCGCCGAGAAATTTTTGAATTTTTTGATTGAATTTGTTAAAGATTTTCAACCGAAATATCCGATCCCTACTCATCAGGCGACCGATTAACTGGTTATTGATTTTGTGTCTGCCCTCATCGCCCAAAATTCAAATTTTTTTACGCCCTCTCCCCCCACATTTGCTCACAATCATTCGAATAGACTTTTCTTCGCCTCACTTTCGTTGCCATTTGGGTAATAGTTAAGTTTGTGGGCCCCATTTTTGAAAAAAAAATTTTAAAAATGTTCAAAGTCGTGAAAAGTTTGTTTCTGGGGGGTTTTCGGGGTCGTAGAATCCGAATCCGACCTCCATTTCGACCAATTCCGAACCCGGGATCCGAATTCGAATATTTTGTGCAGAAAATAAATTTTTGGAAAATTTTGAATTTTGGAAAAATTGTTCGAAATCGGGTTTCGGGGTTCGGAATTGGTCGCAATGTAGGTCGGATTCGGATTCTACGACTCCGAAAACCCCCCCAGAAACACACTTTTCACGACTTTGAACATTTTTTAATTTTTTTTTCAATAATGGGGCCCACAAACTTAACTATTACTGTGCCATGCCATTATCTATTTATAAGTAGGGTTTTAGGACTGATAATACGAAAACAAAAACGAAATTTCGTTCACCTCTGCTGGTCTAATTTTATATGTTTAAAAATGTTTATTATTTTTTTAGTTTTTATCTAATTGGAATCATTACAATCATTTGGATTAGCAACAAAAAACAAATGTCGGACAATCCGAAGAAAGTGGAGAAACAAATGGAAGAAATGTGAGTTTTGCCTTATTTTTTGGGGCTCAAGGGAATCCCCCCGCCCTAACGTGGAATTGTCAATTGCGGCACCCATCAAGGATGGGCGGAATTCCGTTTTTTCCGTTGTTTTTGGGCCTTTTTTCCCCGTTTTCCGTTAAAATGCCCTTTTTAACGGAAAAAACCGGAAAAAATATACACCTCTAAGGATGGGATTTTAAAGGATGTGAATGAAGTTTGGTTGTGGTGTAATGGTGAGTGTTTAAGTGTGTGTGGGTGGGGGGGTCAGATCTCCGACTATGTTAGTGATTTTTCTGAACATTTACGGTGGTGTAAACAATTTAAAAATCTTTTAACTTTTTCCAATTTAAAAACAAATATTTTAGATGAAAATTCATAAGAAAAAGCTTACAAAAATTGCCGTATTTTTTAAAATTTTGGTTGCAAATCTCTTAACAAATTGAGTCAAAAATTCAAGATTTTCTCCGGCGGCGCCTATCGGCACCGCCGACCCCCCCCCCCAAAAAAGCTTTAAATAGAATTAGAAGGCCGCTGAAAAAAAGACATCCTTCAAAATTAAAAAAAATAATTACTGTTAAATTTCAAAAAATATTATTAAAATAATTATTTTTTAAAAAAAATAATTTTTTATTTTATTTAAAAATTTTTCCGTTGTTTTTTGCCCTTTTTCCGTTTTTCGTTAAGAAATATTTCCGTTTTTTAAAAATAAATTTCCGCCGATCCCTGGCACCCATTTTGAGGGAGGCTAAAATTGATTTTTGAAAATTTTTTCCCCGTATTTTCATTCAGTTCCATTTGTGCCGACCTTTTGTTCGAAGTCTTCGAATTCTGTGACCCTTTTGTGCTCGGACTGAAAGTGGCGCTTCTCAGCGATCGATTTGACTTTTTGGTGGACGCGCATTTTAATTCGAGGCAATGGTCGTTGGGCAATTTGAACATTCGTCGCGCAAAGGACGGAAAGGGCGCTGAAATTGTCAAATCCGTTGGCTGGGATTACGAGTTTCTGCCAATTCCGCAAGAGCCGCTTCCCGACAAAGTGATCGGATTCAAACGGCTTGAAATAAGGTACTAATTGTCGGTTTAAGCCAGGGCTGCGATATCTGCGGATTTTTCCTCATTCTGTGGTTTTTGGAAAGGCCAGTGAAAGATTTTGTTTTGAAATGCAGGATTTGCGGATTTTTGTGAACTTATTGGGAAAGCTGTTTGGAAGCCATTAACAGTATTTGACGACTTTAAGCTACATCGACGGAAGTGTCATCGAATTTCTCAAAAACATTCGCCCCAGAGCGATCATTCTTTCCATCGGAACACTGTCCACCCAAAGGCGCAGTTGGGAAATCATTTGGCACCGGATTTGGCCATTGATCAATGACAACATTTGCGAATTTGATGTGCATTCCTCCCATCTCGACCATTTGCGCCAATTCTCTCCGGCCGTTCTCGGCGATTGTGCAAAACTCCGATTGATCGAATCCTTTACCGTTTTTCCCGAGTTCCCGGCCGATGACAGTGCCGGCGCTTCTTCTGGCCAGGCGTTGGCCAAATGGTTGCACACGCCCCGCGGGGATGGATTTCCGAAGAAGTTGAAATGCCGATTTTGTTCGACAGAAATAATGGAAAGATTCAAACTGGTGATTTTTGAATTTGTTTTATTTACTGTTTTAAATTTTTTCATTCCTCGTAAGGAATTTTTGCAATCAATTGACGCGGTCAATTTCATTCTCACTTTTTCGAGTGCTCTTATGGACATTGTGCCATTTGAATTGAAGAACAATTTGACGGGGGAGCGATTGGTGTTTCGGCACGTTGGCTGCGACAAGCGGCTTCGGATCTTTGGCACCTACAATTTGGTTCGTTGTCCGATTGAGCGAGACGAAGCGAAATGGGCCAAGTGGGAAAAGGAGGCAGCGGAGTTCGGTTGGAGTGCGTGGAATCGCATCGACATTAACCTCAGGGACGGGGACATCGGCGACGGGTAAGGGCCAAATGGGACAAAAGAATTTTCAACTCTCAACTGACCCAAATTATTCATTACAGCCCTTGGTAGTGGTGTTTTGACTCGATTTTTGGGACTGACTTCATGAATGAGGGAGGAGGAGGAGGACGAAAACGGAATTTGATGGAATAAATATATTTATCCGATTGATTTGTATCAGAGATGGGCGTCGTGAATAAAGGATACATTTTTTATATGTTATGGAAACAATTCCCCGTTTTGTTAAGTGGGGCAAAGCTTGGTTCATAACACAAAGACAAAAGCTAAACTTAAATAAAATATTTTACTTGAAACTAATTTTATAATTTATAAATATTAATCTCTCAATAACTTTCACTGGTCTGTTAGTAAACGGACGGAGGACGATTCGTTCTCTCTACTAGAGAGTACGGGACCGGGACGAAATTTGGTACCGGACAAAAAAAATTGGGACTAAGGGGGACAAAAAAGAAACAAATGGTTGGTAAAACTTCCTTCTCCTCAACTCGAATATGCTTGTGGCGTTTGGAGCGTTTGTCTCCCTTTTGCTCGTCACAAAGAAGGTAGGGACGCCAACTTGGCCAAATGGAATCCGTTAAATGCGGATAATTGTCACGGTCTCGGGGACAGTTTGGCGGGACCGTTTTGGGGCTGCCAGTTTGACACCCATGGCAATTTGGGCTTATTTGGCCAAATGGAATCCGTTAAATGCGGATGATTGTCACGGTCTCGGGGACAGTTTGGCGGGACCGTTTTGGGGCTGCCAGTTTGACACCCATGGCAATTTGGGCTTATTTGGCCAAATGGAATCCGTTAAATGCGGATGATTGTCACGGTCGGGGACAGTTTGGCGGGACCGTTTTGGGGCTGCCAGTTTGACACCCATGGCAATTTGGGCTTATTTGGCCAAATGGAATCCGTTAAATGCGGAT
>MEIZ01000084.1:25984-37136 GCA_001723225.1 Globodera ellingtonae | reverse complement strand
CCGTTAAATGCGGATGATTGTCACGGTCGGGGACAGTTTGGCGGGACCGTTTTGGGGCTGCCAGTTTGACACCCATGGCAATTTGGGCTTATTTGGCCAAATGGAATCCGTTAAATGCGGATGATTGTCACGGTCGGGGACAGTTTGGCGGGAAATAGGCGCCTAAATAGGCTCCAAAAATTGAGTTCACAAGCAAAAATAGGCTCGAAAAATGTGTGTAAAAATAAAAATAATCCCTTAAAAACTTTTTGTTTTACATGTGAAAATTATCTATCCGTAGGCTGCTACTTTTAGGCAAGAAGAATTGCAAAAAAAAAAGCCTAAAAGCCTGAATTTTATGAAGGATCCTGACCAAAAAAAAAAAATTCAAATTTTATTTTATTTTAAAAAAATTTTTCAAAAAATTAGTGATCTTGGCAAGAAAAAAAAATTCAAAAATTGAATTTTATTGCATTTTCTTAAGGATGCAACTTTTTATTAGGATTCTGCTTTATTTCTAGGGGCGGGAGGGGTCGGCGGTGCCGATAGGCGCCGCCGAGAAATTTTTGAATTTTTTGATTGAATTTGTTAAAGATTTTCAACCGAAATATCCGATCCCTACTCATCAGGCGACCGATTAACTGGTTATTGATTTTGTGTCTGCCCTCATCGCCCAAAATTCAAATTTTTTTACGCCCTCTCCCCCCACATTTGCTCACAATCATTCGAATAGACTTTTCTTCGCCTCACTTTCGTTGCCATTTGGGTAATAGTTAAGTTTGTGGGCCCCATTTTTGAAAAAAAAATTTTAAAAATGTTCAAAGTCGTGAAAAGTTTGTTTCTGGGGGGTTTTCGGGGTCGTAGAATCCGAATCCGACCTCCATTTCGACCAATTCCGAACCCGGGATCCGAATTCGAATATTTTGTGCAGAAAATAAATTTTTGGAAAATTTTGAATTTTGGAAAAATTGTTCGAAATCGGGTTTCGGGGTTCGGAATTGGTCGCAATGTAGGTCGGATTCGGATTCTACGACTCCGAAAACCCCCCCAGAAACACACTTTTCACGACTTTGAACATTTTTTAATTTTTTTTTCAATAATGGGGCCCACAAACTTAACTATTACTGTGCCATGCCATTATCTATTTATAAGTAGGGTTTTAGGACTGATAATACGAAAACAAAAACGAAATTTCGTTCACCTCTGCTGGTCTAATTTTATATGTTTAAAAATGTTTATTATTTTTTTAGTTTTTATCTAATTGGAATCATTACAATCATTTGGATTAGCAACAAAAAACAAATGTCGGACAATCCGAAGAAAGTGGAGAAACAAATGGAAGAAATGTGAGTTTTGCCTTATTTTTTGGGGCTCAAGGGAATCCCCCCGCCCTAACGTGGAATTGTCAATTGCGGCACCCATCAAGGATGGGCGGAATTCCGTTTTTTCCGTTGTTTTTGGGCCTTTTTTCCCCGTTTTCCGTTAAAATGCCCTTTTTAACGGAAAAAACCGGAAAAAATATACACCTCTAAGGATGGGATTTTAAAGGATGTGAATGAAGTTTGGTTGTGGTGTAATGGTGAGTGTTTAAGTGTGTGTGGGTGGGGGGGTCAGATCTCCGACTATGTTAGTGATTTTTCTGAACATTTACGGTGGTGTAAACAATTTAAAAATCTTTTAACTTTTTCCAATTTAAAAACAAATATTTTAGATGAAAATTCATAAGAAAAAGCTTACAAAAATTGCCGTATTTTTTAAAATTTTGGTTGCAAATCTCTTAACAAATTGAGTCAAAAATTCAAGATTTTCTCCGGCGGCGCCTATCGGCACCGCCGACCCCCCCCCCCAAAAAAGCTTTAAATAGAATTAGAAGGCCTTGGCCAAATGGAATCCGTTAAATGCGGATGATTGTCACGGTCGGGGACAGTTTGGCGGGGCCGTTTTGGGGCTGCCAGTTTGACACCCATGGCAATTTGGGCTTATTTGTTAGGCACCGATATTCTAATAATAATGAAAAACGGTTAAAACGCCGGTCAAAAAAGTTGCGCACATTTGGGGGGAATATGTATGTGTATTTGTTTCATAAATGGACAAAAGAAATAGTGGCAAAAATAAAAAATAAAGTCCCATGTACACCAACTAGTGAAAGGACCGATCGAGATTCTCGATCGCATAAATCTCGGTCGAGATTCTCGATCGAACGAATTTTTTTGAGATTCTCGATCGCAATCTCGATCGGTCCTCAAGTCCTTTCTCTAACATCAACCATCCTGGGGAATGGATAAAACTGAGCAAAAAACAAAAAGCATTTATTTATGCATCATCTTTAAACGGTCAATTTCGAAAACAATCGCTTCGCGTTCGCAGTCGTCGCCCGCACAACTTCATCCAATGAAACCTGTGAAGTATGAGTCTAATTAAGGTAATTAGTTAATTCACACACTCCAAATTTTGGGGCTCTGATCAGGCCCGGGTTATGGATCGCATGCATTTTTTTTTTTGTTGTTGCAAATCTGCTATCGGTATTTTTTTAATTTTTAACATTATTTACACTATCATTAATTCCATTTTTTTTGTTTGTGTGTTTGATTCGCACAATTCGATAAAATGATCGGGCGGTTCGATTTCAAAAACATGCCCAACTTGTCCGTTTTTAAATTGTTTTTTTCGCATTTCGGGGGGGGGGGCTATGCCCTTGCCGGGGCATCATCTGCAGCTCAGGCATGGCCCAATCATGCTCAAAACGGACAACACGTTGATCCGATCTCTCGATCAGATCAAATTGGAGAAGTACACAGATCACCCCAATAAGTTGGGTTGCCCATCCAACCGACTAACATCCTTAATTCGAGCAATGAACTCGGCACTGAGTTTGATGTTTTTGGGCTCATTTCGTTCCCCGGGCACTGGGCCCAACACGGGCGAATCACTCTCCAAACAAAGCTGGCTCAACGGAATTTCACGAATCAACGCAACCTGGTAATGTGGTAACAACAACAAAATATATTTATAGACTAATTAATTTATGCCAATTAATTCGATGACAAATCACCCCCACTTAAATTTGGAATTTTATCGAAATTCTTAAAGTTGAAGCAATTTTTATCAGCAAATTGAGTTTTGGTAATAATAAAAAAAAAGCCACGAAAAATCTTGGCCAAAGGGAATTGGGCGGCACGGATTTGACCAAATTTTTGGGACAAAAACAAAATTCGAAATTTTCGCAAATTCCGGTCTCGCAATTTTCACACAATTTTTCAACAACATCTGTTCGGATTTCCGAAAAACAAAACAACAACCTGCCGGAAACGCTAATAAAGTTGAGGAATTTGGAAATTTTCTTGAAATTGAAAAAGGTTTTATTATTATTAAAAAATTTTTAATCCATCATTTTGTTGCCCGCAACCTTTTGTTCGGAAAGCGTAAAGGACGGCGGAATGGAGAAATAAAAGCCATTTTTGATGCCGCCCCGCGCACTTTTCACATTGCCACTGAACGCATGCAACAGCACGGCGCGCGCCCCGTGCGCGACCAACCAATCAATGGCAGGCGTGCCGGCAGAGCGCGAGTGCACGTTGCTAAAAATTGACTAAAAAAACTTTTTGCGCACAATCAAAAATTTGTGCCAAATTCACAACCAGAGAGATTACTTACGAACCGGTTTTTTGGGCCCGGAATTCCGGGGTAGGCAAAAAAATTTCAGGGGGGGAGGAATTAAGTGGCATAAAACATTTTTTGGCAGAAATTTTGGGGGGAGGGGGGGGAATTAAGTGGCATAAAATTTAACAAAAAAAAATAAATAAATTCACAAACCAGAGAGATAAGTAAGTACTAACCGGTTTTGGGTCCGGAATTCCGGGTTTTTTTTGGACATTTTTTTGATAAAAATTTTCGGGTTTAATTGAGAACTTTTTCCTGTTAATTCATCATGTAATTGTTTTTACACGTTGTTGTAGTTAGAGAAAGGACCGATCGTGATTCTCGATCGGTCCTCAAGTCCTTTCTCTAGTTGTAATAGTTACATATATTGCTTTTTCCTAATATAATATTCAATTTGTGAATTAAATAATTTAATTTGGTTTTTTAAAAATTTAACAAAAAAATTCACAGTGGCAAGTGCAATTCGTTGGCAAGTTCAATTTGGGCACGCAAAACTTTGCGTTGTTCTTCCTTATCGATGTCGCCGTTTTTCACGTGCTGAGGCTTAAAATCGAGGCCTACCTGGCGCAAAAAAAAACAAAACAAAAAAATCAGTTTTTTTTTTGTTTTTGTTACTGAACCTCCCCGACGGCATACAATTTGTTGGAATGTGCGCGAATCCATTCCTCCACCGCGTCCTTTTTGTAGAGCGTTTCACTGCACGAGACAAACCCGCGCTTAAATATTCAAATTTCTGCAAATTCCATGCCCAAAATTTTCGATCGGATTTTCTTTTATTTTTGTATAAAATCAAATTAAAATATTTTGAGCGATCGGAAAAGTTAGCCGACCGACCGACCGATTGCTAATTTAATTTTGAGCGGAAAAAACAATTCACGCGATGGGTTGTTCTACACCCTCAGAACATTAATAAATAATTGAATTTTTTTGGGGGAAGTAATTTCAATTTTCAAAATAATTTTGGTTAATTAGGCCGGAAATGTGCCTGCCTGAACCGGATGCATTCCCAAACACGGCAAAATGAAGTCGGGAAATTGTTGTGCCAGTGCCAAAATGCGTTCAAAATCGTCCGCAAATTCGGCCACCACCAAAGCCCCATTCACACCGTTTTGTCGCGCTCGTTCAATGACCTATTTTATTTTGCTTTTTTTTTAACAAAAAAAAAATTTTTTTTTGCCAAACACCTGACTGATGTCTTCATCGAAACTTTTGTCCGCCAAATGACAATGACAGTCAATCATATTTTATGACAAAAACAGTACAACAAATTTAAAAAAAAGGTTACTGTATGGAGTAACAATTTCTTAATTTGTTAATGATTCATGTTTATTAGAGCTGTTCAAGACATGAATTTACCGGGACTCGAGACTCAAGACCGAGAAATGACACCGAGACTCGAGACCGAGAAATGACTCCGAGACTCGAGACCGAGAAATGACTCCGAGACTCGAGACCGAGAAATGACTCCGAGACTCGAGACCGAGAAATGACCCCGAGACTCGAGACCGAGACTCTCGAACAGCCCTAATGTTTATTGTAAATTTATATATTTGGTCTGGAATTCGATATAACTCTGCTTTTTGGTATTATTAATAAGGATAGCGTTGCGCACAAATGTTGAAAGTGCAAGCAAATTTGCGATAAAACTCCTTTCTCTGGGTCCCCTTCCCGCGCATCCCATTTGCTGGAACTAAACAATTTTGGCAAAATATTTGGCCAATTCTTAAACAAATTCGTTACTTACGAATTTTTTATAATTTAAATCAAGAAGCCATTATTCTTGAAGAAAGGCCCCCCATCAAACAATATACAAACAACACCACTCCCCCCCCCAAGGAAAATAGCAAATATTATGCTAAAATGAAATGTAATATTTATTTATACATAAACCAAAATAATTTTATTAATTAATTTAAATATGATCAACTGTAGAAAACAGGGATGGGAATCGCGTCGAAAAAAAAGCGAACGGCGATCTGCGATCGGCGATTTCAAATTTTATTTTAATCATGAAAGTGTTAGAAAGAAAATTTAAAATTGTATTCATTGACAAAATCTGATAAAAATCACTTATTAAGTTCAATACACATCAATTTTGATTAATTTTAGAAAGACGCCACATCACGATCGGAAAAAATTAGTTTTAATTTTTCGAAATCTGGAAAACTTTATTGATTTTTAAATAATGCGGTTAACCGCGGATAACCGCGYGCGGTTAACGGTTATGAGATTTTTAGGACGGGCGGTTACGGGCGGTTAACGGTTATGGAATTTTAGAGCCCCGCGGTTACGGGCGGTTAACGGTTATGAGTGTTTGAGGACGGGCGGTTACGGTTAAGGAAATTGGTAACCGTGAGCATGCCTGGTTAATGCTATGGGTGCGAAAGGTTTTGGTTGGGGTTCAAACCCCCGACCATCTAAATTATTTTTTAGAACTTTCAGTGACACTTCAGTGCCAGCAATTCAAAGCCTATAACTTTTTTTATACTCAACCAAATCAAACAATCAAGATGTCATTGGAAAGCTCTAAGCTTTTAAAAGCTATTGTTAAGCCAATGCTAATCAATTAGAAAATTCATAAAAAAGTTATTGCAATAAAGTGACGAAAAGCCCTGATTTTGGGTGTTTTTCACGTTGAACTTCTTAAAAACGAATTGAACCGGCTTGGCTTTTTTTTATACGATGCTTCTCATTTAGAGCTTTCCAATGACATCTTGATTGTTTAATTTGGTTGAGTTTAAAAAAAGTTATAGGCTTTGAATTGCTGGCACTGAAGTGTCCCGGCACTGAAGTGTGGCCACTGAAATGAACGCCGCCGTGTGCCGCCATGGTTTTTGGCCAACTTTGTGGAGCCATAACTTTATTCATAGTGCTTACCGACACAAAAAATTTTACGGATTCGTGCTCAGCGCGGCGAAAGGAGTCTAATGATATATGAAAAGATGGTTTTTGAGAACTACCCATACATATAAAGTAGAAATTCAAACATTTTTTGAAGTTTCATACTCAGCCCGACGAAAGGAATCGAATTGTAATATTTTTATTCGGTTCTTAACCACGCCACACATACCTAAAGTAGAAATACCATTGAATTAAACACCCATTTCGAAGGTTTTTTTCAAAAAAATTCCTTAAAAAATAGTACCAAATTTGAATGAATTTCTCAAATTGTTTCAGCGTTTTTTAAGCAAAAAGAGAGTTTTGCATACCAGTTGACACAATGTCTATGTCAAAGTCCTCTTACACGTACAATCGGAAGACTTTTGAGGATGCGGTACGTTTTCTCAAATTTGTGAGGCCTTTAGCGCCAATCCGGCCACACAAATTCATTTTATAATTTTCAGGAGTTTCCAATTCTTTGTGAAACGTGTCTCGGCCCGAACCCGTACTTGCGCATGGTAATTCTGGCGGGGCGCCATTATCAATTGTTTGGAACAGAACAAAAAGACAACCCTTTGAAATTTATGAAAAAATTGAAGCATTCTGGCCTTGTTCTTGTTGTTGTTGTTTAGAGCATTGCTCACATTTAAACTCGGGTTGACCAAACGAAATTAGGAAAAAAAAATTTTGTGTTAAAATTAGCCCGAATTTTGAATAGGTTCAGACCGGGGGCACCCGAATGTATAATAATATTGTAGTATAGTATGTACTAGATCTTGGACCCCATGGTTTAACACCGTCAAATTTTGTACGGGTTGTCGGGGTCGTCTTTTTTTTTCTTCTAAATTTTTGTTGGTTTCCTGAATTTTAACAAAACAAAAAAATGTGTTAAATTTTATGAGCGTTTAGAGCAAAGACACGCACGGGGGCGAGTGCAAAATTTGCGAACGTCCATTCACGACATTTCGTTGGATGCCGGGCCGCGGGGCGCGCTACAAAAAGACCGAAGTTTGTCAAACTTGTGCCAAACTGAAGAACGTGTGCCAAACTTGTCTGCTCGACTTGGAATACGGTTTTTTTTGTTTTTTTGCAAAAAATTTTCATTTTTAAATTTTAAAAAGTTTAGGCCTTCCCGTCCAAGTGCGTGACGCGGCACTGCAAGTCAAGGAAACCATCCCTAAAGTGGGCGCCAACCGTGACTACTTCATCCAGGTTGGGCACTTATTTTGTTTTTTTGGGAAATTTTTAATCGATTTTGTTATGCAAAAAGTTAGAATTTTGGCTTAATTTCGGTACTCAAATTCGATCGAAGCAGAGGTCAAATTTCCCCAATTTTTTATGATTTGTTTGAAAATTGTAACAAAATTTTGAGGCCCCCCAAAATTTGGTCGTCTCATTCATTTTATTAAAAAAAAACAAATTGGCGATTAATAAAATTAAAAATAAATTCTAGTGGTTTTCTTGATTCCTTTTTTGTTGGGAATTTTTTGAAAATCTTTTTTTAAAAAACAATTTTTTTTTGTTTGTAAGAATGTGGACCGCGCGTTGGCGGAGACGGACGGCACGATGCCGTACGGCGAGTTGGCCAAGCTGACGGATGCGGGCAGCAACGAAATGTTGCGCAAGTTGGCACGCAACCAGCCCTACTACAACCGCAATTTGCCGCACATTTGCTCATTCTTTGTGAAGGGCGAATGCACCCGGGGCGAAGAATGCCCGTACAGGTACAGACAGACAAACAGAGGAGAGAGGACAAATTTTGGCATTTTTTTTAAATTGGAAATCAATTTTTGGCAATTTTGTGATGCCCCGTAACCATTAGGGATGCTCGGGACTGAGATCGAGACCCCCAAAAACCGAGAAATTTCTCCGTGCGAGACTCTCGAGCATCCCTAATAGCCAACAAACCTGGGATAATTGGGAAAAAAAATCCATTTTCATTGGTTGCTTTTTTTTGTTCTGTTTCCTATGTGGTAGCAATACTATAAATGTCAATGAATAAAGTTTCTAAATTTTAATCATTTTGGTCTTTAATCATGAAAAAACAGTGCATTTTCAGACACGAAAAGCCCACCGATCCGGACGATCCGCTGAGTCTGCAGAACATGCGCGACCGCTACTACGGAACCAATGGCAGTTTTATTTGGCATTTGCCATTCGAATATTTTTTTAATAAAAAAAAAACAAATAAATTCTTACAAATATTTTTTTTCAGACCCAGTTGCTGAAAAATTGATGAACAGAGCGAAGGTATGTCTCTCTATATTAATCTCATTTTTTGTTTTTGTTTCATTCAAAAAACATTTTTTGTACCCTTAGGCCATGCCGAAATTGACACCGCCGGAGGACCCGTCAATAACCACGCTGTTCTTGGGCAATCTGGGCCGTGAAAGTCGTCTGATTGTCAATGAGGCGGACATTCGGTGGGAAACAAAAATTATTTATTTTTTATTTTTTTGGCCAAATTTGATACACAAAACATTTGTTTTCAGTGATTATTTCTACCAATTTGGCGAAATCCGTCAAGTCCATGTGGTGCCCAACAAGTGCTGCGCGTTCATCCAGTTCACCACCCGACAAGCAACCGAAGTGGCGGCCGAGCGCACCTTCGAGCAGCTCGTGTTGAAAGTGGGGGAACATTGATTTAAATTTTATGAAATCTTTTTTTTTTGTTTGAAATCGAAATTTTGTAAAATTTACAACAAAAAAAAAACACAAGTTTTTTTAAATTTTAATGCCCAAAATTTGTGTTTTAGAGAGGGGGGGGGGTAGCAAATATAAATTTTATGTCTTATAAAACATTTCTTGGTTTTTTTAAGAGGGTTCTGGAACAAAAGAAATTGGAAAAAAATTATAAAATTTATTTAAAACAATTTTTTTGTTTGCAGGGCTTGAAAGTTCGCGTCCGTTGGGGTCAACCACGCTCCCAGACGCAGGCCACCAAAGAGTTGACTGCCCATGCACCGCTTGAGCCAGTGCCGAACATCGCCGAACGTTTGCTTTTTTTGATTTTTACAATATTTATATACACACATTTTGTTTTCACTTATAATAGAAATGTTCTGATTTGGAGGGTTCGAATCTTACAAATTCAAAATGTTCTTAATATTTGTAAGAAATGTTTTCTTGATTATGGCTCAACCTTCTTATTTTATTGGGTTTGGATGGTTTTTTAAAAATTCTTTTAATATTCAAAGAAGCGGCGAATTCTCTTTAAAATGTTTTATCGAATTTAGAATGTTGTTTTAACAATTTCAGTTTCAAATTATTTCAGTGTACCCCTCCTCCTCGTCATCGTCGGACAGTGCGCCGATGAAGAAGCGCTCACGCTTCTCCGCACCCGTCGCCGAAGGGGACGAGGAGGGCATTCCGCTGCCCGTCGGACGTCCGCCGGGCCTTGTGGTGCCCGAATTGCCGCCGCCGGTGCCCTTTCCTCCTCCACCACCACCGGCAGCACAAGGCGTACGCGCGGGGCATGGCCCATGGGCTGTCTCTTATACACATCTAGATGTGTATAAGAGACAGTTTCAATTGGATCCCCCGGTTACACTACGTCTTGCCTCCGTTACGTTTTGGCAAGCAATGTTACGTTTTTTGAATGATTTTGGAGCATTTTCAGGTCAAAAGATTCCGAAAAAATTTTGGAATCGAAAAACCTTCAAATTCGGGTTCGGGGTTTGAAATTGATCGTAATTTAAGTTTTTGATGGGTTGGCAAAATGTAATATTTGTGCTGGCTATGGCAAAACGTACGGACACCGGATCCCGTAAATTTGCATTTTTTTTTTTAATCATAAAGGGAGGACACATTTCCGAAGGAAATATTATATTTAAGTGTTTGTAATTTTTGATAAGAGAGAACTTCCTTATGGTATTTTCTAAAACCTTTGTTTTGGGAACGTCGAAGGCTTTTCTCCTGGACTCAAAATCGCACGGGACCGCGGCGGGGGCTACCGGTCCGAAGGTCGAAAACTCCGAAGGTCGAAAAGAACAAAAACAGTCCGAAGGTCAAGAACATTGTCCGAAGGTCGAAAAATCCGAAGGTCAAGCAAAAATATCCTAAAGGTCGAATAGAACAAATTTAAGCCGAAGGTCGAATTAATAGAAGAGCGTATATTTTACGCATTTTAATCGGTTCGAACTTTCGGGCGTCAATTAACCTAACAAAATGCTTCTGAAATTGTCATTCCGCATGAACTCGGAACTCGAGACGGGATTACCGTAAGTTTTTTGATGATATTTTGGCTTCACGTGACAAAGCAATATTCGATCAATATTTACCTTTTTGTATTTGGTGTTTCTTGAACAATCTTAAGATCAAAATTTTTGGAAAATTTTGAGATTTCGGAAAATGTTCGAATTCGGGTCCGGGATTAGGAATTGGCTGAAAAGGAGGTTAGATTCAGATTCTACGCCCCCGAAAAGCCCAAAAATTTGATTGTGGTTCTGTATTCCAACCAATTTACAATGGGTCTGGATTCGGACCGTTCTGGATTCGGTTCGGTAGCCATTGACATTTATAGAAAATCGTAACGTTTCTTAACTTTTACCTATATGCAAAAAATTCGTACTTTATTGGTAAAAACGTGTTTTTTATTTTCTATTCGACCTTCGGGGTTTTCGACCTTCGGAAT
>MEIZ01000083.1:289188-318469 GCA_001723225.1 Globodera ellingtonae | reverse complement strand
AATTTTCATTAATTTGGCAATTTAATGTTTTATTTATTTATGGCACAAAAGTGTCGCATATAACCGGCACTGAAGTGACAGCACTAAAATTACGCCGTCCTGAAGTTGCAGCAGTGAAACGGCGGCACTGAAGTGTCCGGGTCCGTCATGCTTGAGCTGCGGATGTTTCGTTTTACTGACTTGCCAACAAAATTAGTTATAGAAAGAAACTTCAAACATTGCTTTGGTGGTGGGGGTGTTTTATGTTTTAGCGATATAATTTTACCGATGCCGTCTGTACAGTGGTTATGGTATATTGGTTGGGTGCGTTTCTGGCAGCGCATACAAATTTACTCGCTTTCTGGTAGGCTCTGCCAGGATTCGACGCTCATAAAACTGCTGCGGAGGAGGTTAGCCGAATTGATGTCTTTTGATGATGAAGGAAATAAGTGGCCAACATTATGTATGTACAAACAATCTCATTCATAGCCAAATGTTTTATCATAATTTTTTAAAGAAACTTCTAGCAAAGGTCGGCCAATGAGCAAAAAATAATCGGAACAGGAAAAAACCATGCGATATTATATAAAGAAGAAAAAATAGGAAAATATTTCCGGGCAACGTGAAAATTATTGTGAAAATGAAATATAAAAAATCGATTTTAAAAATTTTTTACGGAAAGCAGTGGCACATAACGACTATAAATACAGCTCATTATTGCAAGAAAAACCATCACTTTCCCATAAAATCCCAATAAAAACTTCACCAATAAAGTAAAAAACATGGCCAAGAATGCAATGTTTTACCTGGTAATTTTGAGCATTATTCTCACTCTCGCTTTTGCTACAAACGAAAAAGGTCAGTTTCCCAACAAAACGTTTATGACCCCCCACTAACACATAATTTAAAAAAATCTTTTTGGCATTTTAAAAGACCTAAAAATTGTATTGGCTATTCTTATACTTTAACCTGAAATTGGCATAAAAAATAATTTAGAAGCGGAGAACCAATCAACCGGCATTTTTGGAAAGGTCGGACGATTTGTGACCGTGGCACTTGCGATGTCGTCTCGTCTGGGAGGGGCTGGCGCATCCCGAGGAGGTGGAACTGTACATGGAGGAGAAAAGGCTGTCGCCAACATGAAATTCAACCAATTTCCAAACAACAATTGGATGGTATCCTACCTACTGGTTGACCAAACAAAAAACAATTTCAATTTACAGGCGCCGCCTCCTCCAATGTCGATGAAGGGTGCTGAAGTCGATGGCATACTGGTTGAACAGGCGCCTCCTCCTCCAGTGCCAATGAAAAGTGCCGAAGTCAATGGAAGAAAATCTTCTCGAATAAACCTAAAGAAAACTGCTGAATATCTTGAAAACCTCGCTCAAAAAGTCCGCAAACTAACCGACCTAAAACTTCAGCGGGAGGTGCCAGGAGGCCCGACCCAAAACATCACGAAGATGTGGAGGGCCCGACCCAAAACATCACGAAGATGCAACCCTGATACACGAGAATCGCAGTTGTGGTTGGAGGGCCCGACCCAAAACATCACGAAGATGCAACCCTGATACACGAGAATCGAGTTGTGGTTGGAGGGCCTGACCCAAAACATCACGAAGATGCAACCCTGATACACGAGAATCGAGTTGTGGTTGGAGGGCCGACCCAAAACATCACGAAGATGCAACTCTGAAACAAGAGAATCGCGTTGTGGTTGGAGGGCCGACCCAAAACATCACGAAGATGCAACCCTGAACACGAGAATCGAGTTGTGGTTGGAGGGCCGACCCAAAACATCACGAAATGCAACTCTGAAACAAGAGAATCGCGTTGTGGTTGGAGGGCCGACCCAAAACATCACGAAGATGCAACCCTGATACACGAGAATCGAGTTGTGGTTGGAGGGCCCGACCCAAAACATCACGAAAATGCAACTCTGAAACAAGAGAATCGCGTTGTGGTTGGAGGGCCCGACCCACAACATCACTGAGGCAATATCAAAAGAGTGAAAGGAAATCGAAGGATGTCTTTAGTAATTTCAATTCTTTCCTATCTTTCTCTTTCTGAAGACCAAAATCGATGATGTCACTCATTGTTCGGAAACATTCTTTCTGATACTCAACCCGACTTCTGTTTTTTCGAACACGAGAGTTCAAACATTTTTATTCAAAAATAAACCTTTTTAGTGAAATTAGAGCACCTATGTTAACTACGAAGTTTTTCTAAGATATTTTTTTTTATCTGACAATTTTGATTGTTGGCATTTTAGTTCTGTAAATTTTGAAATAGCGTGATTTCGTCAAGTACTATATCTGTGAGTTGGAATTGATAACTTTTGAACAAAATTCCCCAAACCTTCCAAATATAACAAACTTTCAGGGCAATAGTATTTATCCTTAAAGCACTTTGCCGAAACAAAAAATAATAAAAAAAAATTTAAAAAACTATTTTTTCCATTTACTCTACATTAAATTTATCAAAATTTTAAAGTCTTGAAAAATTAACTTTTAAAAATTCTTCTAGATTTTTAAATTTTGTAAATATTTATAAAAAGCTTCAGAATGTTACTGATCCAAGCTTGTTCAAAAATCACACGTCGGTCTCGGTCGTAAATTTTTTAGGTTCAATATTTGTGCGCAATTTTCTTAAATAGCATTAATATTTTATTTTTTACTATTTAAATAAATTTTTACACATTAATAAAAGGCGAATCATCTTCAAAAACTGATCGAAATGTTGCGCGTTCTGAATACTTTCGATGCCTTGGCACCAACGGCTGTGGCACAGTTGGTAAACTTGCTGACTGTTGCATTTGTTGAAGTTCGGTGTTCGTCGGTGGCCGTTGATAACGACGCACATTCGGATAGTCCTGACAATACAGCATATAACATCGGAACAGAAGCACTGTTGAAATCTTAAAAATTATTATTTAATTATGTTATAAAGATTAAACAAATTATTTGTAATTTTATAAATAAAATTAACAAGTTGTTTAAATTTGGAAATTTATAATAATGGGAATGGAATTTGCCTCTACGTAAAACTCGAATTTCTGAGGAAAACGGAAACAAAAATTCCTCGAGCTTCGATGCTTATCACAAAACAAATAACCAATGAATAAATTTATTACATATTTATAAAAGATTAAAGCAATGATAAAAATTTTAATTTAAATAAACTGACCAAAATAATGGAAATTAGTGCAATTATGATGAGCGCAACAATTAATTGATGCACTGCTTCTGTGTGTTGTTGGTTCCCAAGAATGGACTCCAATTCCAACTCCCATAATGAGTCCACAATTCGTTTGCCTTGGCCAGTCTGGTTGCTTAGCTGATATTCTGCCTTAGTAAATGTTTGTTTCAATTAAGTTTTAAGAAATAAAAGAATATTAAAATTATTGCCATTTGGTAAAATGCGGTTAGACTTTTAGTCTCAATAGATTTTTTATTTTTTTAAGGTAAATTTTTTTGTTTAAAAAGAATAAAACAAAATCTAACATTGGAGGATGTGATGGAAGTTGTTGTTGGCGTGGTTGAAGAAATATTTTGTCGGGAATCATGAGATATGGAGGGTGTTGCCGAAGCGTTGGAAATGAATTTATTGTTACGCATTGATAATTATAAAAAATGAAATTTTCAAATTTTTATAAATAAAACCAATCAATATTTTCAATTTAATACAGTCTAAATGCGTTATTATAATTTTTTAAAAGGTTGCATTAAAAATACTATTAATATAAAAAAACCAAAGACCTATCAAAATAGACTTTTTTTTAAATAAAATATATTTCAAAACAGAGGCGCAAATATATCAAAAATTAATTGGAATGAACACATGGCTGACCAGATCACTCTAGTCATTTATATTAATGCTCACCGCCAAAATCGATCAATTACTTATCGAATATCGACGTCAATAAGGGTAAAAATATTCCATTTATTTCAGCGGAGTTTTTGGAGATAAAGTAAAAAGTAATAGCACAAAAATGAATCCAACAAATTGAAACAAAATTTTCTAAAATTGTACGAATCCCGAACCCGGATTCGAACATTTTTTTAAAAATTCAAAAATGTTCGGTAGCTGTCTCTTATACACATCTAGATGTGTATAAGAGACAGGCCGAAATTTTTTTTGAATTATTGACTATTTGTTAAGGGATTTGCAACCAACTTCCAGAAATCTCCAGAGATCTCAATTAAAGGACAAAAAACGACGTGTACCTCAAATAAAGTACAAATCTTTAAAAAAAGGACAGATACGACCTCTGGTTTTATGACGCTTTTTGCAATAATCCAAATAGGGTTTGGAAAAATCTCACAAGGCTCACCAAACAAGGTGACATTCCAAGACATTAATGAAACAAAAATATTTTCTGAACACAAATTAAAAAAGCGTACGCTAACCATATATACCGTATCACAAAAGCGTAAGCTAACCAGATACACCGTATTACTTAATTAGTAGCCCCTTCCCTCATCCATTTGAAGCATGGCTGGACGTGATTAAAAACCCGTGAAGCGTGATCCGTGCTTACGGCTTCCCAAAAACGCGTGATCCGTGATTTTGGAAAATAAATAAATGCACAACATTTTCCGGCATCTTGTTAAAAGCAAATTGTTGAAGGTTTTGCCCCATTCTCTCTACCAGGGTGGTGTAGTGGTGAGACCGAACGTAAATAAAGTATCGTATCCTGCCAAGATAAAAGATTTATTTTCAGAGAAATTACGATTGCATAGACTTAACAAAAAGTTTCTAAAAATTGACCATATATCTCACAGATTTTCTGCCGGTAAATCCCATTAAAAATCCCAGCTTCGACTTTTTTGTTTTGTTTTGTTAATCTTAATTACAACTTGATTTGACTTGATTTATAAAAATAAATAAAACAACAAATGCATCAAATAATCAATGATAGTTGGATTACAAATGCTTTCAGTTTTTTTAATACAAATTCTACAGATTTCAAGATTAGTCTTGGTATCATATTGAGTTCAAAAAATGTTATCTGGTTTTAGGAAATCGATGCCAGGACTCGAGTACTAAAATAGGTTACAAATTTTTGGGAAAGTGCAGTCTCAGTAAAGCGTCTCTAAAAATGTTTGTTGATCTTATGATTAAATGGGCGGACGATTGGCCAAGTATCTGATTCGGAAAGCCATGTAGCAAGCACAACGATGGTAAATGAATGATCCGATTGCGGCAAATAGAAGCAGCAATGCCATGACAAAAAGTGCCACAAATTTTGGCGCTGGGTCTCCGTAGAACACATAATTGGACGGGTAAATCATAATAACGAGTGCAATGGCACCGACCGCCGCAAAAAAGGCGCAAACCAAAGGAGTGCACGGCGTGTAAGTGTGCGTCGACGGTGCTTCACCACCAACTTGCTCAATGTCGAAAGTGTTGGTGATACGTTCCATACGCTTACGGCGTCGTCTTCGTTGAATTGAAAACTTTCCATCGTCAACAGTTTGGCGTTGAGTACAGGAAGAATCATCCTTTTCGGCTAAAAAAGTAAAGATTAAATACAATTAGTAATTGATTAAGTATCAAAGTTTTATGCTTCTTTTTTTCAAATAATTGATTAAGTGTCTTTCAAAGTTTTCTGCTTTTATTTTTTTCAAATTAATTGATTAAGTGTCTTTCAAAGTTTTCTGCTTTTATTTTTTTCAAATTAATTGATTAAGTGTATTTTAAAGTTTTCTACTTTTTTTTCTTCAAATTAATTGATTCAATGTATTTCAAAGTTTTCTGTTTTTCAAAGCTTGGAACAAGAACGGGTACTGACCAGAAAAGCTGTTCCTGAACTGTTCCATTGGGTGCCCAAAAGCAATTTTTTTTTTGTCAAAAATAGAGAAAAAAAATTCAATAAAATTGTTAACGAAAAACATAATTCAATAATAATTTTTAAGGTTAGTGAAATGGTTCGCTTCATTTCACGAGTTAAAATTTTTAATTTTATATGTTGAATATTTTATAAAACATGCGAAAAATTCATTAAATTGAATTTTTTAACTTTAAATAAAAGTTCAACAATCTCTTTACCTGTTCCTGTAAGTGCATCAAAAAATGTTTTGACTTCAAGATCAAAGTTTTTCACGAGTTTCTCAATTTTTAATTTGCTCAAAAAACCGTAGAATACATTTTTAACGTCTTTTTGAATAGTTTGGCCATTTATTTGAACAAATTTTTGCATTGCTATTTTTGTTTTTTGGTCATTGCCAAAATATTCCAAAACATTTATTGTCAAATTTTCAACTTTTTTTGCTGCTTTTTCCATGCCTTTTCTGTTGTTCAATTCTTGGCACAAATTGTTTCGAATTGTTTTAAAATTTTCGAAAAATTTACCCTCCAAAATATCATTTTGTCCATCTTTTTCAATTTTTTTGTCAAAATTTTCGCTGCACATAACGCCTGAGTATTTATAAAGCCAATTTGTGATAGAAATCCCATCAATGCCATTGGCCGCTAAATTGCTTTCAAAAATGGCATTTGGTGCCGACTCCAACATTTCGTGTGCCGTCTTGAAAAATTCTGAAAAAAACAAATAGTTTTTCATAATTGCGTGAAGTTTTGCTTGACTCAAAATTGACCTATTTGGTATTGTGATTTTGGCGACGTTGGTTGACAAAAATTACAAAATAAAATAAACAACACGAATTTGAATAGTTTTTGATTAGAATTATATGAAATCATCGCTTAATTTAAAAATGAATTCATTACATTTTTTAATTTTTATTGCATATTCAATTGATTTAAATATTTAATGAGGTGAAGTGCCAACACCATCCGTCAGCCATATTCGTAAAAAGGAAGCTTTCTTGAATATAACTAATAAAATTTATTCGTTCAAATCGATTTATTCATATGTATGTCATGGCATGTATACACGCACGCATTATTGGGATTACGCCAAATGCAAATTATTTTAATTTAAATTAATGTTTATTAAAGCTGAGATTTATATGTTTTTGCATATTTTACCAGTGCTAACTACATATTTAACTGGCTACGATCATGACATTTTTTATATGCTAATTTAGCAAATTTTATTTTAATTTAAAATGGGATTTTTTTACGTGCTCCTTCGCCTCCTTATTTAATTGAAATAGCGCAAAAAAAATTACATTTAACTCAAAATTTGATCGATATATTCGCAATCTTTTTGAAGCTTCTTTAGCGGCTACGCGTGTCCAGTCTAGAATGGCCCGATGCAGAATTCGTTGTAATACCTATTTAATAAAAAAAGATGTTTAGAATAAACCAGAATACTTTCTAACGTCATCAACCACACTTTTGGGTCAGGACAAAATAATACAAAATTGAGTCCATGGCAAATCTGAGACTTCTTAGCATCTGCCGATCAGTTCATTGAAAAAACCCGAATCAAAAAAAAAACACTAATCAACACCATTTGCGCCGGCTGCTGCAGCCTGCGCAGCCACAAGTTGAGCTTGGGCCGCCAGCTGTGCCGCATAATTTTGCGCACTAGTAACCGTCGTCGGTGCCACAGAAGAAGAGCATGGCTGTTGGAGCACTAAATAAAAACAAAAATAGTGAATTTAAAATGTTTTTTCTGTCTCAGTAAAAGGATTTAAAATTTTTTTTTTTCAGTCAATCGCCAATGAAAATTTATTTTTTTACTAATCCAACATCCATCACTCACCACTATAAATACCGGGAATTCCATAACCGGCAGCCAATGAGGCGGCCACACTCTGCGGATTGTTGGCAGCTGCTGCGGCCAGCAACAGCTGGTTGTAGTCCAGATACGGGTTGGCACCGCCGCCAGTTGCTGCGCTCACCGCTGCCGCTGCTGCGGCAGCAGCTGCATTCGGTTGTTGCTGATGATGGTGCTGTTGGAACAGTGCGGCTGCAGCAGCCGGATTTGCAGCCGCAATCGCAGCTGAACAAATTACAAAATTTTTAGCGTTTTTTTTTGTAATTTAAAAAGATTAGTTTAAAAAATGAAGTAGTTTTAGAAATCATAAGTTTATTCACATCGCACTAAAGCACATAAGCCTTATACCATTGGTCAAGAAACCAACGAAAAAAGCCCGATTTAAGCAATTTTACATTATAACTTTTTTGAACCTTTTCAACCTCTTTGACTTTGCTGTAATGCTTTTTCTACTCATTAAGAGCTTTCCAATGATAAAGGTTTAACTGATTTAGTGTGATGTGAATAAAATGTCTAAAACTACTTCATAAAATATATGTGGCGGATTTAAGAAACGCCTATGGTGGTAAGAAACGACCTAGCACCGGTTTTTACCAATCAATTTTTTTTTGGTCCCTTAGTCCCGGGTTTCCAGTCCCGGTCACGGGTATTTCACAAAATCCCGATCCCGTACAACCTTACTTAATACCCTTGGACACCTTGCTGTGTCCCTTAGTCCGGTTTTCTAGTCCCGGTCATGGGTTTTTCACAAAATCCCGGTCCCGTACAACCTTACTTATTACCCTTGCACACCTTGCTGTGCCGCCACTGCAGCAAGCGTGTTTGGCTGAGCCTGTGACGCGACAGCGAACTGCACTGCAGCCAGTGGGTTCACCGTAGCGGCGGCTGCCAACTGTTGCCCAAGCGTGTTGCCCTGCAGGTACAGCTGATGATTAAGCCTAAAAATATTATTTTTTTGTAAAATTTTAAAATTTGAGAAATTTTGTGCCACCAAAGCGCTTCAGCCCCAAAAAAATGTATGAGGGGCACACCCATCCAAAATTTCTACTCTGTTAGTTCTTCAATTTTTTCTAATCTAACTCCTATGAAAGTCAAAGCACTTCACTTCTGATCAGTCTCGTTTGGTCTTGACAAGAAGAATTAGGATCAGGATCCAAATATTTAATCTAAAGTGATCTGGCTAATCTTAAAATCGAAAATTTGATTTTGATATTTTGAGACAAAAAGTCATCATCATTCTCTATTTTTTAAAATTTCATGGCAAAGTAAAATTAACATAATATGGTAATCCTCACAAAAGTATCCAGACCAAATGAATTATTTAAACACTATTATCACCATCACAACCACCGGTTTTAACGAATCAAATGCCATGTCAAGCTTGATGATTTATAATTAATAATTTAATTGTTTCCGTGCCCCGTAAATAATTTAGGTAAAATTATTAAGTGAGTGGCACACGGCAAATACTCACATCATATTTTGTTTCTCGTATAACACTTATCAAAATATTCAGGCCAATCATCCAAAATATCAGAGGTAGGCTGGCATTCAGGGTAATAATTTTTTGTTCACAAATTTATGTAAAAATCCTCAAACAAAGGCATGTCGGCTTATTGACCAGGGCTTGATTGAAACCATACGAAAACAATATACTAGTCCATAAACTGTTCAAAATTTTTTTTAAATTCAAGCTTTGTAAATTTAAAATGGGTAAAAATCTTTTTCTGATTTCAATTAATAAAATTATATAAAAAGTCAAAAACCAATGAAAACTCAGGCTTCTAAAATCAAAAAAATTTTTAGGTCCCCTCTTGCCAGCAACCCCAATCCACTCAACATCCATTCCATGTATTCACATCACTTTAAACTAGAGATGAGCGCGATCAAAATTGAGACTGAAATGCCCCTTTATAGGACTGAAATTCTAATTTATTTTTGTCCGTTAGTCCCGGGTTTTGTCAAAGATTTAATCTAATCCCGTCAATTTTTCCTTAAAATCTCGATCCCGCTCAACTCTACCTTAAACTACCTTCATAGCAATTTTGCTTGGATAGCCCATCAAACTCTGAAAAAATTTATGAAAAAATATTTTCTAATAAAAATTATGAAAATAATTTTCACTCCAACACAAATCAAACATACCCAATACGTCCGCCAAGTTGTTGCTGTTGTTGTTGTTGTTGTTGCTGCTGCTGCTGTTGGAGTTGGATAACAGCTTGGAGTTGGGCAGCCTAAAAAGATATTAATTAAACCCAGTTCATCCAATTTAAGTCAATCGATTAAAAATTTTATATTAAGCAAAATTTATTATAATCTTTCCATAATTCTATTAAAATATCTTATTTATTAAAGCTATTACACTTACTTAACTTTAATAAAAAATACTAAGTATTTAAACAAACAAAAAATGCCTGTAATTGTGGAAATTGATTTAATGTGCTGGACAAAGCCGCTAGATGCGAATTGTTTCGCGGTTTTGCACCCAAATAAGCCAAGTTCACATTGGCTTTGCGCCCATCAATGATCGGATTTGGATCTCTTAAGGAATTAGAATATGATCGTAGTTATTTTCAAAACTTTATATTTTCTGATATTCATAAAATTTATTAATTTACCAGACTTTATGATTTAAATAGGCTTCACCTGCATGCTTTTTCAGCATCAATACGTTCTTTCATCGTCACAAAGCCATAGCCACGACTTTTTTGTGTTTGCCGATCGGTGATGACAACAGCCTTAAATTCAACCAAATTTAATTTACCTAATCACTTTTTAAGCTTTTAAAAGGGTTACAATGAAAGAATCTGTTTTAAAACAACCCTGCATTGACTTTAATTATACAAGACGCAGAAACTATCAAAGTTTATTTTTGTTTGATTTGATATTCTCGTTATTTTTTTATTTGTTGTTTTTCCTATTAAAATTGATTTAAATAAATTTATAAAATTAATCCCGACGGGTCCCGATTCCATCCGGCCTCTAGTCCTCAACGCACCTCTTCAATGTCGCCAAACTGTTGGAAATAATCGTGCAGCGTTTGATCAGTCGTGTGATATGGCAATCCACCAACAAATATTTTCGTATGGGTTGTATCACGACTTCCTTGGCAAAGAAAATGGGTAAAATAATTTAAATTTAATATTTTTTTCAAATAAAAATATTTAAATTTACCGGTGGCCGCTGTTTCAGTGCCCGTTGAAATTGCCGAACCTAACGATTGTTGGGCCGCAAACGCTGCCAAAATGTTTTGGTCATTCAACGCAGCCAACTGATTGTACAACGGAACTGCGGGTAACATCGCCTAAAATAGTTGGGGAGATTAATTTAAAAACAATAATTTTTTATAGTAAAGCCAAATATTTTAAAAAATAAATTCATTAAAAAAAATCAACAATTGATGGCCCTATAAGAAGAAGGCTGAATTCTTGCTCCAAAAACAACAGTTGGGTTGGTATTAAAAGCTTATAAGGATCAATTAATTTTCGAAGAAAAAAAGGAGATATATATTAAAGAAATTAATCACATTTTGGTAAAAAAGAAATGAATCAAAATGTAAACATAATAATCTAAATTTTTAAATGTCCAATAAATAATGTTGCTCTAAAAGACACCAATTGGCTTCGAACAGAGGCTATAGATCCCCCCATTCAGCTTAGAAATATAAGGTTTAAACATTGCCTGCCGGGGTATTTCTTGACTGGGTAAAAGCCCCAGGCACGAAAGAAACTCGAGAGTCTCGAGAAATGTCCTCTGCCAAATCGCTCTCACAGCTGGTGGGCGGCAATGTGTTGACTGGGTGGGTTTAGAGGCTTAAGCCCCCGAGGGGTCCAAGAGTGAAAAAGAATTGGGCCAAGTCGAGAGAAGACAATTGTCGCCTCAAGTCCTAGGGACATTTTTGAAGGCTCAAAATTGAGCGAATTTTTAATGACAAAAAAAATAAGGGGAAATCCTGAGGGACTGAAACTAGTAGGGTTTAAACTTATTTCATATAAATATTTTATTTAAGTTTACTGGTGGTGCATAATTTGCAAAAAGTGCCAAAATATTATTTTTAGAAAATTTAGTATTCTCCAACCTACCGAATGTTATCTTAAGGCGCCGACCGATCGATGTGGTAAAAGTGGGCCAAAACTGCAAGAAAATTTGGCAATTAAAGGATTTCTTTAAATTAACTCTTTTATTTATTTATTAATTAATTTTAACGAATAAATATGCAAAGTTAATGAATATGCTTATTTTTTAAATATTTAAAATTTACCTCAAAACAACTGATACTAAACTCCCAACAAACACTGCAATACGCCAAAAGTAAGTACGAAGAAAGCACTGAAAATTATTCTTTTAAAACTAATAGGATTAAATTAGTATTATATTTCTAAAATCTTCCAAAAATATAAAAATTTGCATTTAAAATTTTAAATTTTACCAGCAAAGAAAACGTCGCAAGTCCACAAGAAAAAAAATTCACAGCACAAGAATGGAAAACTGCTTGGAAAATTTCTGCTAAATTTAAAATTATTAAAAATTTCCCATTAAAATCCAAAACAATCTCAGCAATCACACCAAGAGTATGGACACGGCAAAATAAATGAAGGAATAATAAGCAAAATGTACAGCAAAAATTGTCAAATTCATTTTGCAAAAATATTTAAAAAATAGCAAAATCTTGCCAATTGTGCAATTTAAAAAATTTTTAAATCCACTTTAATAAACAAACGTTTTACATATTTAATGCTGTAAGCATTAAAATAGTTCAACGGTCTCCAACAAAATTTTGAATAATTTTTATTTAAAAAACAAATGCATTGAATAAAATGGGATTGCTCCCCGACCCCGACTTTTTTGGTCGGGGTTTTCGTCCCCGATTTTTAAATTTTTCGGGTTTTTGCTGGGAAACCCCCCGAACCCCGACTTTTTTAGTCAGGGGTGTCCCCGACCTCAGACCTTTCCCGTCCCCGAGGGGTCGGGGAGCAACCCTGGAATAAAATAACGAAGCAGCTCATTTTTAAAATTGTTTCAAACAAAAATATTTTTAATGGTTGTAAAAATTGTCAATGGCCTTCTGTTGGACGGATAAGTGGGGATCGATTGGTGAAGAAGGGTTATGTTATATGCATCGGCCACAGCTCCCCACAAATCCGCCAAATGGATCTCATTCTCCAGGAGGAGATAAATGGCTTTTACGAGTTCCAGGCCAGAAGTTGAAGAGAAATCAATCGATTTTAGTAAAAAAAAATTATATTAAAAGTAAATTAAGTTGTTAAAACTTTTAAAGCATTTATTAAAATATTTAAATAAAAATAAGCATCCATTAATTCTTTAAAAAAATAAACATTTCTTTTTGGTATTTTTGAAAAAAATGTTAACCGTTTGGAGGATAATGAATTTTGCCAAAACAAAATTTGCCAAAGGCAAATTGTCCTCAAAGGAGCCAGAAAGACGCATTTCGGGACCCCAAAATTTTTTTTTGCTCCCCTCCGAAGAAAATGAGCCGGATAAAGTAAAGGGATTTCCCACACATAGGAAATCCGTCCCATTTCAAGACTGAAAATGTAACCACGCAATTGAAAATTTAAAAAAAATATATAAATAGAAAATTTATTAAGATTATTCGAAAAAATATGTTAAAAAGTAGGACTGTAACCGAAAACCGTCTTTTTTTTGGCCCAAAAAACGAAACCAAAACCCGGGTGTCGTAAAACCGGCCTAACGGAAGACCGGTACCTTCGATTTCGGTTGTAAAAATAAAAAACACCCCTAATGATTGAATTTTTATGGGAGTTTGTTAAGAAAACAAAAATTGTGTCAGACATTTTGCCAAAAAATATTCTTCAATTTGAAACCGGGACCCGGGTTTAAAACTGACAGTGAACAACCCTATTAAAAAACATGATAAGAAAAAAACGGATAAAAAAGAAAAAGATATAATTTTTTTTGTGAGATTTTTCTTGATAATTAAAGAAAATTGTGCGAATGTGAGTAAAAATATGTTTATAATGAAATTTATGTAAATGTTATTGTCTTCACGATGCGAATGAGAGATAAATTGTGTAAGTGACAATTGGCAATATTTAATTTTCTTATTTTAAGGAATTTTTTTATTAATTCTTTAAGCTAAAAAAGTTGAAAAAGGTTTTAAAGAAAATTTAGTGACACTAATTTGATTAACACAATACTTCCTCTCTGTTGACATCATAATCGAATTAGCGATTAAGAGGATGTTGGTAAAATCTCGAATTTATGATGAAATTTTAAAAATATTTAAAAAACCTAAAGAAAATAATTTCTCAAGATTAATTAACTACAAAAAATAGAATTCAATTCGGGAATTTGGATTAGAAAGCTCAAACTAAGATTTTTTACATCACAAAGTTCACACAAAAGCGCAAAGTAGTTAATTATTTAATAAATAAAATTAGAGTTAGTAAAAATTGAAATAATTTTTTCATTGATTATTGGAATTTTGAATTCAATTGTTGAAAAAAAAAAATTAATTATTATTTAAATATTAAAAACAATATAAATTATTAATTGCAAGGCATGTGCGCAAAACTCACGTCATCGCAGAAACATTTACAAAAAAATGGCAAAAAATTGAAAAAAAACCGCATCGCACTGCATCCGCTACGGTATCATCATATACCTCCGGGTACGGTAAGGGCATCCGGTAAAATATTGGAACTTGACAACGTCATCGTTCAAGCTTATGTTCCAGTCTCCGGGCCCACACAAATTGGGCGCCAAAAAGGCAAGCCAATTAAATCACATCTTGAAAGAAATAGTTGAATCTATAAAATATATAATGATTATATTAAAAAAAGTTTGAAAATAATTTGTGGGACAAAAATAAATGCAATTCAGCAATTCGAATTGTTGAAAACAGTTAATGTAACAATTAAACAATTTGGTCTTATTATTGTTGAAATTACAAAACAAAATTATTTATTGCAATAAATTAAGAAATCGTTAAAATATTAAAATAAAAATCATTTTTCAATGCACGTTATGGCCAAAGTGTTTGTGTAAAATGGGTGTAACCTATGCACATTAATTGCAATGTCGGAACAATAAAAATGTAAAATGGAACGAATGAAAGGATGAATATGATATGATCGAATGAGCAATTTTCCAGCAAATTGGGAGAGACAAATGGGAGAAAAAAATTGTGGCATTACGCAAATGGAAATTGAATGAATGGTGAAGGCAACTGAAAATTTGCGGTTGACAAAATTCGCTCTATAAATTTGGAATTATTTTAAATGCTCATATTAGCTGAAGCAGTATGTAAAGTTTTGCCACTGTCAAACATTCCCATTATTCGTTAAAATTTTACCTTAATTTTTTTTAATTTCTAAAAGAAATAAATTTTTTGTGACAATGAATCCAATATTTATTTTAATTGCAAATTTATGAAAGGGAAATAAATCTTTTTGTTTTACCACTATTCTAAAGAATTTAAAAGAAAATCTAGGATGCTTAAAAATTAGTTTTTCAATTAAAAAACAAAACATTTTTTCTTAAAAAGCTCCAGATTCGAAGCCTGAATACTTTAAAAAATCTTTTGGTTTCAATCGATTTCCCCAATGAACTGTTCAGTAAGCAAAAGGGAATAAGAAGAAGCGAAGAAGCATTTTGGCTTAAAATAAACACAAGGACTGGGTGTCTGAAAATGCAAAGAATCACCGCGCAGAATTTGGAGTGGAATGAATGGGATGGGGGNGCAAGAGTTAGCCAATGAAAGCTGTAAAACAAACATTGCAATGTTTTGTTGGCCGGAGATTAGCTTTTTTATTTTAGCAATTCCATTTGTTAGGGCTTAGGCTTTTCTGCTATTTGTAAATTTAGAAGACATTTTGAAATTTTAGAATTTCATTTGTATTACGAAATTCAGTCTATGTATGAAGTACAATTTTTTGATTACGAGTATTGAAATATGCTTTATCATTTTAAATTAAATCTTTTATGGGTTTTATGGGTTGCCACTGTGCTTAATGATATTGTTGGGTTTTTTAGATTTTTTTAATATTTTTTATTTTTGTGGCACAAAAAATGCGTAGGAAGGAGAAGGTTACCCATTCAAAAGTAATTGAATTGTTGAAGAATTCTTTCGAGAGTGGGGAGTGGGGCATGGACGACGACCGGAAATTCAATAGAAATTTGTTTTCTTAGGTTCTAAAAATAAAAAATTCTACACATTTTATATTTAAAGTAAATTTTGTTTAAAATTTATGTTATGTAAATTTTATTTTGGTAATGGTCAAATTGTGAATGGTTTTTTATTTAAACCATCCGATAAATTTCCTTAAAAAAAGAGTATAACGAAATCGTTGTTGGGTTTTGGTTAAAATATTGCGTGAATGTGGCGGTGAATGGGACCCCCAATTCAATGGGAATTCTCTGTGGACGAATGAGACAGGTGAATGGGGGAGGGGCGAATGAAATTGTGGACGAAAGAAGAAAACCTGTTGTTTTTTGATGATGTTGTTGTTGTTCAGCCATTGAATACAACGCATTTTAAGGGATTAATTTGGTTATATTTTTTGAAATTTTTATTTTCCGTTTAATAACTTTTAATTATGAACTTTTGAACATTAATACAAGTAATTTTCTAATGCCCCAAAAGGGCAAATTTTTTGTTTTTTAAAATATCGTTGTATATTTTCGACATAAAACTTTTCTAAAAGTGCCAAATTGTCCCCGAACTCCGGACTGAACTGGGAGCTGAATAAGCAGCACCGTGGTAATAGTTATTTAGTTGATGGGGAGAGTGTGTGAGACGGCCGAAAACCTGTTGTACTTTGGCGTCAGGTCGGCTCGGCTGGTCCCAACCTCTGCTGATCAGCTGCTGCCAGCCGATCAACCAGCCAGCCACTAATGAAAAAGGTTTTCGCTGGAGAGGGGGGGGGGGAGTCTGTCGCGGCTGGGGAAATAATAATGAGGCATCAAATGGCGGTGCGCGGCTGGATGGGCGAGCGTGGACATAGTTTTATATAATAATGAGCAAAAATGTTGTTGCTTGTTTTATTATGGGTTGCAAAACAAAACAGAAAACTTGAATGGTCTGATGAGACTGAGAGGAGCCAGAACCACAAATATTTTTACAACAAATTTGTTACTATGATTATTATTATAAAGCAAAAGGAATGCTAATTATTCCATAAATGCATTTTTATATAATAAATTTTAATTAAGTTAATAATTTGTACTAGAGCTTAAATTCTATGATTATTATTATAAAGCAAAAGGAATGCTAATTATTCCATAAATGCATTTTTATATAATAAATTTTGATTAAGTTAATAAATTTGTACTCAAAATGAGCTTAAATTTTGATGAAAGAATTTTTTAGGAAAATATAGATAAATAAATTAATTAATCTAAAAAATAAAACCCAAAATAGGTACGTGCTATAAATTAAAGCAAAATGAAAATGATAAACCAAGTGTTTTAAAGAATGCCAAAAAATTGACAAAACATTACAAATAATTTAAAATTGATTAAAAATGCGACAAAACAAACAATCTTGCGAATGGTATATAAATTTAAAAATATATATTTTTTTGTTTAAAGTGCACCGCAAAATTTAATTTGTAACGGCACTAACCATCGCGAGGGTTCTTATTTGCTGCACCTAATTATTTTTCACCAAAACACACACTTCACACTTAGCTGAATTGGGCACCCCCTAAGGCGGTCGATTCCTTAGTAAATTTATATCCTTCGAGGGAAAAATGGGCAGAAAATGCCCCGGAGGGCAAACAAAACAATTTGGGCGAGGAAGAAAATTGAAATTGATTTCCCTCGGGGCCAAGTGTGACACAATGGGGGGGATATGTTGCAGCAAATTTTAGCAATTTAGCGCATGCTCTTTTTAAATTTTTATTCAAAAATTAATACCACCAAATTTTAAAAATATATTACGCCAAATGAATAAATATATTCTTTTTATTAAACGCTAAAGTAAATCTCAAAAATTAATTGTCGTTTCTTAAAACAAGTGAATTGGAGGTAAAAACTCGTTTTGCCAATAGGGACGGACGGGCGTTATTCATTCTTTTTCGTCATTCCATCAATTTTTGTTTTTGTTTAAACTTTTAATTCTTTCAGGTAAGTAGACTTTGTTTTAAGTGTCTTCTGATCAAACTACAAACAAAATTCGAACAAAAAAAAATTTTCTTCAAGAAATTCAGTATAAAATTTCCATAATAATATATTGCTTTACTATTTAAAAATGTGATTTCTTCTATCATTTATCTTTCTGCTAATAATAAATTATTTGACATTGGCCATCAACAATATATTTCTATGATGATTTTTCAAATGGAATTTATATTTTCATGAATTCCAATCACTCATCAGACACGTGGCGTGCCAAAGTAGATGCCCATAGTTTCGATTCGGCAATCGTTGGTGCCCCGGGCAATTTGGAACACCCCTTGTTGGCCCCAGTTGGTGTTCCAGGAGTTGACTGCCAACCAGTAGTCCTGGCTGGTGCCGTCCGTGCATGTCCGGGTCCCCCAACCGATCAGCCGAATTGCGTGCCCACCGATGTAGTTGTTGCTAGAGCGCTGTTACGAAATTTTTGATGGTAATAAAATTGACAATTTTGACAAGGTTTTAATGAGAAGCCACTACATTATGCCAAAAAATTTTTTAAAATTCTAATTTACGTAAAATCTTGAATTCAAAAACTTTTTTATTGATCAGCCCTTTAACCAATCATCACTTAAATTAAGAAAACTACCAATCCACATTTAAGAGAATTCAAATTCAAAATTTATGACTTAGAAATATTTGTTTTGAAACTATGAAAATTATTTTAAAAAAACACGGAGTCTGTGAAATTTAGAGGAATTTCAAACTTTCTCACCCTGTAGACACCCGTTGAATAATAGAAGAAGTCATCATAAATGTCCATAGCAGCAACCACCGTGCCGTTATGGCGAAGCTCGTTTTGGATCGAGGCCACAATTCCATTACCGTACAACGATCCCACCCACGTGGCTGCAAATTTTGAATTAAGGTAAAACACAACGACTTTTTTACCCATCCATCTTCACAGTTCGGTATTCCACCCAACCTACCGTATTTTTTGTCTGCACTGTAATTGCTTGACCATCTCGAATTTGTGCATGAGCTCACACAGGCTGGCGTGTTGTAGTTCTTGTTGCTGTGGGGTGGGAACGGGTACGGCTTGCACCCGGAGCTTGTCGTGTAGTCAGTTCCTGAAGTCACTCCATAGTACTTGATCCATCGCCATGCTTGATCCGGAAAGCCGCCGTTGCAGCCGTACGAGTTGGGCGAGCAGGTCAGCACGTCCAGCGAGGAGAAATGATTGTTTGGCGTACTGGCACTGGTGGACTGGACAGAAATAATCATGTTTTGAATATCAACTGGACGTGAATACTTGGCCACGTTTGGCTCGCTCAATGCAGTAGCGGTCGGTGAATGCCGAAGCGGTGGACACTGCCCAACAACTGGCACATGTCGTCTGGTCGTGCACCTTGTTGACAATGTCTGCGCAGCTAGGCCACTGGGTGCGCACGTCAAATGCCACCCGGTTGGTGCAGGTGGCACCAAGGCGGTGACGTCGCGTAGTCCCAAGGTTGGCATGGACAGGGACAGGCGGCGGTGGCTTGACCCCACGCAGTCCGGTCATACGCCTGGCATTGGAAATTTGCAGAATTCACAATTGGCGATTAATTTAAAGAAATATTCAAGATTTTCATGACCAAAGGTATTTGATTTTTTTTCTCGAGATAGAATTTTCCCGATTTTAATATTGTTTTATTTGTTTAACTTAAAGACTTATTTATTGAAATTTTATTAGAATTAAAATTTAAAATGAAATCGATTTAAACTGTGTTTGGCAAAGCTTCTGGATCCAGGTTGAATTTTAAGACGACTTTATTTCTAGGTATGTCTGACTTACCGCTTTTCATTGATGTTCATGCTTGCAAAACGTCTGTTCAACACAGGCGTCCAAAGGCCATTGGTCCTCAGGTTCAGATCCGACACCAACTTTTTGGCAATCGCCAAATTTACTACTTGCGGCAACGATGCAGTACAACCAACATAAATGGCCATGATTGCCATTGACAGCAAGTACTGCTTGGACTTGATGTTCGCCGTTGTCATGTTTTCCCCAGATTTTGGATTATTACGGAGGAAATTAGTGCTGGATAGTTGATAAGGAGTCTGGCGAGGTTGCCAAGCTATTTATACTACACGGTCAGTTCCGTTGCAAATCCTGTATCTTTATTATCCCCTCGGGGGATATCATCGACCATTTCAGCGTGAAACATCCGATCAAAGAAGAGATATCCATCGAGACATCAGCGACTGATTTTTTTTTTTTACTAATGGAAAATGTTGCTTTCTTCATGGCGCGAGACGCCGGACTGGATCAAGCGCAATTTAATTAGTTAATTAATTTTGACGAAAATCGTTGATCAACAACAATCATCTCGCAATCCTGGCGGCGTTCGTCGACAATTAACTTTTAATCACCGCTCTTAATCATTTTTGTCACGCAGGAACGGGATCAGCGAGAAAAAAGGAAATGATCATGATTTGTTTGATGGATTGGTAAAAGAATGCAGACACTACTCACAAAAACGATTAATGATTGAATAAATAAATCATTTCTAAAAAGTAATTTATAAAATAACGGTAATAACCTACAAAAAATATGTATTTACAAAAATACAGTATACATACAACTACATTTATTACAAAAATTGAATTTTCCAAAATCTTTGCCTAAGCCTTTGGACAATTTCCTCTTCAGACGAATGTGAACACAACATGGCCGAAGGCAAGCAACAATCCGTACTTGACCTGCTTGCCAACCTCCGAAGTCATCAGCTTGGCCCTGTTCAGCATGGCATTCCGCGCTTGTTCCACTGAACTTAAAATTTGCTGATTGTTGTCGACATGTTGATCAGCTGCATAATGGAGGACAGTGTCAATCCCGTTCAGCAACTTCCTGAAAATGTTTGACCAATACATTCTCATAGAATGTTAAAGATGATAAATCATTCAGTAAACAAAATGTTTTAATTGTTTTGGGATTAACTTCCAATTCTGAGGGTAATTAGTTCAGGATTTTAGCTGTTGTTAAAGAAAACTAATTTTGTAAATTTAAATTATTATATTTTATTATTTTTGTCTTAAGAAATTTTGAAAAGGCTCTATACCATTAAGGCTGTATCTTTTAACAGGTCCAACTATTTATGAACTTTTTTTTAGCCGTTTTAAAATTTTGAAGTTTTAAAATTTCATTTTGGCCTACTGTGTTTCGGTCCTCAATTTTTCGCTTAATCGGGCGTCCAATTCCGCCAAAGCCTGCTTCAATGTTGCCAAAATTTGTTCGGGTGTCGGAATGTTTTTGCGACGTTCCAATTCCTCTTTTAGGGCAGAAAAAGTGGGGAATTCAAACACTTTTTGTTCCGTTAAATCCAATGCGAAAAATTTGGTGAAATCGATATATTTTCCTTCGTTGGGTGCTTCTACAACGAATGAATGCACCGTTTTCTAAAAAAAAAAGAAAACATTTTTTTTACGTAAAATAGCCAAAATAACAAAAATTATTTTGCGATGGGTTCTCAATTGTTTTCTGTTTGGAATGTTTTTTTTTTCAAAAAAAGGAAAAGTTCTTTAATTTTCAACAATTTTTGATAATTTTAAAAAGACCGCTGAAATTCGTTTTTTCACCTTTTTATGCATTCTTATTAACCCTTTTTATCCTATTTTATATAATTTTAATATTTAAATTAAATTGCTAAACCACCTTTGTTGTACGGTATCCTACAGATGCGCCAGTCACCATTTGATTGATATCCACTTGAATCTGAAAAATTTTATAAAAACATTTAAATTTCGTGAAAATTTTTTTACCACGGGTGTATTGTTTTTTAACTTTAAAAACATCATAAATTGCTTCTCGTCCTTCCATTCGAGCTCCGATTCGAGCACTTGGAATTCCACGTCATCGCCGACAACCTCAATGTCGTATTTGTCCATTGCTTCATTGTTTTCCCAAATTTGGCCTCTGAAGTAGCGCTTAAGTGTTGTTGGGGCTGGAAATATAAAAAGTGTGTTTTGATTGCTAAAAAATTTAAAATTTTAAATCCACAAAGCGTTATAGCCCCTGATTCGACAAGTGCCCCCGGCGTTATGAACATCGGTTCCGAACGTCGAATGGTCCAAATGTCGAAAGCTTTATAACTTTATTCAATCTGAACCGATTTCATCGAACGTCACATCAAATCAACGCTCACGATGAATTGATGTTAACACTAAGCTAACGTTTTGAGATTGAACAATGTTTAAAAAAGTTATGAATTAAAAAAATACCCTTTTTTGAAGGGTTTCTGGCCATAACTTTTTTGTTTTTTTGTCTAATCAATTAGATTTTATTAAGAGAGATAGATTCTATTCATAATGAGCTTTCATTTCGTATAATTTCTACCTAATTAGTTCAGCATCAATTATAAAGCATTCGCCATTCAAAACCTTTTCGACGTTAGAGGACCGTAGCCATGTCCATGACCGTATGCCCTGGATAAACAACATTTGACCCCCCGACCATTTTACCTTTGACCGGGCACGGCGGGCCTAATGCCCTACAACCAATTTCGATGTATACCATGCCCGATCAGTCCGGGGTGCCGTTTCCCGATATGCCGCCCCCAAAGGGTTTAGATAAACTCTATTAAAAAAACGCTCGAATGGCTAATTGATGCATTTATATGAAACTTACGTTCTTTGTAAAGACGCTCATTCCACCCAAAATCGAACAGTTTCAAAAATATTAGAAGAAAAACATTTAGAAAAAATGAATTGAAACTTTTCATTGGGAACAAACTCAGTTTTAAATTGCTAAAAAATATGAAATTTAAATAGAATAGAGTCGCTATTGATACCTTTTTTCATCGAATACATTTTTTTCGTTTAATAACATTATACATGAAAATTTTGAAATACAAAGCCTAAAAATTAATGTTGGCATATCGATTTATGCACTGGAAAAATATGTTCCGGTCGAAATAAGTGAAAAATAATTTTTTGTTTAAACATAAAAATATGTGCAATAAACCCACAATAAATAATTTTCATTTTTATTTAATTTCGAATTTTTTTTAATAAATCAAGGTATTGTTGTTTTAAAGCTTTATAAATTTAAGACATTTATACAAATATTTAATTATTACATTTATGACGATAATTAAAATTATATGCTTTAGCTAACAATTTTTTAAAATAATGCAAACAATTATTTTCATGTGAACATACACGCCGCCATTTATATGCAAAATCTTTGTTTGTCTGTCTAATTTTTTTTTGTAGGTGGCTTGAAAACAATTTCCGGCGCCAAGACACGACGAATAAAATATGCTGGGGATGCCCAATATAAAATAAAATTGTTTTTAAATTCAAATAACAAAAAGTTATAATAGCTAATAGCTAGGGATGGAATTTATGTATATGCATTTGCAAATTTTTAGTCCAAAAATTTCGATGATATTTCAAAAAAGGTGTTGTAACGCCTTTTTTTCTTTTTTGACCCTTTTGGAAATTTTTATTTATTTAAATAATTATCAAATGAAGTCAAAACGCAAAATTAAACATATAAATTAAGTAAAAATACCTATTTTTTAATAATTCTGACTATCTTCTAATATAAATATTTTAACCACATTTAAATCCAACTGCCTAAGAATATGATAAAAAATAAATGATTGTAATTTTAATTTAGGAATTATGGCTTCTCCCATTTCAAAAAATTTGATGTTAATTTTGCTAATCTGTTCGATTCACTTTTGCATTTCGATGATAGGCGATATTCCTGCTCAAAAAAGTGTGATAAAATCGCCAACAGCAGGTTAAAAACAAAACAAAAAAATTATTAAAAAAAGATTTTTTTTAGAATTTATTCTAAACAAAAATGTTGGGAAATTATCCACTTTTCCAACAAGACGAAACTCATTCAACTCATTAAGAACATATGGTCATAACAGTCTTTTGTATAATTTTCAAACTTATAACGGTAAAATTAAATATTCTATTTTAATACGATTTTTTTTTGTTTTAGAGGACCTAAAATATCCAAAAAATCGGAAAATAATTAAAATTTCAAATCAAATGTCATCAAACTCGAAGGATTTTTTTTCAAATGGCAAAAAAATTCGCTTTAATTACGGAAATCAGTTGAAAATCATGTTGGAAAATTGTGTTGTATATGAGAACAAACGGAAATTTTTATCCCTAGAGATTTTAGGCACAATTGGGCAACAATCAGTTTGATTTTTGAATAATAAACAATAATTTATTTATTGTCATTTTTTTATCATAATCTACTCATTTCTTTAAAAAAATCACAATATAAATAATTATTCATAATAATCAATTAAAAAAATTTTTTTAACAGCCTGGCCAAGGTTACAATATGTTGGCACTGAAAGCTGCTGTCGAGAAGGAAGAAGAAATTTTGTTGGGTCCCAAAATAGGCGGTGTTAAACATATATTAAAAATTGCCACTGCAATGTGGGCTGCCATCAAGCAGGTCAACGCTGCAGCAGTTAGCAGGGTAATTAGTAAAAAAATGGCGGGAAATTTGAATTCAATTAATCAAGGATATATTTTTTGTTGTTATATTAAGAAGGGTAGGGATCTCAGAGATGTAACCGTATTCCGGTGTCCAGATTGCATACAAAAATTGGCAAGATTTTTTATAGTTTTAAATCAGTTTGGAGGCGGGTCGGCGTTGCCGATAAGCGACGCCGTGAAAATTTTAAAGTTTTGATGAAATTTGTTAAGAAAAATGGTCCAAAAACTGCATCGCGGAAGAGCAAAAAAATGACCAGAAAATTAGGGAAAAACCAAATTTTTGAGATTTAGAAATTTCCTTTTTAAAAGCCAGAATTTGGCGTCCGGTTACACCCTTGGTATCATTTTGATCAGATTCCAAATGGGGTGGCCGAAGAGCAGATGCGCTTCATCGGGCTTGTGCTGGCTCATTTGGTGTTCCGTGACGACCCAATCGTCGACCCGGAAACCGGCGATTATGTGTTCATCGCGCAGATGGAGCCCGCCATTGATCCGATCGACCCGCAAGTTTGGAGACAAATGAAAAAAGAATTGGACACACAGGTAATAATAATAATACAATGACCGATCATTTCAGAGCATTAGCATTATGAATTTAGCGTTAAAATTTTCGCAAATTTAGGATAAATTTTAATCAGATTTACTTAGAGCTAGTCGGGATCAGGATTTTTGGGAAAACCCGGGATTGAGAAAATTAAAAAACAGGGATTTTATAAGAGAGAAAATAATCAAATTCGTTCAAAAAACCTGGACTAATGGTCAAAAACAAAGATTTGTAATTTTGAAAAACCCTTTTATAAGGAGGAAATTCAGTCCCCAAATTGGAGACTTCAGCACCAGCCCCGGTCTCGACCAACTCTAGATTTACTATTAATACCTTTAATACTTTGTTAGGTAAATAAAAATAAATGAATTTTAGACGAATTTAAAAATTTGAGTGAATTCTAATCCAAAATAATAAACAATTTTTAAATAAATTTAAATACAATTTTATTGCCCTAAAGCTTCGAGCCCAATTGGCATGCCAAGAAATTTTGGTGGAAGAAAAAGATGTTGGCAATGTTTTGGCGGAAAAAGAATTGTTTGAAATATTGAAGAACAAAATTTCGCGTGGCATTTCAAATAAAGCGGAATGGGCAAAATGGCTTGAGTTGGAGGAGAAATTTCGACTGATCTCACTGAATCATCACAAAGTGCCGCACTTCAACCTTATTTTTAGAACATTCATCGCCTTCGGCGACGAGGCACCCAAACTTATACTTCTTGTCCGAGCAAGTTTTTTTACATATTATTTCGTATTGAAGTTTTATATGTATATGGGTTAGCGTATATTTTATATAATCCCAGTATTTGAATATTTCCAAATAATACTAAGAATTCTAACCTAATATTCAAATAATACTCCGACATATGGATAAGAAAAAAAAAACTTTTTAAATTGTAATTTCAGTTGCGGTCCAATTCCGGGACAGGGTTGGGCTAAATTTGGAGTTTCGTATTTCGATTTTTAGAAATTGTTTTTTTTCTTCAAAATTTCAAAATTTTTTTGGTTTTTCTTTAATTTAGGTTTTATTATTTCGTCAACTTTCAAAACAAATTACAAATGCCTTAATTAATTTTGATAATTGCAGGTGTTGTTGGAGGGTACGATTGATGAACATCAATTTGATAAATATTTGGAAACGGGTTCAGGAGATGAATTGCTGAAATTTATTCATCATCATCCCAGCGAAATGATGTCAAAACAATTGAAATCTCTCGCTAAACAATTCGGATTTTCATAAAAATTTTTTTCCAATGCATAGAAAGAAACATTGATTAAATTTTGTAATAGGATAGTGCACTTTATTCTTTTTACGAATTACGTATGAGTTTGTCAATAAAAGACACGCGCATTTTATGTGGAATCTTTATATGTTTGGCAAATTCATTTTTATTAGCATTAATACATTGCTTTTATTTAATATTAATTTAATTGTAATAACTCTATTCAAAAGTATTTTTATTTTTTATAATATGATTTTTATCCATTAAGGGAAATTAAAACTATTCAAAATGAATTTAATTAAATGAATTTAAGATTTAGAAATAACAAAAATGAAAAGAATTGGCTTTATTATGTTGATTTTTTGCTTATTTTGCGTTGAGAGCCGAGCAAGTACAGAAAATGACAAAAAAGATATTCCTACACTTGATAGAACTCTAAGTTTTAATGTTTATTTGCAAAACGAAAAAGGACACCGACGAACGCCCTCTCATTCAGAATTTGTCAACAAAAACGGCACTGGTGAAAAGAAGAAAAGTATTTAAAAATTATTTAAAAAATTCATTAATATTATTTTTAATACGGTTATCTTATTAATTTCTTATAGACAAAACCAAGGCAAAGGAAGCAGGTAAAAAATATTTCTTAGTTTTAAAGACTTAAAGGCGAAAGCGTTAGGTTAATTTTTGGAAAAACTGCATTTTTATATAAAAAAAGAACCAGAAAAACATTAAATAAAATATTTATGATTTCCTGTTATATTTTATAACTTCAGAGGATAAAAATAAAGACATCAATGATGGCTTTGAATTTTCAAAGCAAGACAATCAAATCGAAGTGGCCACGAACTTTCCTTTATTTTTCAAGATGAAAAAATTTAGCTTTTCAACCACTAAACACGCTGATGGTTATTTAATTTTTTTATATATTGAAAAAAAGCTATCTTTAAAAATAAAGTAATATAAATTCAGTATAATTTGTATAGAAATAGTAAAAGATAGGCAAAAAAAGTAGGCCCGGGCGGGAATTAAGCCCATGATGCTTGGCACGGTGATCACCTTCACAAAGCACCCTGAGGCGCTTAATGAAGCACATTGAGGCGCTTTATGAAGCACCCTGAGGCGCTTTATAAAGCACCCTGAGGCGCTTTATAAAGCACCCTGAGCCGCTTTATAAAGCACCCTGAGGCGCTTAATGAAGCACATTGAGGCGCTTTATCAAGCACCCTGAGGCGCTTTATAAAGCACCCTGAGGCGCTTTATGAAGCAGCCTGAGGCGCTTTATGAAGCACCCTGAGGCGCTTAATGAAGCACCCTGAGGCGCTTAATGAAGCACCCTGAGGCGCTTAATGAAGCACCCTGAGGCGCTTAATGAAGCACCCTGAGGCGCTTAATGAAGCACCCTGAGGCGCTTTATGAAGCGCTTTATGAAGCACCCTGAGGCGCTTTATGAAGCACCCTGAGGCGCTTTATGAAGCACCCTGAGGCGCTTTATGAAGCACCCTGAGGCGCTTTATGAAGCACCCTGAGGCGCTTTATGAAGCACCCTGAGGGAGTGGGGGTCGTTTCGGTCCCGCCGGTTCGGTCCGGCCGTTTCGGTCCCGCCGTTTCGGTCCCGACCAGTTCGGTCCCGGCCGTTTCGGTCCCGGGGTCGTTTAGGTCCCAAACATTTTTCATATATACATACGTGTCGAATATATCTGAACCGTAAAAATGGTTGTTTTTTTTTATTCCAAACACTTATTACATAAAAAGTGATGTCAAACAATTCGCATATATCCCAGAAACCTTCCTTCATTTTTTTCCGGTTATGATTCTCAATTTATGAATCTTATTTTTGTTATGCTAATCAACAACTGACTTACGGGCATGTTTTTCGAGTGTTTAGATAAATGGTTACCTATTGGTGGCAGTTTCAGATACGTTTGACATCACTTTTTATGTAATAAGTGTTTGGAATAAAAAAAACAACCATTTTTTACGGTTCAGATATATTCGACACGTATGTATATATGAAAAATGTTTGGGACCTAAACGACCCCGGGACCGAAACGGCCGGGACCGAACTGACGGGACCGAAACGTCGGGACCGAAACGGCCGGACCGAAACGGCGGGACCGAAACGGCCCTTTCCCCCCTGAGGCGCTTTATGAAGCACCCTGAGGCGCTTTATGAAGCACCCTGGGCGCTTTAACCGTCTAAATCAGCTGGGGCACTCCCATAAAAAAATCGATTTTAATGTAATATAAATTAGATACTTCTTCAACTTCTGCTGGGGAGAAGCCATCAAAGAAGACTTGAAATGGAATAGAAAGAAAAGGGTATTAATTATTAATACAAACATTAGTTTAATCTGTTTTTTAAGGTCAGAGGAAGTGATTTGTTAGACTAGTTCAGCTTGAAGAGGAAAACATTTTGTGATCATGATCAGTCATCATTTCAACTTGTTATTTTCAGTGGAAAAGTTTGAATTTAGCAAATACTATGTTGTACAAGACCGGTTTTAAAACGGGATTTTAGGAACCCGGTGGGAAATTTCCCAAAAAATTGGGGTTTAAAGCCATGCTTGCACCCGATTAACCGACACCCGATTTTTCCCAACCCTAGTAAATAAATTTTTCATAACCCAATGATAGTTGCTTTAATTTTGCTAAAACTTATGAATCTATATTTAAAAGCAGAAAAATTGTATGTAATATGTGAATTAAAAAACCCTTTATCTTGGGTTTGGGAAGGGCGGGTTGAGTCGCCCCGCGTGTGGGTAATGGACAGAGGGGGAGCAGTTATGTTGCGATTCTAAAACCGGCTCCAGAATCAATTCCTTTGTGGTCTGGTTCTACTGTAGTTCATGGACAATTTTAAAATAGTCATTTTGGCAGGCATTGTCTGGAAAGACTTATTTGGCATTCATTGTCTGGAAAGACTCATTCATTGTCTGGAAAGACTCATTTGGAATGCATTGTCTGGAAAGACTCATCTGGCAGGCATTGTCCGGAAAGACTCATTTGGCAGGCATTGTCTGGAAAAGACTCATTTGGGCAGGCATTATCTGGAAAAGACTCCAAGCAGGCATTGGCTGGAAAGACTCATTTGGCAAGCATTATCTGGAAAGACTCATTTGGCAGGCATTGTCTGGAAAGACTCATTTGGCAGGCATTATCTGGAAAAGACTCCAAGCATTATCTGGAAAGACTCATTTGGCAGGCATTGTCTGGAAAGACTCATTTGGCAAGCATTATC
>MEIZ01000083.1:252894-289066 GCA_001723225.1 Globodera ellingtonae | reverse complement strand
TGGAAAGACTCATTTGGCAGGCATTGGCTGGAAAGACTCATTTGGCAGGCATTGTCTGGAAAGACTCATTTGGCAGGCATTGTCTGGAAAAGACTCATTTGGCAGGCATTTGGAAAGACTCATTTGGCAGGCATTGTCTGGAAAGACTCATTTGGCAGGCATTATCTGGAAAGACTCATTTGGCAGGCATTGGCTGGAAAGACTCATTTGGCAGGCATTGTCTGGAAAGACTCATTTGGCAGGCATTGATTGGAAAACTCATTTTCGGCTTATTGAAGGTTTCGGATTTTAAAGCCAAAGGTTTTTGGATCTTTAAAGCCCAAGGTTTGGGAGTATCGGATCTTAAGGCTATTTGTAAATGAATCGCCTTAAAATAAATTATTTCTTCAATTTTCTTTAAATGTTACCCTCTCATTCATTTTATATTGTAAACTGGTTATTTTATACAAAAGTTCAATGTATACCTAATGTATGTGATTATAATTTTTTTTTTTCAATTTAAAAAAAATCCAGCAATGCATAATAATGTCTACAAACTAGGGTGGCACGGGACCGGGACCAGTACTGAAATGGTCAATTTTTTCCATTTTGTACTGAAATTTTAGTCCCGTGTTTTCAAAATTTTTTAAAATTTTTCGCGCACAATTCGCAATTCTTCCAATGTCTTTTGTGCCAAAAATTCGGGCTTTTCAGTGACTTCAACCAAAAGTTCCATCAATTTTTGTGCTTTTTCTACACGTAATATATCATTTAATGGATCAACCAAAATTTGATTAACATCTTGTTTGGCTTTCTCAATATTCTTGGTTGAAAATTTGGTAAAACCTTCTAAATAATTTAGATTATTTTTAAAGAAACATTTAAAAAACATGCAAATGAATAATAAAAACGGCAGACACTTTTTTGCGAATTTTCTTTATCAAATTGATTTTATAATAAAAATTTTAATTTATTGAAAATCTTTGATTATATTTCTATGCTTTTAGCATCTAAACAAATACTAATTATTACTCAAAAAATATTTATAGCTAACTTTCACTAAAAAAATATATTTAAATTTGAATAAAATAAATAAATCAACTTTTAGTGTCTATTTGGACGTTTAAAAGTTTCGCAATTTTATCACTTAAAAATCAATAATCAGAGCATTTAACTAACCTTTGTTTAGTTTAAGTTCATGAGCAAGTTGCTTAATTTCCTTAAACAAAATTTTTTTGTTTTCATTTATTTTTTGCATTGTGAACTCTGCTTGTCTTTTGGCAAAATTTGTGTATTGATCATTTTTACTATTGGCAATTCGATCAATCCGCGAAAAAGCGTTGAGCGTCAAATTTACGTCGGAAAAGCACGGCTCAAGTTTAATTACCTAATTAAAAACTTTACAAATAACCCGTTAATTATAATTTTATTATTATTTGAAAAAAAAATAGAAAATTTTAAATTCGATTCTTTCACACTAAATCAGCAAGAAAATGCACTTTTAGATCATGGAATTTTTAAAAAAATCCTGGAATATGACTTAAAATTTTTTGTCATTTCATCAAAAATTTCGGGACCGGTTTGTTTTGAACAATCATATTTTATACCTTCGTTGCAACAACTTCCACAATACATTTGGGACAAAATTCTCCGTGCGAAAGAATCCTAAACTTTAAAATTAGCATTTTTTTTTGTGCAAAAATAAAATGAATACCAATTTTGGATGCAAGACGAATGGAAGAAATGCTAAAATATAAATACAAATATTTAAATTAATTTAAGAAAAATAAATGTTACCTTTTCATGAAATTTTGAAATTTTTTGCTTTTCCATAAATGAATTAAAGCAAACTGGACAATTGCCAAGTTCCCGCTTTTCTTTGTCATTTATGGCGTAAGTCTAAATTTGTTTCCTTTTAATTTTTTTTTTAAATTTTAACCATACTTTTAACCGAAATAAATTAACAGTCAATCCGAGTATTTCGTGCCCGTACAATTTGTTTAATTCAACAAAAATGGGTTGCGTATAATTTGGCTAAATGCGATAAAAAATATAATTTAACCATCGAAAAATAAATTTGTTGTAAAACATTTAGTTTAAATCTTTTATTAATTAAACATTTTTTTTCCCATTTATAAATTTGCAAATAATATTTTAAAATTTTAAAACATTAACTCTTTGACAAAAGCGTGTGCCCAATTTTGCTTGAGGCCTTGAAATAACATCGCAACCCAATGGATAATATGGCATCATTAAATTTATATTTGATAAAAATTCATTGGCATTTTCATTACTATTGAGTGGCACATCGACAAACATTACAATTGCCTCGTCTTCCCTGGTATTTTCGTCAGAATTAAATTTTCCGCTGAATGAAACGTTTGAATGTCCAGTTTGGCCCAAGTTTAGCTCATAAATTTTGTCAAATTTGGGCATGTAAATGTCCAAATTAATCTTTCGTGAAAAAGGAGCAGCATTAGTTATTGCCCGACTCGTCCACTCAATTTTCACGGTGAGCATTTGGGCCAGCTTCGCTTCGGGGCCAAGTTCAACCTTAAAGCACATGGAGAAATGGGTTTTTATTAGAATTTTGTATAAGTTATGGCTTTTTATATATAGAAACGGCGCCGGGCCCAAAAAATCCGGGCCCGCCCGTCCCGGTTCGATCTTTACTTCAATATATGTAAAAAATGATTTAGGATGGCTAAATGCGCTTAAATTTGATCAACTTAAATTTTGATTCTTGATTAAAATTATAAATACACTAATCAGTCTCAAGATTGACTTGAAAAACGCGATCAATCGGAGCCTTGCTTATAGTTGGCATAGAAATTGTCTTGCGCATGTCCATAAAGTGATTGTCCGGAACATCAAGTACTTTATATTCGTAACTGATCACTAGATCAAATTGTTCCGTTAGTACGTCATTTTGATTACCATTTTTGGAATGGATGAAACTTTTATTGGTTAAAATGCGCATTTTTAAAAGCATTCCATTCAAACTAATCCAAAAAGATGACAGAAGAATTGCAATCAAAAGCATAATGGAAAATTCTAAATAATTTGTATTATTTATATTAAAACCATTATTATTTTTTTACATTATGATTTTTTATCAGTCTATAAAATTGGCCTTATTATTTTTTAAGATTTTATTAAGAAAAACCCTAAAAAATATATGATTTTTAAAGCAAATAATAACATCGAAGAAATAAAAATCTTTAATAATTTCTCTATTTAAAAACTGACTTGTTTGGAAATAAATTGGAAAAATATTATTTTAAACTAAATAAAGCAGTGGCACTTAGTAATACGTATATTTAAGCCTGCTGGCTAATAATAATAAAAATGTTGAGGTGAACAAAGAAAATTGTTAATAAGTAAATCAATAATCAATCATCAAATTTATACGTATATAATTTTACAAATCTTATTCTTAATAAAATTTGCTATACAAAATCTTTTTTAATATTTGTACAGTTTGCAAGACTTTACGATTTTGCAAAAAAAAAAAATTTTGATCTGCTTCACCGGAAAAGCTAAAATTAAAGCCATAAACTGTCCAAAAATAAGTTGGAATTTTAAAGCAAAAAACCTAAATAATTTAATATTATTATTTTTTTCATTTTTAACAATCTGCAACAGGTTCGGGCTGCAAAAATTCATCAATAATTATTTCAATCCGGTAACTAAAGAAGTTAAAATGTTAATTTATATAACTAACACTAACTATAAGTAAATGTTGCGGCAAACAGGAGACCATAAATTGATTGTTAATTTGGATCATTTTCACAACTTACCATTCAAATTTTTTTAGCTAACTGTAATTCTTGAATTAATTAAAAAATCTTGAATCTTGAAAATAATTAATTAAACGATTGTTAATAAAAAGGAACCAAAATTTGGACGACGGTTGGGGTTTTAAAGCATTAAAAAACATCCCACCAATTTTTTTTATTAAACATTATGTTTGTGGCATTTGATGACATTTTTCATCTAAATGTTATAACTTTTTTAAAAATCAGCAAATTCAAAAAAACAACCAATTTTGGTATTACCGTAATCGTATACCGACAAAAAAATTCTGTAAATGCTAAATACAATAGTAAACGGTGTCGTTTTCTCGGTTTTTATCATTTATCAAACACATAATCCCATCAACTCTTATCAGATTGACGAGGTTTTTTAAAAATTTGGACCTTTTTACCATAAAAATGCACACAGAATGAATTAAATGGGTAAATTCTACAGAAACTTTCTTGAATTCTTCAGTGAAAGTGCTCTTCTTTTTTTTCGTGCTTCTTTCATTTCGAAATTTGTTCCGCCTTCAGAAATTCATCGATTGAAGCGATGGCCTTTATGGAAAAGTTAATTTTGTAAAAAAACGTTAAAAAAATACTTTTTCTTTCTGCTTGGGTGTGATATACATAGCAAATGAAAGTTTTGTTGTTTTCATTTTGGTTGGATCCTTGCCCATAGTTTGCATTACTAAATATTTTAAATATTTAAAAAATGTTAACTTATTTTTATGAATTAAAATTTAAAATTAAATTTTAAATAGATTAATTATTAATATTACTTAAACATATTTAATTTAAATAATCCTTATTTTTTTAAAGAATTAAACTTTAAGATTGAGTTTGAAAATTGAAACATCATTAAATAATTTAAATTATTAATATTGCTTGTAGATCGAATTTGAAATTAATAATTATTTCAAATACATTTCAAAAACTGTTCATTTTTGTATAGTTTTTCTGCAATATGTTCGGGAACATTCTCATTGCCAGACAAAGCTTGAGCAACGGACCCGACTGTACAATTCTCAACAAAATTGGCAACCAATTCTTGCGTAGACATCCATTCTGCCCGGATCCAAGATTCCTCATCAATATATCCTCAAAATAAAACAAATAAAGAAATAAATTCAAATTAAACAAAAAAAAGTAATTTGTACAACAAACTGTTTAGTTAAAAAATATATTAAAAAAATAGCGATTTCAATTGTTGCTCTGGTTGTCCGGGTTTTCTAACATTTATTAAATTTCTTACCTTTACTTTTTTTGTGATTTAATTTTTCTTACAATTTTTAGGCTAGATTTAATTTTTAAAAATTCGGCAATTGGCGCCGTCGAATTTTTAATGTTTTTTTTTCACCTTGCCAATCAACAAAGTACAGTCGATCACCCTTTCCGTAGCTATACATCGCCAAAATTGTTTCTACAGAATAAACTTGACTGTTTTCATTTTCTATTTTTTGCTTTTCGGTGGTCAAACGACTCGATTTAGTCTGCAAAGAAAGGTATTTTTACTAACCTTTTTGGGTGACAGGTCTGGTCGTGGGTGGATAAACGTCGTTTAAAAAAAATTTAAATTTTTTAAAGAAATTTTACTAATTTCAATAATGAATGTACAAAAGGTCCCACCAACAAAAGGTCCCTGTTCAAATGGTCCCACGGACAAAATGTCCCATAACGGTAATGTTCAAAATGTCCCTCCGATAACGAAACATCGTTCTAGGGGGAGGGGGGGGGGGGGCGGCATTTTGAACAATTTTCCGTTATGGAAACATTTTGTCCGTTGGACCATTTGATAACTGTCTCTTATACACATCTAGATGTGTATAAGAGACAGGGCCAATAATGAACCGATTATTTAATTTATGTATGTGAATATAAATATTAAATACCGTTTTTGCTTTTTTCCCTTTAAGATTTTTCTCACTATTGGTACTGAATTGGTTCGACGAACTGCTGCGCTCAACATATTTACGGCGTCCTGACGCCGTCTGGGATGAAGTTGAAGAACCTTCTTGACTTTTTAGCTCCAATTTTTCATTTTTCCGACTTCGTTGTTCGTCTTGAGTTGTTTTTTCAATAACAGATCTAAACAGTTACTTTTAATTTATTTTTAATTAATAACATAATAAATAATTATTACAATACCTTAAAAATTTATTTAAATCATTAAGGTAACTTCAATTTATAAGCAAATATTTTTTATATAGTATGACCAAATGAATTTTATTTATTTCATAAAATTAACAGAAAAATGGCGAAAAAAGCCGTTCAGCAACAATTAGGGGCAGTTGTATTAAACGAATTTAATAATTAAAAGTTTTAAAATAATTATTAATTTTACTTTTCAATGTTGGGTGCATTCTGGTTATCCGCTCCTCTGCGTTTGCGATGTCTTGCCTCAGGCGCCATTTCTTGTCCAATGCCATCCTTGGAAGTGCCATTCTTGGAAGATGAGGCACAAAATGGCATTAATTTTTGCCTGTTTTGGCTATTTGCTTTATTATATGGTCTTTTTGACCTCTGTTTTCTCGGAATTTTTTGATTTTTATCAATTTGAAGAAGTCCATATTTTTTGCTGAGTTTCCTGACTTGAATTGGCGGCCTAGGCCGTTTTGTTCGTTGTTTTCTCGGAATTTTTTTTTTGTCAGTCTCACTGAGCGGGTCAATATTTTGGGCTTCATCATGCTTATCGTCTTTGTTTTTTTCTGCAACATTTTTATAAATAATTTTTTAGCAGTTTTGTAAAGAAATAATTAGGAGCTTTTTTGATTTGAAAAATTTTAAGAAAATTTCAGTAACGACCTGTTGTTATCGTACTGTATTCCAACTGCGCTTTTTCACACGGATTTGGTTGTTCAATACCTTTTTGATTGCTTGAGCTTGCCAATGCATTCATATTTTGATATTCCTCCTCATCTTGCGGTGCGGGTTCATCTTTATAATAAAAAATAATAATAATTTAGAATTTAGAATTTAAAAAACTTAATTTTTTAAGCTCACCTTTTTCTTCATCTTGCCGTGCGGGTTCATCTTTAAAATAAAATATAATTAAGAATGTAAAAAAACTTTTTTCAATAATCTCACCTTTTTCTTCATCTTGCGGTGCGGGTTCATCTTTAAAATAAAATATAATTAAGAATATAAAAAAACTTTTTTCAATAATCTCACCTTTTTCTTCATCTTGCGGTGCGGGTTCATCTTAATAAATTTAAAAAAATTAATTTTATTTAAAAACTCAATTTTCAATAACCTCACCTTTTTCTTCATCTTGCGGTGCGGGTTCATCTTTAATAAATTAAAAAAAATTAATTTTATATAAACTCAATTTTCAATAACCTCACCTTTTTCTTCATCTTGCGCTGCTGCTAGTTCATCGGTAAAAATTGAAAAAATAATAATGAAGAATTTAAAAAATTTAATTTTCAATAACCTCACCTTCGTCATCTTGCGGTGCGGGTTCATCTTTAAAATAAATATAATTTAGAATTAAAAAACTTTTTTCAATAACCTCACCTTTTTCTTCATCTAGCGGCGCTGCTGGTTCATCTGTAAGAAATTGAAAAAAAATGTAAGTTCTTATTAGTCTTTAATTTAAATAAATTATATTTTTTTATATCAATACTTAGATCAAAAAGAATTTTTGCTGTGTCCAAAAGATCGTTGTCATTCTGTTGCTCAACCCATGGTTCGTTCAAATCAAAATCGTGCTAAATTGCATTAATATTTTTAGGTAGGCGCATAAATTTTTATGAATTTTCAAATAATTTATTCGAAGTTCCGAAAATCTTATCTGCCGATCTTATGAAACAAATTTAAAAAACATAAATTTTTAAAATTTGTTAGCATCAAAATACCTCTGGTTCTCCGGACACAATAATTTGTTCCTTTTTTTGTGTTCCACTTGTGCATAAGCAATGTTGTGCAACTGACAAAAATAAAAGAAGAATTTTTAATATCATCATCTGTACAAAAATGTATCAGCAACAATCATTTTTTTAAAGCAATTACAAATTTTATCAAAAAATTTTATATTTTTATCGCTTGACTAAAGGAATTTTTAATGAATAAAAAGTCTGGTTCAGATGATTATATAATATTTTAGAAAATCTTAAAATGCTCTTTATTAACATAATAATATCTTACTAATAAATGTTTTATGCTATATTATGTATAGATTTTTTGGCAATAATTTATGAATATAATCAATATTGACGTCATATAAAAATTATAGCGACGAGATGTGTTTAAACAAATCTATAGAATTTATAAAATAAACAATAATATAATATATAGCTAATCAATTTTTTACAAAATATAACATAAAATGCGCAATAGAAAAGCTTCAAATTACGTAATATTTTACGACTATTTTTTAACTTTTAAAATTATACATTGCACAAATCCGGCTATTTGTTGTTAGCAAAACTTTTGTAAATAAGCAATAAAACAAATTTTTATTTTATTTTAACAAGCAAAAAGATAGAAAATTGGTGTTACACAACAACATTGTACCCATGAGTGTCAGTGACATAGTAAAGGGCTTGTCTTCCAGTTATTGTGTGCCAAACCAAAATTTCTTTCGTATCATCACCAAAAACTTGGCATTCCGATGGTAAAAGTTTAAATTGGCTCAAGAAACAATCTTCAGGAAAATTGCAATGGGCGTGAAATGTAGCGCTGAATTTTTGTTTAAATTGAATATTTAATCATTTAAATTGGAGAAAACAAACTTGCTCTTCAAAAAAAAGTTTAAATTAACGGCAAATCCGGCCATGTCGATGCCAAATTGCCTTTCAGGACCATTGTAAACATACCAGCCAACAATTGTATTATTTTTGACTTTAGGTGCCTCGACATACGATTTTCCGGATAGACCTTGGAATTATGAGAATAATTTAACAATATTTAATGTTTAACTAAACTCATAATTATCCTTTTATTTAATCAGATAAATATGTTTATTTTTAAGAAAATTAATGCAAATAAGAAAACAAAGTTTTTTTAAAAAATAAATCGCTTACCAACCGCCCAAAGTCCGATCGATTTCACTTTCGGGAGGTAATCATGAAAAATTCTCAGATCGTAACTGTTGTCATCGTCCACAAAATATAAAACGGCATTTTTTGAATTTGCGTACCTTGTGCCATACAATTGCCTAACATATTCTAATGCCGTATTCCGTGGAGCCCATGCTTTACCTTAATAATTTTTGAGCATTATTCAATGCTTAAAGACCATCTGATATATTGTAAGGTTGTAGTTTAAATATAAAAAACATTTATATTATTTTTAAACCACCCAAAATTTTAATCATTTTTAAAATTGACCTTTATAAATTGGGTTTATTTTCTTGGCCATTTCGTGAAATTCGCTTCCATTTTTGGCCAAATAAGTGTGCTCAATGCCGGACCGAAGTAAAAGTCGCTTAATTGGCGCAACTGGTGCGTCACCGTCTTCTATAACAATCCAATGCACATTTTTGACGTGCATTAATGTCTGAGACAATCTTAATAAGAAAGAATTGCTTGAAAATAATATTAATTAGAAGCGTTTTTTTAATAAATTTATTATGCTAATAAAAATTATTGAATTAAGTAAGTTTTAATTGAAAATTGGTGTAGGCATTAATTACCTTGTCATATCTGCAAGTCGTGAGGGCCTCAGCATTGTTGGAGTTATCAAAATTAATTTCACATTTGTATTCAAATTTTCGGAAAATTTATTGAAATAAATAATGAAGAAAATGATGCATATAGTCCAAAAAGTGAAAAACAATAAATTCCGTAAAATCCAACTTGCCATTTTTTACAAAATTGTAAAAATCTGCAAATAAATTTAAACATTATTTATTAATTTTTAACTTAAATTATCAAAAAGAAATATTTTAAATGAACACAGAATAAATGTTTTAAATAAAAGACGTTGGTTGAACCAGCCAAAGTCCCAGTCCCATAACTCGTTGGTTGAACCAGCCAAAGTCCCAGTCCCATAACTATGTGATTTTCTTGAATGTTCATCCGACTGGAACTATTTAAACTGCGTGAGATTGTTAACTGATTAATTAAGGGGGTAATTTATTTTGGGGACATTATGTAAACTGGTTGATTTTGAAATTAAAACAATCACTTTCAATTGGTAAGTAACTATTTGTATTGGAAAAATCAATTGTTATCAAATTCTTGCTCAAAAAATTGGTCAAAGTTAATTTAAGTTAATTATGGACAATTTAAATGTATCGCTTTAGTACAGGGCTCCCATCGAGTAATGACAATTCCCAAGTACAAACATGTTTATTTCAAGTACATAACGGGTCATGGCTATTTTCAAGTACATTCTTGAAAGCAAGTACATTTATAATACGTATGGGAGCCCTGCCTTATTATAATCATAAGGGAAAATATTTTAATGCAGTGTCCCGATCTATTGTATAAAGGCTTCGTTTACGTACAACCATGGTGATTTTCAAGTACATATGGGGTTAATTTTGCGAAATTCAAGTACACTAACAATTATCAAAACAAAAAAACACTTTATCCTTGTTCAAATGGCTTATATTTAGTCAATTCTAAAATTTTGTTGTTTCCGTTCAACATTTTGTACATCTCGCCACATGTGAGTCGAAAATTCACAGTCTTTGAACAGCAGCAATTTGGTCTCCTTTAATATGTAATTAAAATTTATTTCTTTTGTCCATGGATATTAGCGCCAATGAGAAAAAAAAATTCGTCCGACAAGCGCATTCGACACTGGAATCTTTAAAAGAGCATTTTTAGGACAAATTAAATGATCCATGAAATTAGGGTTGGCCCCCGACCCCCGACTTTCCCGAACCCCGAGGGGTTACATAAAATTCTTTTCGTCAGGAATTGGAGATAAAACTAAAATAAATTATTTGTAATAATTTATGCGCAGATAACGCGTGGTGACGTGGAGACATCCGCAAGCGGAATAAAGAAGAATTTACTAAATCAAAGAAAGTTTTTAGGCTCGAAAATCTCAAAATAGGCGCCTAAAGAGCTGAGAAAAAAAGCAAAAATATCCTCCAAAAGGTTCATAAGCAAAAATAGATATTAAAAAAACGTGGGCAAAAATTACAATAATGGCTTAAAAACTTGTTTTTTTACACGGGAAATTATCCAAATATTTATTTCACATCATTTTTTAAATATAAAAAAAGTTCTCGAAGACTAAGTTCATACTTCGATTTCTAAGCATGTAAACTGGTTTTCATTCTGCTTGTGACAGACAACCTGCAGCAATTTGACACTAGTGTATGTATTTGAACTATCATCTGACATATGAAAATAAATAAGTTGAAATTTAATTTATAAAAATTATAAACCTTAATATAAAATTTGAAATTTAATCATCCAAGTTGTTTTTTTTTATTTTGATGTTTGTTACTATTTTGCACATTAAGACGATTTCCTTAAAAAAAATCCTATAAAAAATGTCGGCGATTAATGAAAGCTATAAATGATCGGCGGTGAACAATGCTGTCGCGTTTCGGAAGATGAACTGACCCGTTAACCGAGATCCATTCCATAAATCCAAATCTAAAACCAAAAGAACCACTCAATAGACAATTTCGCGCAAATTTACTCCAAATCGATCTTTTGTTTTTCATAAATATATAAAGTAAATTACTTTAATATAGAATAAAAATATTTTAATTAATCTTTATTAAATTTTTTTATAAAATACATAGTCATTAATTTTGCCAATTTTTAAAGCTTTAAGTTAATTTTTTTTTCACATCTTTTTTGCATGAATCTTACGGATCTGTGAGTTTGTAATTGCTTTCCAACCCTGCCCATCAATGGAAGCCCTTCCTCTGTTACTACATAATAGCGTTTCTGATTGAATATCTGGTTCGGTCGGCATTAAACGCCACGGGAGGGCTGATCAACCACACTTTGGGTAGAGTCTGATCAGCTTAATCATTAATCTCGCCATGCAAAACTGCGCACGTTTGTGCTGTGTGATTGGTGGTAAAAAGCGCACAGCCAATTGTGCGCCTTACATTGCCGGAGGCGTCAAATAGCGATCAGCGGCATAATAATGTTAATTATTGCGTCGTTTTTGGGCATGGACCTCCCCATGTTAAAAAACAATGCATTGGAACTAGTGGCGATCAGTGAGTGAGTGTTTGATGATCCTGCTCCGAATGATTTGATCAATCCTGATCTGTTGAAATTCAAGTTTTTTTGTTCTGACCGTTTTTATATCAGGATCACAGGCATGATCAAACATTTAATAAATTGACGTAAACACCGATAGAATGGTATCTTGCAACAAAAAAGCTTGTTTGATAGCGAAGATCAATGCTTTGCTGATTAATCGAAAATATTTCAGCTGACAAGTGATTAATTTCAACTTGACAGGTCTGACTACAACATTCAAAACAAATACCAAAACATTACACCACAACATTTTTTAAAAATTTTTGAATAGAATTCCGCTTGGTCTAGGCTAGGCTTAGGCTAGCTTAGGCTTAGGCCTAGGCCTAAGTCTAACGAACCCTAACCCATTGTGGCTTAGGCCTAAGTTAGGCTTAAATATTAGCTTCAGCACGGGACTGAATCAGCCATCGTGGGGGGATTCAGACAGGTAGCCTAGAAAATTCATTCATAAATCATCGTTGTTTTTTAATTCAAAAATTTTTGATAGAAATTGCTGTTGCCTCTGGATCAAAATCAGAGAGAAAATCGGTGGTTGACCGATTTCACTTCTTCATTTTCTTTCATTCAGCTTTCTTCGACGCGCTTCAACTATCCATCCATTCACTCAATGACCTGGAATTTTTAATGCGTTGCAAAAATTCCACAAATTGCACTTTTCATTACTCCATTTTTGTTTTATTCAAATATATTATATAGCAATTTTAATTACCTACCTATTTAAATTAATAAACTTTTAAGAAAAAATGCATTCTACAATAATTTTATTGTTTCATTTGCTGCCTACCGTAATCTCACTGGCTTCCGTTCTGATTTCGTCACCATTCGACAATTTCCGTATTGAATGCCCACAGTCATCGGGAGCACAACGCTTGGCAATTCGAATGGTGGAATCGCAAGGCCAGAAGCGGCAGGATACTGTGTTCGTGTTGAGTTGTCAACACATTCAGGAGGTACTGTAATCGTGCGCGGTTTTTGGAAGCTAAAATCGTAAATTGGTAACAATCAAAAACAATTCTTGGCATTAATCCAATCAAAACTAGATGAATTATCTGGGTGTGTGCGGCACGATACGATAAATTCATATCGCGCTAAATTTTTTTTTGATAATTATCGCGATTTATCAATCAAAAAAATCCTAGTACTACGATCATTTTTCGATAACAATACTTAGAAATATCGTATCGTTTATCGATCGAAGCCATTTGCCGAAAACTGCCTCGAGGCTTGTCGCCAGAAGGATTTCAATTTGAAATTCCGGGCCCCTTTAAGTTTTAAATTTACCTAACCATTTTGTCAATAGGATTTGTATTTAAGAAGAAAATGTGCAAATAGAAAAACGTTGTTGAATGATTTAACATAAAAAAAATTTCAAATTTTAAGCGGCAAAATTCGAATATTTTCAAAAATCCCTATCCCGACTACAAAAATTAACTAATCCCGGCTAATCTTAATCTCGATTTTTTTTTAAAATCCTAATCTAGCTCTACTCTATTTCAACTTAAAATTTACTATTGACATAGGTAATTACGAATTGAAAAACTTTAAAAAACGAAAAATAAAATTTTTGTTGAATTTTTTAGATTTATCCCTGGCTAGCGATTCCACAGGACATTGCTGATCAGGAGCGTGAAGACTGCCGTTACACGCACCAGTTTGACATGCTTTTGGAGCAGAAAATGAATTGGACATGCAATGAGCGCGAATATTTGGCAGGAATTGCACGCCTGGCCGATACCAGGTCAAAATTTTTTGATTGAATTTTTTTATTATGGCCCAAAGAAAGGAAAAAAAATTTTGGGGGTTTTTTGTACCAATACTTTTGACCAAATTTTGTTTGGTCCAAATTGACACAAAACTCAAAAATTTAAGCTTACCAAACCTTTGACCAAAATTTCTTGTTTTTTTACAAAACCAAAACTTTTATAAAAAGATTGGTTGGTCCAAGTTTCCGGTCTCGCCTTACTATCGACTTACATTTTTAAAAAACGTAATTAAAATTATAAGAATTCAATTGGAATGTTGTCGAATGAGGACTCGTACAGAGACTGCCTGTGTCCATCATGAATATGACAAACCGTTGGGCAGCGGAGCACGGACCGAAATTGAGTAGGTTAATTCGAATTAAAAATATTCAAATTTGAAACTTAAATATAAAAAATATAAATATTAAAATAGTTTATTTAATTTTGTTAAATTTTTGTTTTTAGGTATCAAGCAAAATTGATCAATGCTATTTCTATTGAAGGCAACATAATCAGAGTTCGTTTTTGCGATTTGTCGCCTCGTCCAATTGGTATAACATTTTTTGTTCACAAAACAAAAAATAATTTAAACTTTTAAAAATACATTTAATAATTGGCCAAAATACGATATATATATATATATGCACCTAAAAGGCCAAAAAAAGCCAAAATATTCACTAAATATGCACCGAATTCCAACTCATCGGCATGGCCATCTTAGCTCCATACATTGAGCTCGGGTCAATTTCAGCGCTGCCATTTTTTTCTTTATTTTGCAAAATGCATATAATTCGGACCCTAGCCATCACATATTTAATTTGTTGATTTTACTAAATTATTTAAACCAAAATGCTTAACATATTCCAATTTTTTTATTATAAATCTGATTTACTATTCAGACGACATTATCGATGATTTGGCCAAAACGACAACTCGACGAACAACAACGGCACCGCCCAGCACCTTGGGTTGGTGGCAGACAACCCGTTTTGCTATAAATTCATGGCCAGCCACAACAAAGGTTCAATGGCCAAGTAATGATGAAGGTTCGATGATTGAAATGAATTTTCTAATTTTTAAATATTAGCTTCAATTTTTGATTATTTTCAATAGTTTTTAATATGTTTGATATTTAAATTTATTTAACATTTACTACGTGCATTATTAAATAATTACTAAAAGACAATTTATATTTCTATAAAAATATTTATTTATTAAATAAAAAATTATTATTAGTATTATTTTTTAAAGAACTTGCTGCACATCCAATATTAAATCATCCAAAACTGCGCAAAAAATACCATTGGCCAAGCGATAATGTTCAGCCGAATACCATTGGCCAGGCACCCGTGCCAATTCCAACTCAAACTCCACCTCCAACTTTGGCACCTCCAATTCCATCAACTCTTCAAATACAGGCAATTTTTATTATTTTAATTTTTTAAATAAAAATAATGCCTAATTTCTGTCTGAAAAGTCTCATTTAGCAAAAATTCAAAAATCATTTTGTTTTATTGGCTAAATTTCTGGTTACAAAAAATTGAATTGTCTTGCATGATTTTAACTCGATTTCTATTTTTTGGAGAGGTCCGGTGGTGCCGACAGACGCCGCCGGGAATTTGAAACAAATATTTTGATTTAAATGCCTTTAATAAATTTTTTAAACAATTTATAATAAAAAATTGGTAATTTTTTTATTTTGTTATGAAGGGGACACGGATTACCGTATATACTCTTGTAATTATACCGGTGACATTATTTTTCAACCTCCTCAGACAGGGCGACATTATTAGAGGGGGTGGAATTACAAGAGTATTGCATTTTACATATTTTTAATCGTTTTTAACAAAAAATGAAAATAAAAAACGAAATTTTGCATATTTTGAGGATTTTGAAGCATAATTTGGCAAAAAATTGTTAAAAATAATTTACAATTTTAGCATCAAACAATTGGACAACATTCTTCAAGTTCTGAAGATGAATATGAAGACGAACTGCTGATCCCTGAAGAAATCCTTCATGTTGACGAGATTGGCACGCCACAACGAACGTTTCGTCCAAGTCCGCTCAAAGTTGCACAAACTCAGCATAATGGCGGTGTTCCGCAACAAGTTATCTCTGTGCAACCATTGCCGTTGACACCGCTGCAATGGAAATTTGGGCAAAATGTAACACAAACTGATGACAAACAATGGGAGGGCACTGTTGATCCATTCCATCGTCGCCAAGCTGTATCTGCAACACCACCACAACAAGGACCACAAGCGCATGGGCATGCTGTAGCATCACAACAACAGCAACAATATAAACCAAATCAGCGTAACAGTGATCATGATGTACCTGTAAAACAACGAGACCATCCTGAAAATCATGATCAATTTGTACCTCCAACAACACAACAACAAGCAGTACCTGCAACACACCAACAAGCAGGACCTGCAATACAACAACAGACAGTGCCTGAAACACACCAACAAGCAGTACCGGCAACACAACAACAAGCAGGAGTTGTAACACAACAACAAACAGTTGCAACACACCAACAAGCAGTACCGGCAACACAACAACAAGCAGGAACTGCAACACAACAACAAGCAGTTGCAACACACCAACAACTAGTAACTGCAACACAACAAGTTTATGATCGTGGTGTATTTGAAAGACAAACAAAAAAGCTTCAAAATGATACTGCTGTACAGCAAGTTTTACAAGATCATGTTCAGGTGGTACCTGTACAAGAACATAATTTAATTGCAACTCAACAAGCTCCGCAACGTCAACGACCAATTCAAGAACAATATCAAAAACAGCAAGCACAAGTGGAGAGTGAAAAGTCCCGTCAAGCTCAAGCAGTATCAACAATACAAAAACAACAAACTCAACAACAACAGCAAAAAGCTTCTCAACCTGTTATTGTGAAACCGCTCCAAACGCAGCAACAAAGTCAGCCAAATCAACAAATGGAACAAGAGAACATGGATGATCCATTCCACCGTGGTCAAGCAGTACTCGAAACACAACCACAGAAATTACAGAAAACAACATCAACACAGACTGATCAGAAAAATACATCTATTATTCATGAAGAACAGCAACAAAGTCTAGGTCAACGAAGCACTTCGGGGGAACAACAAAAATATAAATTAACAAAAGATAGTCACGATGTTCTTCAATCTCAAAAATTGCAGAATTCAAGTTATGTTGATCAACAGAATAAAATGCGTTCTGATCTGAATCAAGAAAAGAGTTCAAGTCAGAATGATCAGCATGCAGAAGCTGATAAACAGGTTGCCGAACAACAACAACAACCAAAATCTGTTCATCATCAGGCCGTAAAACAACTAACTACAGCCAATCAAGTTCAAGAGGTAGAACAACAACAACCAAACCAACAACAGCAACAACAGTCCGCTACTGTTGAAGTTAAACCGGTTGTGTTAGCTGATGCTCAAGAACAGAAAGACGTTTCGCAAAACGGCAGACAACTGCAATTGAAACATGTTCAAGCTGTACCGCAGCAAAATGTTGAAGAACATTTCAACAAATCAAACACAAAAACAATGGCAACCCAAGAAATTCCTCACCAACATGAAGATGGTGCAGCATCACAGCAACAGCATAACCGAAATGATCTGTCTTTTCATGTTGTAAAAGGTCTACTTGATTCTGTGACCAAACCTTCGTTGATTAAAATTGAAAAAATGAATTTTGAATAAAAAATTTCATAAAGGCATCAATAAAATTAAAAAAATTTTACAGGATTTTCAACTCGTGGAACAAAGTTGTCAATTCCGAGGAGCAGTTTGTTGATTCGTCGTAAGGGCCTACGGGAATTGACTGTGACATTATTGCCGCCAAAGGTTGGCCAACCGATCGGGCCACGAATCAGTGCTGATCGGGAGCGCCAAATGACCGAAATTGCCATCCAAGAACGGGTGGATGCCATCAGAAAAATTGAAAAAGGCATTCAGGTTTAGATGAATTTTTTTTTTTAATTATATATTTTTTGTATTAATCAGAACATTTTAAGGTTGATAACAACACAGAAGCACCATTGCCTGATTGGGTGATCCCACTCATGTCAAAAGCAAATGTTTCAAAGTCGAATGACGACAATATCAGCAATATTCAACAACAAAATTTAACTGGGTTTGAAGACAAACAACAAACTCAAGCTGTACACCAACATTCTGCAGATGGAAAACATCGAAGAGAAGAAGTTCAAACTGTATCAGAACAGTTGGAACATGTATTACATTAGTTAATGTTTCTGAGGAATTTTCTTTAAAATAATAAAATTTATTGTTCAATTAAGCAAAATTACCACTTAAAGAGAGTTAAATTTTTATTGATTTAGGAAAAGCATCAACAACAACAAGACCATCAACCGGAAGTTCGACAAGTTCTAGACAAAAATTCTAAATCAGAAGAACAACACTCAGAACAGGAAAAGCTTCAAACAAAAAGGACGCAGACAGTGCAACAACCGTCTGTAGATGAACAAAAGGCGTCAAATCAAATTTATGAGTCCAAGAAGTCTGATGACACCAATGATTCAATGCATCAAATTCTGTTTGGAGAGCCGCCCCAATCAGCGGTGGTTCAACAGCAACCGAAGAACAACAAAACTGGACGAAACCAAGCCTTTAATATTGTACACTCATTGTTGTGGCCAAGCCAGATGAACGAAGATGAAATTAGCGAGACATTGAGCAAAAATCATCAAGCTCAAGCAGTACAACTACGACAAAATTATTCACATAGCCAAAATGAGGTTCACACGATCGAACTTTTGCGCATGCAACAACAAGAACATGCAAAGAACACGGAAAAAACTGAAAATGCTAGCCAGCATGACGGAGCAGTACCAGAAGAACAACATAAAAGGGCGCAAACGACTAACATTGATCCAGTTGTACAAAATGTCACCACCTTAAAAGAACATCAACTTGAACCGATGCAAGAAAATAAAAGTCAACATGACGGAGCAGTATCAGTAGGACAACAAGTAGAAGAAGCAGTACAGAAACATCATGCTAAACAACAAAATGACACAGAACAGCGCTCTCAACCTGAGCAGCAAAACCAAACATTTCAAGAAGTGCCTGACCAAGACAATCAGTTGCAGCTCGTCATGAGCATGAAAGGAGTCATACGGAAGCCATTACGAAGACTGAACATTCAAACCATGCAAAATGCCACAGAAATTCAAACATCACGTATTTGTTTAATTTAAATTCCACAATTCGTGTTGTTAATCCAATTTAGCCAACCAAAATGTTGCTTCTGTTGCCGCAAATGCAAGCAGTTCAATTGATGAAGTTCCAGCTGTGGCAAATGGCGTAAAAATTTTTAACAAAGACAAGACGCAAAACAGAAATGTGGAGACAATGTTCCCAATGACAGAAGAGAATGAATCAGTGAGAAATATTTAAAAATTTAATTATATGTTGGCGTCTTATTTGAATATTAGGATTATTCGAATAATCTAGTATTAGTAGAGCAGAGATTTTTAGGGACTAAAAAACGTGAAAAAGGGACATATAAAAATAGGGACTAAAAAGCCCAAAAAGTGACAAAATAGGGACTAAAAAATGCGCTAAAACTGACAAAATCCAGTCAATTTATTGAACTTGAAACTATTTTTTATTCAAAAAATATTATTTGAATATTTTCAAAGAATACTATGATTATTCGAATAATCCTGATATTCAAATAATACACCAACATATATGTATTAAAATATTTTTTCCAAATTAAGGATGTGCCGGAAAACAAAAAATCGCAAGAAAACAATGACAAAAACAATCGTGAATTTGCTGCCAGTATGATAAAGTAATATAATTTGATAATTTAGTTTTAATAAACCAATTAAATTATTATAGTGCAATTGAACGCCACGTGGCCGAAACAATGAGTGGAATTAACATAAACCCGGACAGACAGGACAAAATTCTAAATGGTGTCAGCAACACATTTGGCCAACCGATTGAAAATGAAAGTAAACATCATTTTAAATAAAAAGTGTATTTATATTTATATATTATTAACATTTAGAATTGATTAAACAGCCGAAGCGCGAGCCAAACGACTTGGAAAAAAATGTAATTTTTAAATAAAGGCTTTTATAATTAATAAAATTTAATCTATTTTTCGTATTAAATGATAAGTGGTAAAATTATGAATTATATAAATTTTCATGATTTAATTTAGCTTTATAATGCATTTAGGGCCTTTTAACTATCGATAACAGTACGGTATTCACCAAATTACCCAATTCTTCAAATATTGGTACTGTAGAAGGAAAAAACGATCAAAATTCGAATAATAAACAGGCAGAAAAGGACGAGGACAATTCAGATGATAGTGAAAGTGTTGAAAGGGTAAAGTTTATTGAATTTTTATGCAAAAAAATATTTTTTTTTGTAAAATTTTTTTGAAAATTAATTTTGTTTTTTATAATAGGTAAAATGTTTCTAGAGGTTTTCCATGTCGTAAAATTTGAATTTGAGCTTCATTTAGACCGTTTTTTGAACCTGGAAACCGAAATGTAAAAGTATTGTATTTTTTCGTTACATTAATTTCGTGCATTTTAAGCCATTTTATGTGATAAAATCAGGCGTTTGAAATCGGTCGAAATGGAGGTAATTCGAATTCTTCGACCTGAAAAACATCTAGAAATATATTTTAACCCATTTTTTAAAAAAAGGGGGGCAACATTCAAACTAATACAAAAAAAATTAACTAAAAAATTTAAGAATGCTAAAAAATCAGAAATCAACAACAAAAATTCAAATGATGACGATGAAGATGAATCCAAAATGCTTGAAAAGCGAAATGCACTACGACAAAGTCCAATTGGTGGGAGTCGAAAACTGATTTTATTGAAAGATGACGTTGGTGAAACACCAAAACGGCGAAAAAACGGCAAAAAGCGTCGCGGACAAAAGAAACACCAAGTGAATTTTTGAAATAATAGATTTAAAATTTAATATAATATAAAATTTTAAAATTAAACAATTTTTAACATTAAATAACTTTAAAATTGTACCCAATTTATTAAAAAAAATTAAATATTTTTATTTTTAAGCATAGTTATTTAAAAAAAATTGTTTTTGCTAAAAAGTATTATTAAATGTTTCATAATTTAGAAAACTGGAACACCAATTCAACAACTGGTTACAACGGAAGACATTTTTGGCACCGGAGCCGTAAATTTGCCAAAAATTGAACAAGTTGAACCAGCAAATGAGCAAGAAGAAGCGATTGTTGATGAGGAAGTAAAAAAGTTTGAGGAAATTAATATTTTAAAATGAATTAAAACTTTTAAAATTATCAATCCTTTAAAACATTTAAAATTTTTAAAATACAAAATTAATTAAAAAGTTGCCACCTTCTCAATCCGAATTGCCACCGTTTGACGCTTTTCCATCTCCTCCGCCTTCAAATCAACGACGAAATTCACAAATTGGCACACAGTTGGCACAATTGCCAGATTATGGAAGGGGTTTTTTTGAAAATTTAGTTGGCCATAATAAAATTTATTATCTTTAGCACTCAACATGAACTCCATAAAAAATGTCACGACAAAAACAACAACACTAAAACCACCACCGCCACCGTCACCCGCAACAACAACAACAACAACAACATCAACAATGGCATCAGTGCCAAATGAAGATGATGATCAAACAGAAATTATTAGTGGAGAGCGTGAAAGCACAACGACAATGGAAGTGCCGAAACCGACGACATCCAGCAGAGTGCCGAGGTGTTTTGTTTATTGAATCCACAGGAGATGAAAACTTACCTATTTATAGTCTTTTTTAAACATAAAAATTATCCCAATTTTTGAAACTAAAGAATGTTGCTTCTTGGAAACGGGGATTGGTGAGCTTAGACTCGTTGCTTAAATCTGAAGCTCAAAAAGAAGCAATATTTTTCGAACCACAAAGTTTGAAAAGTCCAGGAAAAATCCAGGTCCAGGAATAAACCAGGGTCGCTGAGGCTCCACTGGACCTGAACTCTGGGTACAGGAAAAATCCAGGCCTGTACCCAGGTCCAGGACGGGCTCTAGAAATTTTGATTTTAAATTTTTTATTGAAACGAATTTCAGACGGCGCCAATTTGAAAAAGTTGTTCCTGTGCCTCGTGAACAACAACAACTTGTGCCACCTCGTCGCGTTTTTCCGTCCCGACATGGCCAAACGACAGCCACTCCTTCCGCCGGTGCAGCCGGGCCCATTAGCGGTGGGTTGCCCGATGAGGAGACCGATTCATCGCCATTCGACGCTGAAAGGGCACAATTTTTGGAGCACACATGGCACTCAAAACAAGTGAGAAAATTTAAATATTAAAATTTTACAATTATTTTATATATTTTAGTTGGTATTAGCTAGTTTAAAATGTTTATCACAATACTTAAGCCGAAATATAATAAAAAGTAAATTGCCGCATAGAAAATCAAATTCACAGGAACCTATCACAAGTCGAAAGCGAGTTTTTGTGGAAACTGAAGAGCAACAAACAACTAGCACAAATGATGAAGACGAAAACACTGAACAAACAACTTCAACAACACCAATCATAGGCAAATTAAAAAACAAATATTTTTTTTTAATAATTGTTTTTATTTTTGATACCAAATTTGTTGTTTTTGAATTTTTTTAAAATAAATTAATAACGATTTCTTTTCCAGCTAATAGTCGTCGTCAAAACCGTGTTGAGAGAATAGAGAGCCGTTTTGAAGCGAAGAGTCCATTTGAAAAAGAAATTCGACGAAAGCCAAGTGAGTCTCTTTTTTTTGTAAATAAACTTTTTTGTTGTAATTTAAATAAGAATAATTAATTTTAGTTATCGATGTGTCATTTCCTAAGCAACAATCCAGCGACGACGAAGAAAATAACAGCAATGAAAAACTTGATGATGGCGAAAAAGCGCCAAAGGGTTATTTTTATTTTAAAATTTATATTTTTTGGTAATCGATAAAAATATTAATAAAAAAAGGGAAAACAATATAGGCACACAAATAATCATTTAGATACTGAAATTATACAAAAAGACGGACTACTAATATATTCACCGCCATACAATCAGCCTATGCCTATGCCAATGCCAGGCAAATTTATTTTTTTGTTGATAAAATCAAATCAAATAATTTTTTAGTGCAAAAAGAAAGTGATATTATGCCAAAGATTGGAGAGAGAAATGATTTGAAAACGGAAGAAAAAGAAGTTGAGCAATCATTGGTGCCAATGGGAGATGATAATTTTGTGGCCAAAACAGTATCGGAGGAGGAGCTAAAAGGTGAAAATGTTTATATAAATAATAATTTTAAATACAAATTTTATTTTCAAGTTGTTTCAATTGAAAATCAATCACCCATTTCTACATCGACATCTTCTAGCAGTACATTCAAATCTTCAACAATTCAAATTATAATGCCATCACAAAAAGGTATGTTTTGATGTATGGGAATTAATTATTTTTTAAATAAAATAAAATATAATATACCTATTTATTGTAAAATAGAACAATTCAAATTAGCATTTCAACGACGTCAACGAGTTCGGACAAATCGGAGAAGAAACAGTACAACAACAACAACACCTACTACAACAATAACACCTACTACAACAACCACAACACCAACAACTCCAGTGCCACAGCAGTTGAGTACTGAAATGGAAGAGTTTTGGGCTCCAACAAGAAGTACGGTAGTATTGGATACTGTAACATCAGCTCGCCATGTAACACCGTATGACATTGCGCATTTTTATCGGATGCCAAGCGGGAGTTCAAGGCATCGTGAAAGTGGTACGGTTGATATGAGACAAATATTATTAAATTATTTATTTAAAAGGGTATAATCATTTATATAAAAATATTCAAATGCTATTGGTTTTAATCGTCCTTCTTCTAAAATTTATTTGTTGTTTAAAAATATAATAAATTCGTATAAAAACTATTTAAACACATTAATACAAATATTTTTCACAAATAAATTTAAATTTAATTTCCTAAAATGTGTTGAGTGCTCACATTTTGTTCAAAACGTGCCGCAATTCGTGACTCGGCCAACATGGTGATCGCATGTGCTGGCGAAGATGGCCAAGTCTGGACACCGCTGCGATGCCCGCCCGGCACCGACTGTTTGCCGGCCGCCGATTCGACATTTCAAATTTGTTGTCCGGTCGCCATTGGCCGCCGAAGATAAAATTCATTTAATTCAATTTGCATTTATCAATAATTTAATTTATTTGAAAAGAATTTCAATGTTATTTCCCATGCATTTTTGTGTCATAAACAATAGAATTTTATGGCGTTAAGCATATGTATTTATGGTTGTTTTAAAATTTGTTTTTTGTTTGAATTAATTAAAAGGTCAGGAATTGTAATTGAAAAAAGAACAAATAAATATTATGTTTTTAATTGTTAGATCTGGATTAAAATGACCTTTTTTTACATTTTTAAAATATATTTGTTTAATTTGGCATATTTTGTTAAAATAATTAATTGGCACAATAAATCCACAATTTCGCAATAAGCAATTGTTTATCAGAGCGTATAAGCAGTTTAATCCAGCAAAGTCAATTAATCAATATGCTCTTTGGCGTCTCGTTTCGTTTTTGGTGAGCTTCAACGGCCATCGACCTCCAGGGATCCTTGATCCAGTATCAGATATCCCATCCAATTTCTTCGGATGAAAGCGGGCCATAGATCCCTTCCAGGGATTTTGATCCAGACTCTTCGGATGAGCCATCGTTCGCCTCCAGGGATTTTGATCCAGACTCTTCGGATGAGCCATCGTTCGCCTCCAGGGATTTTGATCTCAGACTCTTCGGATAGCCAGTCGCCATCGTTCGCCTCCAGGGATTTTGATCCAGACTCTTCGGATGAAAGCGGGTCATCGATCGCCTCCAGGGATTTTGATTCAGTCTCTTCGGATGAAAGCGTGCCATCGATCGCCTCCAGGTATTTTGATCCAGACTCTTCGGATGAAAGCGGGTCATCGATCGCCTCCAGGGATTTTGATCCAGTCTTTTCGGATGAAAGCGTGCCATCGATCGCCAAGGAACTTGATCCATTATTGAATGAAATCGGTTCGCCAACGGTTTTGTCCTCTGCTGACGCGTCTGTAAACAATTGCATGCAAATTAAACTGATCAATTTTGTTTAATTGCAAGCTGACCTGCACTGATGTGCTCACCGGATGTCACTTCAAGTGCCCTTTTTTTGCTAATGGTAGCAGTGTGGTTATCTTCAGGATCCTCTGCCGAGTCACTTCGCATCAAAGCAAGCTTGCCTGCCGTCGTGTTTTCGGAATATCGCAGTTCCGTGTCGGATGCAGGCTCCTCCTGTTCGGCACTGGTGCTTACTTCGGGTGCAACTTTTGTTTCAAACGGGAAAAAGTCCTTGTTGCTGAAAATGGATGAAACGTCATTTTAGATTATAAATCTGAAAATCCATATTTTCCGCCTTTATGTTTGCCAAACCAAACAAAGAAAGTTTTTTAAAAAAATTAAAAGAATTAAAATTGCCCAAAACCTCGGGATCAATCAGCCATGCTTTTTTAGTCTCTAATTACTCGAGAATTTTTATTTTCAAATTTTACAATTTGCTGGCATTGAGGTGAAAAAAAAAGCCGCTGAAATTATATGGACCGAAAAATGGACTGCGAGAGCTTCTGATCGAAGTTTTTTTTGAGAATTTTGTTCTATAAATTTCAAAGTCTCGTTAAAAAAAAGAAATTGAATTTTTCTCGACAAAGATCTGGTTTGAACACAAACCGCATTCTTAAATTATACCATGGCGGGACAAAATCCTATCGAACAAAATCCCTAATAAGCCAAAAGCGAGCTAATACCAAATTAGTGATTTGGTCCGTTTTTGGCTTATTAGGCATTTGTCCGTTAGTAATTTTGTCCTAGCGTCAATTATACCCATCCCTATACATCCAATTTGATTTCCAACCAATTCGAATTATGGCAGATGATGCAATCGCAATGCAACTTCATCAGGCCCGTTGTACGCCGAACCCACGCCTGGATGCCGTTGAATGCGTAGCAAGGAGCTTCAAAGAAAGAATATTTGTGTTTAACAAAATGTTTAAAAACCGCGATCCTCTTCACAATCGTACACATGGATTGTTGCGTTTTGGTCCTCGTGTTCTTAAAAAAAATTGATTAGAAAGTTTTATTAAATTTCTAAAATTAAAAAAAAAACATTTTCTAAAAGCCTCACCATCAGTGCACTTAACGGCATAGCACACATTTTCGCCTTTCTGTTCCGAACAAGTGATCTGGCGAAGTTCTCGTGATTTCACATCGGGATGACGGCTGACCAGTCCATTCCAGCACTCAAAGCCTACCGATTTAATTAAAACAAATTTTGTTTTTAAATTCAGTGTATTCAAAAAAAGGTACTAATTTTAAATTTATAAATTCTCACATTTTTTTGCTAATTATAATAAAAAAATAAAATCAAAAACTTATTTATAATAAATATTCTTACCATTCGCAAAACCGCCGAGCTCGAGTAAAACGATGAAAATGGTCAAAAAAGTTTGAATTTTTGTGGTCATTGTATACTTTATTAATGATTTATTTTATTTTGTTTTTATTTAGAATAAATTTTAAATAAAACAAAAAAATAAAATAAAATATAATAAAATGTTGAAAATTTTTGCCTTTTGTATTTTTTTCTATCAGGCAAGTTTTACGCAAATGCATGTCGTAAATTTTTGTTGATACGTTTCATCAAGAAAATGCTAACAGATGACACATAATGAGCAAAATGATTCACTTTCCTGAAATTTTTTTTCTATATTGAGAAGGCCGTTTTGGAGGATTATTCATCTTTTGGTGTTCGAGGATACAATCGAAAGCAAAAATGTTTATGAAAAAAAAACATGAATAATGTGTGATGAAAGTTTTGATTATTTAAGAATATTTAGAAAAATCTATTTTTGTTTAAATTTTTAAGACTTTTTGGGTTTGAATTAGGGTTGTAGGCCCGGTTTTTACACATCATTTTTTGTTGTCCCTTAGTCCCGGAGTTTTTTGACCAGGCCCAAATTCAGTCTTGGTCCCTGTTTCCTCCCGGTCCCGTACAACCCTATTTGAATTATGCCAGATAGATGGTTAGTTTATTGTTAAGAGGGAATCGGGGATCAACAGTCGGGGACTGGACTGAAGGAGAAGGAGACGGTCAGGGACGGCATGTCGGGGAGAAGGGAGTCGGGGACTCGGGGGACAAGGGAGTCGGGGACTCGACTAAAGGGGACGCGGTCAGGGGCGGCATGTCGGGGACTAGGGAGTCGGGGACTCGACTAAAGGGGAGGGTCAGGGACGGCATGTCGAGGACAAGGGAGTCGGGGACTCGACTAAAGGTCGACTAAAGGGGACGGTTAGGGACGGCACGTCGGGACAAAGCAGTCGGGGACTCGACTAAAGGGGACGCGATCAGGGGCGATGTCGGGGACAAGGGAGTCGGGGACTCGGGGACAGGGGAGTCGGGAGACTCGACTAAAGTTGACGGTCAGAGACGGCATGTCGGGGACAAATATTTTTAGTTTTTTTTAAATTTATGTTTTTAACGATAAAATATTCAGTTTTTTCTCACAAAATTCCAAGAAAAAAAAATTATTATAATTTTTTACTCATCTTAACTTCGCTAATTGTAAAAAACCGGAATATGCGTATAATAAAATAATAAAACAATTTGCATATTTGCAAAATTATTCGGCGTACAATTTGGGCCATTGATTTTTTCACAAGATTTTCACATTATTATTTTTTTCCACACATTGTATAGCTGGATTTACTATATACATTGTCATAATGAAGCTACTTATATAATCTGCATTTAAGGCAAAATTATTATATTACAATATAAATATTAATAAGTTTACAAAAAATATAATATTGAACCCAAAACTGTTTTTGATTTTTATTAACATTATTTTCTAATATCATATATTATATTATCTACCTATCCTAAACAAATTTTTGATTTTAATCAAACTTTTTAAATTATTTTAATTGCAGTCAAATCATTCGATGTTTTCAATTGCCAATTTTTTTCTACCCATTTTATTTTCAATTTTATATTTTGTCACACAAAATATGGCGATGGATAACGCCAAACTTTCAATGAAGTTAACAAATTCATCACAAATTCGACAAAAACCGGCACATCAAATGTCAAAAGAAGATAAAGAATTGTTGGCATTAAGCCAAAAAATTGGGGCTGATCCCTTAGATTACATACTTAAAGTTGTTTATTTTAATTATTTAATGATTTCAAATAATTATTTATTTTTTTAAGACAAATTCCAACCACCAAAATGAATCTTCTAAGGCTAACCAATCAATACATGTTTCTAAAGGATTATTGAAGAATATTGATCGGATGGCAATTGATCGTGATTTTGGCTAATAATAATTTCTCTATAATTTGAAAAAAAATTTTAACTTTAATTTTAAAAATTAAATTTTGCATTTTTAGCAAAAAAATCAAAGGGTACCACCGAATCATCCATTGCCAGTACGTCAAGTCGAATTACTTCGGAATTGGATGGAAAAATTGATCAAATTATAGAAATATTTGTTCAAAATAGTAACAAAAATCGAATTGTGTTCGAAGGAATTAGACAATCATTAATTAAAAATAGAAACATCGAAAAACAAAACGTGTCTTCACAAATGGTATGCCAAGATTTGCTTATTTTTTTACAAAACATTCAATTATTTTTGTAGGCTTACTTACTAATAACATACCTAATTGATATCGTTAGTAATCAGACGAAGCATATAAAATTTTTCAAAAAGATAATACATCTTTTTTGGAATTATTAAAAATTCCTTAATTTTTTTCTCTCCATATTTTGCATAATTGGTAGATCCTGGTATTGGATTTTAAATTTGCTTTTAAATTGACAGAGCTGACCTTAAAAATGAAAATGTCCTTGACCTAAAAGAACAAACAGGACAAATTTGAATTATAAATTCTGTAGTAAAATGTCTAATTGATTTGAATTTTTTTCAATTGATTAAAAATTGTAAATTTTAAAAAGTTCAAATTTTAACATTTACCCACTTAAAGAACGCGCATCTTAAACCCTTGCACCTGAATCAAATCGAAGAAAATAGGGCACGATCAGTAATCAATTTCATAAGAATAGTGGATGCAGCAAATTTTGGCATTGGCATTTCCATGTTTTTGTTGGAAATTCCCGGGCAATTTGACATGGAAAATTGGAAAACTCAAATTCGATGGATTGCATGCAAATTGTTGCACATTGAGCCAATATATGATCAGTTAGTCGTATACACAGATCGCTTTATCCAACGGTTGATCGCAAGAGGTGGCGAAAACAGTGCAAACTTTAATAACATGAAGGTCCATTTTTTAAATTTTTAGACAAAATTTTTTATTAATATCAAAGCATTAAATTACCAGATAAATTTACTTAATTAATTATTACAACCATTTTATACATATGTTTGTTTGTAGTTTGAAAAGTAATCCTTTAAAAAATCAAATTATTAACTTTAATAATTTATTTATAATTATTTATATTCCTAAATATATTAAATTTTTGTTTTATGTTTACCTGTTTTTTTAAAATTATAAATATGAATTAATTGTTAAACAAACTTAGTGTCGGTCAGAGTTTATATAATAAATAGTATACTTCGAGACCCAAAATTTCTCGATACTCGAACACGAGCCCGATACTTCACTTGTTGTTCATAAGTATAAAATTAAGGATGTTTAAATTTGATTTGTCATTATGCACTTTTCAAATCTTTAAGCTCAGAATTCTGTAATAAATTCTCACAAAAAGGCCATCTTTAGTGGTGTAAAAAGTCTCGAAAACTGAGACTAAATACGCGAGACTCGAGCCCGAGCCCGAGACCCAAAAACTCGAGACTTTTCTCGAGTCGATACTCGATACCACAACTCTCGTGCAGCTTTAATAAATAGTACTAGGAGATGATCCGATAATTTCTTCATTCAGCATTGGATTAATGATCAAATCATAATTCTATTTTTTGTAAAATTGCAAATTAATTGGTAATTTTAAGACCTTTTTAATGAATTTTGAGAACGCAAATGCTAGAATGATGTCAACTAAATCAAACCTTAACATTTACCTGCATTTATATCAACAATTTGATAAAAATTGCAAGACATTCTATGGCGATCAGTTTTTGAACAGTGATCCGACATTTCATTATTCTATACAAACCCTACAAAGTTTTTTGCATGAAACAATTCAACTATTTGTACAATTCATTCAATATGGGACTCAAGTTGGAGTTGAGCAGTTGAAGAAAGAAAAGTGCCAATTTTGAAGAAAGCGCAATTATTTTTGGCATTTTATTCCTAAACATTTAACCCTTTTTTCTGGCAATTAGTTTTCCAATACTGTATGAATCAGGGATGTAACCGGATGCTAAAAAGAAAAGTCCGGAATTCCGGCATGCCGGACCCAAATGTCCGAAAATCCGGGGTCCGACAAAATTTGAAATCTTAGAAACTTGACTTTTCAAATATTTCTGACAATTTTTTTCGCCTTCCTAAATACCCAAAATTTTGATGTAAATTTCAATATACAAAAATTTCAAAACAAATTTAGCCCTTTTTTCGGACAAAAAATTAGGCATAATCTGTAGGGTTTAGACCAATTTTCTTAACAATTTCCATCAAAAATTTCTCGGCGGCGTCTATCGGCACCGCCGACTCACCCTCGCACGTGCCGGATTTAATTCCGGATTTTTTTCCAAAAAGTCCAGATCCGGCATCCCGAATCTAAAAGTGTCCGAAAATCCGGCATCCGGTTACATCCTTGGTATGAATAGGGCGATGTTGTTGCATATTTTTAGAGAAATTGAGTTTCGACGAAATTAGCTTGAACTTGTTGAGTAAAGTTTTTAAAAATCTTTTTTTTTTATATTTAACACTTTGCTGTTATGTTGCAAGGAATTCTGAGTCGTCGGATTACAATTTGGGTACTTATAATTTATATATTACTTATAATCAACTAATTTTTACCCTAAGAAATTAACATTCTTTCATTATGTACATAACAATTCGGGGTTGAAAATTGCTCCCATGGATTTTCGAAAATTTTGCCAAAATTTTTGATTTTCAAAAAATTGTTCGAATTCGGGTCCGGGATTCGAAATTGGTCAAAATGGAGGTCAAATTCTGTCTCTTATACACATCTAGATGTGTATAAGAGACAGGACTCCGTGTCAATTTGGTAATAAAATTGGTCCAAAAATTCGAATTACCCTGAAAATCAGTACAAAATCAGAATTTGATAAAAATGCGCAAATATTGTTACATTTTGGACATTTTTTAAGCAAAAATTCAAAAAAGATTGCGAAAAAAGCTTGAAAATTAACAAATTTGGTCATCTAAGATACGACCTCTGCTTTATATGCATTTGTATGTTTTTAGTACAATTAAGTTTTGATGAAATTAACTCAAAAAAGTGTTTTAGGTATATTAATTGCAGCAATAACTTCCATCCCACAGGAAACTTTTTATTGGCATTGTTATGTACAAATGAATGAATATAAACGATAATATTACAAATAAAAAGGGTTTGACAAACTTATACCTTAATTTTGATTTCGAATTGTCAATTTTTAATTTCTATTTTTTGCATTTAATTTTGGCATTTGTCGTTCAATAGTGCCCTTTTCTTTGCTGACTTTTCCATAGGCAAATAATTTTTTAGGCCGGAACCGGAATTCATGTGAAATTCAGGTTTCTGTCATTGGACTTCCTTGCCAAGCATTTACAAATTGTGTTCATTAAAAATAATATATAAATTGAATAAGAATTATGTAATTTCAATTAAGCAATCTATATCGACATATCGTTGAAAAAAATCATTGGTATTAAATTATTAAGCTTTACCAAATTAAAATGTCAGCAATGAATGCATATTTATTTCTGCAAAATACTTTCATAATCTTAACATTTTTGTTGGTCCTGGAATGTCAAGTCAGCGCCACTCCTGTTTCGATAAGCGGTAAATTTGGATTTTTTAATTTGACTTAGAATTTTTAAATTAATTTTTCCCCTGTTTTTTTAAATGAAAACTCTTTCGTGATTATTATTTTTGGACAAAACTTTTGAGAAAAAACGGCATTCGAATTAAAGAATTACCAAAAATTTTAGAATATAAAGATAAAATTCGGAATTTCGCATTGTCGATGGAATTTCGATCCCATTAAGTTGTGATTTTTGCTTAATTTCTTTCTTGTCTTAAATAAATTGCAAAACAAAAAGCTCAATGCTTATGAGTCTGAGCTGATGACCAAGAATGATTTGGTCATTAATTTGAACATAATTACTTATTGAATCTTGAAAATTTGAGCTTAATTAATTGTTGATCAATTTAACCATCCCAGAGAATGTTCTAAACTCCGTGGCAACTCGGGTGGACAGTGATGAGCAACTGCAAGAGTTGGTTGAGGACGCCGTCAACTGGGCCCACCACATTGGCATGGCATGGCGTGCAGACAAAAAAATTAAAAGGTTTTTCATATATTTTTTATTTTTTGTTAGAATATTGTAACAGTGAAAATTAATATTTATATTAAAAATTTTTTTAATTTTATAAATTGATTTTATTTATTGCAGAAGTGATAACTGTGTTTTTGTGCCCTTTACATTGTTCCCGTCTCCGTTTCCACGTGCACTTTACCAACAGGCAGTAGACATACAAACAGTATAAATTTTTTTTTAATATTTAAACAAATTTTTATTATCTAAAAAATAGGTAAATTAACTAATAATCGTGCATTTATACTGCCCAAAATTTTTTGTTTATCCATAATCTTTCGTATAATTAAAATAACCTAACCTAAAATTTGTTTGATTATTATTTGATTAAATTACTAATTAACCAATTTTACTAAAGAATAAATAATTGATTTATTGATATTTTTAAAATTAATTTAAAATTTTTTTTAGTCTGATTAAATTAAGGACATTCAATTGCTGTATTTTCGCGTTTCAAATGACTACGATTTCATGCTTAAAACGCTGGAGCCAGTTGCCAAGACAGATTATGCCGTCAACAAATGGTTGAACGTTTATACTACAATCCACAAAGAGGGAAACCGACAACCGCTTACCTTGCTTTTAACGCGAGCGGTTTGTGCCCATTTTGAATTTTCTTTAATTTACTAATATAAATAATGTAATTATTTTATAAAATTCAGGATTATATGGGGCATGTGAACAAAAATAATCAAAGAAATGAACAAAATTATGAGCTCAAACAGGTACAAAATCAATTTTGACTCCTAATGGTTTTTAAGTGTCACAATCAAAATCATGTTTAGTTTTAAATGCATTTTTACAGAATAGGAAATATGTAAAAAATTTTTAAACCTACAAAAACGCCAGAATTTAGTTTTTTGGGTTTAAATTAACTTTTAATTATGTGTAAGTATAATTAGAAAAATGTGCATTTAAAGGTGGAAGTGAACATCGGACAAATAGGAGGTATGGCAATTGCCAACCGTACGACGAATCTTCACAGTCGAATGTTGGCAAAAGTTGGTGACGATAATCTGAACAATCAGTTACCGCCTAACGACGCTGAGGGCATTGTGGCACAGGGATTGTACGAGGCTTGGTGATCAATTTTTGATTTATTTTACAACAAAAAAAATAGGCGCCACGAAGAAAATAAATTTGTTTAAAATTAATATTTTTTAAAGAAAAATAAATTGATCTCGGCACCGGCATCATAAACCTTTTTAATTCGATACAAACTTTAGTGATGGGCCGGAGGTGCCAATAGGCGAGGGCGGCGCCGTTAACAAAAATTGTTTTTCAATTTGCAAAAATGAGACAAATTTTCTTTTTTGTAGATTAATTTGGCAACAAAAAATCCGGACATACCCCAAAAATCTTTTGCTTAATATAAATTACACAAAAAATATTCTTTAAATTTTTTAAGGAAAGCATTCGGCGTTGATGACGCGATTATAATTGCTGTAGCCGGAAGTACCGGCCGAAACATTGAAAAATTCCAAGTGGGAGTGAGAGTGGAGCAGCTGTCAGGAAACAAAATCAAAATTGTGAATCTCTCATTGGTGGAATGCGACGATAAGTAATCAAATTTTGAGAATGAAAAATAAATATTTTATATTTAAACAATAATTAATTTGAGATTGGAACTTGACGAAAATGATTATTCATTGCGCTACAAAGGACAATTAATTGCTGTCGTGTTTCATCAAACGACGGTTGAAGCCCCACCAGCTAAATATGTGTCGGCTCGGCTCAAAATTGAAAGATCAACGGCAATTGTATGAACAAAACTCGTTGTTTTAATTAATTATTAAATTTTAAAATAATTATAATATGTTAAAATTATTTTTTAAGAAAAGTCCAACAGTTGGAGTTGAGTTGGCCGGCGCGAAAAAAGTTCAACAGGTAAAGCCAATCATCAAATTTAAATTAATTAAAATTAAAAACATATATTTAAAGGCACTTTCGATGCCCGGCGTGTTGGAACACTTTTTGCCAGAGCCAGAAAATGCTAAAAAGATTGAACGAATTCGTAATACATTTGCAAGAATGTGGGGCCTCGAAAAAAATGATGATGAGACAGAGAAAATTATTAAAGTAAATTTTTTTAAATTTATTATTTATCAAAATATTTAAAAAATTTATTAATTTTAAAGGATGCCATTGCAAATCCGGACAATTATGTGCTAAAGCCAAGCAAAGAGTGCGGTGGGAACAACTTTTGGGGCCAAGAAATTGCTGAAAAATTGCGTACATTTGCACCATACGAACTTGCAGCTCATATATTGATGGAACGGCTTAGGCCTCCTGTCGTTAAAGTATGATTAAATGTAAAAACTCAAATTATTCAAAAATATTGAAAAATGTTAATAAACACTATTTTAAAAAAATACGTAATTGAATGTAAAAAAGTAATGTTCAATTGTTTAACCGGGCACAGTACAAATTTTAAACACCAAAAATTTCCAAGAACTACATGGTCCGACCAGCCGAAGAGGTTAATGAAATTTCCAACGTTGTCAGTGAGCTGAGCATCTACGGGTACTTGCTGGGCAACTCGACGGACATGAGCGTGTTGCTCAACGAGCGCGAGGGATACATGGTTCGCAGCAAGGGCGAGAACAGCAACGAGGGCGGAGTCCAAGCTGGTGGAGGTGCACACGACTCGCCCTACCTAGTTTAGGCTTTTTGGAGAATTGCAAAATTTTCCCGAAATTTCTGCTCTATAGGAGCCTGTTGTACGAGATTATGATTAAAATACGGATGTATCATAATTGTTTTTACATATAATAAAAATAAAAGGTATTATAATCTAATTATTTTATTTATTTTTGCGATTATTTTATAAGCTGGGATTTTAAGTTGCTAAAAAATGTCGTTTTAGATACCCTAATTTGTAAAAATGTTTTAAAGGCCCATCAAAATAGGTGCTAAAATTCCAACAAAAAAAAGATAAAATAAGTTCTAAAAATTTTGCATTTACTATAATTAGGTCATGGTTAATCATTGTCAAAAATGTTATCCTTTCATTCCCCAACAGTCAAACCAAAATCCTTCCTTCAAACAGTTTAGAAAAATTTATTGAGTTTTTCAAATTGATTTCTCCAAAATTTAAAGACCCTGTGACCGGTACCGGAAAGAAATCGTAACTGAAACAAAATTTCAAACAAAAAAATGAATGGCTAAATCTTTCAATTTTGGCATTCATTTACTGGCATCCCTCAGAGCTGGCTGGGGCTCTGTCCACTCAATTCACTCAGCGTTTTGGCGCTAACCCCTAGGCCATTTTACACTCTCACTCAACCGCTTTCATCCGAGCCCTTACCACAACGACACATAATAATCAAGTCCGCCATGGCACGGCCCCAACGGCACAATAATAATCGAGTCCGCCATGGCACGGCCCCAACGGCACCATCCCATCCCAACCCACTCATTATAGCCTCGGGCGACTCATTTTGGCCAAAGCAATGAAGTAAAACTCATCCCCAGGGAAACTATACGATAACTTGAATTCAAACAAATTTTAAAATAATCATTTAAAAAATCATAAATTCGAATTTTAAAAACTTAAATTATGTTTAATTTTTAATTCAAAATTTAATTTTTTTTTAATTTTTAAGTAAAAAATTGTTCATAATGTGACCTTTTTTCAAATACATTCTATTTGGTTATTAATTTTAAGTAATTTTTTAAATCGAATAAATAAGATAAATGGATTTTTTTAAATTAATATTTTAAACCATATTTATAATTTTAATTTGTCAATAAGAGTTCATTATTATTGAAAAAATTAGTTTTAAATCACAAGCTTTTTCTTGGCTTCCCATCAATAAATTCGTAATGTCGGTTTGCAACCGCGTGTCAGTCAGAACTAAGAGACAATTGGCGGTATGGC
>MEIZ01000083.1:230405-252813 GCA_001723225.1 Globodera ellingtonae | reverse complement strand
GTTTATGCCCTCGAGGGCATTCATTCATTTTGTCGGGGCTTTCCAGTTTGGCCTCCGGGGCTGCCCAGACACTTCCGCCGATTGCTCTAGGGCACAAATGTGCAGAAAAGGAAGCATTTTATAGTGCCGACAATTTTTTGCTAAAATTTTTCAACTTTTGTTTTTAAATCAATTTTATATTTTTGAAAATTAGGCAAAATGCCTAAACTAGAAAAAACTAAAAAGTAAAAAAATATGTCACATTCTGTTTTTAAAATTTAAAATATTAACAAAATTCTGTGGCAAAAATTCTTTTGTTTTTGCCCAAAAAATCCATTTTATCCCGGAATTTGAGAATCTCAAAATACTGATACCTGCCGACCTTTGCCTCTAATTCAAATACTAATATAAATGCTAAAAACATTTATTTTTAATTTTTAGGCTTTGGAATATTTTTCCAATTTTAGCTTCATTTAAAATGCGGATGGTTCTTTCCTTTGAAGGCCAAAAATTGAGCCAAAATTTGTCTTTGACGTAACTGGGGGAGGGTATTTTGGTCCCATTCCCAGGACCTTCAAAAATGATTTTTGGACCGGAAAGTAAAGTTATTTATTTTCAAACACATTTTAAAGCTTTAATATTTAAAAAAACTTTTCAATTACCCCAGAATGTTTATGTTTGTTTTAAAATAAATTGTTGCATTTATTTTTAAAATTTAACTTTCTTTTTAAATTTATTTGGCCATTTTCAATTTATTAACTTAATTTAATTTATTTTTGAACAAAATTGACAAACATATTACATTTTTAATCTTAGCCTTGTTTGTATTTAGTTGAGATTTTTTTTTACTTTTAGTCGTGGGAAAAATGATCAAAAGAGAAAATATTTGACTAAAGATACCTTCTACATTTTAATGCACTTTTTGATATATAATTTAATATTTTGGGATAATAAATTTTGTTTATTTACCGATATTAATAAAATCATTTTTTTGTTAAATTATTTTCCATTTTAACGAATTTTTATTAAATGCCATTCATAACCGATTATAGAAACAATCTTTAGTTTTTAACATTAAGTTTCCTTCATGTGATATTTTGCTGTTTTCACGTGAGTTTTGTATTCCATGTATTCCATTTGCTCGCGCACCGTTCCTTATTTGGCAAAGCAATAAATGCCAAAGTATGCATAAAATGCCAAGATAAATTTTTGGTAATATTTTTGCCCAGCAGGCAGTTTAAAATCATCTGGCGATTGTTACTAAATTTGCTCAGAAATAATCTACTAAAAAATATTCATTTTTCAAGAATTCAATTAAATTTCTATTTAAATAAGTTGGAGCATTTCTTTTTTTATATTCACGAAACTTTCAAATTTATAAGTTTAAAAGGAATTTAAATCTGCTTTTTTACATTTTTTTGCGCTGATCTGTTTTTGGGTAGCCGCCGTCGTAGACCATTTTCTCATTTATGAACTGTAAGCACATAATAAGGGCGTTTTGTGTTGGGGGGAGGGGCGCTCAGCTAAAAACACCCCCCGGCGATAAGTCCGTTTTTGGAATGCCATCCCCACGCACAATTGGCTCTAATTTTGCCAACCCAAAATTAATTTTGTTGAGGGTTATTTTATTTTTGGACGAGTTTTGATGATTTTAAATGAAAACAGTTTTATATTTTATTACAATTTACAGATTGGATTGGACTTGACATGATTTCTTTAAATTTTTTAAATATTTTTTGTTATAATCTTTTAAACATGTTTTCTTTTTATGACAATGACTTCCTTTTCCTCTTCTCCAATTTCAATGACATCATTAGCGCTTTTATTTGAATGCGTGGGCCATCTCCGTTTTGGGAGGTAATGCCAAAAAACATTGGTCAAAAAATTGAGTTACTTCCGCCCTTCCAATATTTTGTCCATTTTTGAAAATGTCAAATATATCTCAAACTAAACGAAAATTTCAAGAAGAATAATAAGTATAAAATACAATCTAACAAATTCATATATACTAGTTTTAATTTTTATGTTCAAAAATTTATTTTTGATTTTAATTTTACAGTGGCCTGATGACGCCAATAAAAAAATTTAACGCCGCAACAAAAATCAAAAGGACAGAAATTGGCTTTTCAAATGTTTCTGATGTCATTTGGTCATTAATCATGAGAATATTATATTCAGCGAATACTTTTCGGAGTAAAAAAAAAAAATCGTAGGCGTTATTAATGCCCTTTTTGCCATTGAAAATTGGGGAATAAAAATTTCTGATTAATTGCTTCATAATCTCATATGTGCATTCGCAATAAAGTCATAGGTGCTGTTTGACCAACTTCACCCAGCAGATGCGTGTAACATTTTCTTTAATTTTTTCTTTTATTTGGTCAACCAATTCTCAATCTCTCATTACAGCACCTTTCTGGGTTGGAAGAATGACAAATTTTGATGTTCTTTTTAATTAGTAAGTTGGATTGTTTTTAATCAACTTTTTGAGTGAGTATTTTGACGTTTTACTTAGGCTGTACAGTGTTTCTGCGTACAAGAATGCATTTTAACTATTTTTTAAGCGGCAAAATGTTTAAAAAAATGTTAATTTTGAAAATAAATATTTTAAATTCATTGAAAGTAATTTTCCCAAGTTTTCAAATAAATTATTTTATTTAAATTTTTTTTCATTGATTTGTTACTTTATTGGCTTTTTAGAAAAAAATAGTTCCGCCGGCCAAACAGATTATTTTTGTCGCTTCCATCTCCCCAACTTCCGCGTCTGTATGCCCGTCACCTTCCCCGTTATTATATCACAATTATGACTTTGAAGCAAGCAAATATTTGCTTTAACCCTTTTATAATTTTTGTAAATGTTTTTAAATAAAAAGTAAAATTATGCATTTATTTGAACAAAAATAATTAAAAACAGTTATGAAAACTGTTTTCACGATATTGTAAATTATTGTAATTTTTTAAATAAATTAATAAATGTCTAAGTCGAAAAATTGTTCGATATTTTAAAAAGTGAAATAACTTTCTTCCAAAAGCTCTCAAAGTGTATTTTTGCTTTTGGTTTTTTAAGAATATTTATAAATTAAATGTATACAAATTAGTATCTTAAATCCGAGTTTAACTCAGGGTGCGCATCTGTCCTTTTTTTAAAGATTTGTCCTTTTTTGAGGTACCCCAATCTTTAAAATTTTAAATGTCCTTTTTTTAAAGATTTGTACTTTATTTGGGGTACACGTCCTTTTTTGTCCTTTATTTGAGATTTCTGGAGCTTTTTGAAGAATTTTTGTTGAAATTTTGAATAATCGTTAGACAGATTGCCAAATTTGTTAATTTTGAAACATTTTTCAAATTCTTTTTCGAATTTTCGCTTAAAAAATGTCCAAAATGTAACAGTATTTTGCTAATTTCTGTTTGTACTGATTTTTAGGATCGTATTTTTGGACCAAATCTCTTACTAAATTGATTGGAAAATCAAAAAATTTTGCCGGCGGCACCTATCGGCACCGCCGGCCATTCCCATTCCTAAAAACCCTCAAAAAAAGTACCGCATTTTTTAAAAGTTGGTTGCAAATCCCTTAACAAATTGAGTCAATAATTCAAAAAATTTTCTCGCGGCGCCTATNAAAAAATTGTATTTTTGAAAATCGAAAATCGGCAAAATTTTCGAAAATCCATGTGAGAAGCTGCAATTTGCAACCCCGAATTGTTGAGAAAAATTGTTGGTGGAGAGAAATATGATTAAAAAAGTACATTTCATGCGAAAAAATAAAGATTTACTGCATTTTTGAACATTTTGTAAAATGTCCTTTTTTTCGGACCCCAAAATCTTTTTTTTTACCATTGATGTCCTTTTTTTGAAAAATTTCAATGCGCACCCTGGTTTAACTAGAGTTGAGCAAAATTTGGATTGAGACCGAAATGTCTGCTGTTGGGACTGAAATTCCCAAATTTCTCTAATCTTAATTAATTGTTCGTCCCGGTTTTTTTGACCAATTATTTGAATCTTTTTGTTTGTTACTAATGCTGATCCGCGCTACTTTAGTTTCAACAACAGTGACTATTTAAGCTGAAAAGGACGAAATTCCTGTTTACTTTTTATTTTTAGCTCTCAATTTCAATGTGCCGAAGAGGCCAAAAATTCCGCAGATTTGGCCTTAAGCCTTTTAATCTAATTTTTGCAATTTTTGTGTACACAACAACCGGAAATATCCGGGCAATGAATTTATATCGACGTAATTTCCGTATTCAAACATCTTCTGGGACCTTTCGTCACAATTTCCCGCTTTTATGAGATTTAATCTTTAGAATTTTGGGCTTTATTTATTCTAAAACAAGATATACAATTTTTTTTGAACAATTTGTGAAATAGTTTTAAAATTTAAAAGTTTTGATCATAATGATGTTTTCATTTCTATTAATATTAATAGAATTTCAAAAAACTTAAAATAACATTCAATTCTTTTTTTTCTGTGTATGGACTAGAGACCGGACTTGAGCTTCGAGCGAGATCTCGAGTCGAGATTCTCGAAAAAATCTCGGTCTCGAAAAATCTCGTGAAGCTCATTTTTAGTCGAGCGAGATCCTCGAGACGAGATCTCGTCTCGACCGGTTTCTAGTATGGACTCATTCAATTACCCCTTAATTTTCCTTAATAATTTTTATTTAAAGTATAAATTAGAATTTTTTATTTTATTAATATGCAAATATTAAATGCTTATAAAGCAATTAAATCAAAATAGATAATAAATTTTGCTTTTTCTTTGTTAACCAAAATGTTAGCTAACATTCATTATTCCTCCACTATTTTCCTAAAAATACCTAGGGGACGGCAAAAGTCCTCGGATTAGCGTCATTGTCGCGTGCACACAGACGCAATATTGGTGATGGGTAATCCGGATGTAGAGAATGGCACAAATTGTGTGCCATCATTGACATTATGCTTATGGCGTAATGTTCTCTAAGCTTTGCACTAATGGCCTTCGCATGGCAATTTAACGACGGCTTTCATTTTATAAATATAGCCGCCACTTGTCCATAAAGCTATGGGACAGCAAAAAAAAACAATTTTCTGGCAATTCCAATTTTTGCATAAATAATTGCGAATTTATATGCCACTAGCAGCTCCTCAATAAATGAATTGGCATTTTATTATTAGTTAAAGTTCAAAAAATATTTGATCACATTTTAGCATATGCTTATTGGACAAAGCAACAACAAAATCTAGGCTAAAAATATTTGGTGGGATAAAGTCTAAAAAAACTCGCAAAAAAAGGAGCAAAATTTTTATCCTAGATTTTGTTTATACCTTCCGTTTTTTATTATAGCTTTTTGATAAAAAATGTTTTTTTTGCTGAGACAAAATATGAAATTGAAAATTAAAAAATCGAGAACAAAAATCCAACTTTTTTCATTTTTGAGTGGGTGGTTTTATCTTTTTATATGACCACAATTGTGCCAAAAGCGTTGGCCGCGTCTGAAAGTTCTTTTTGTTACTTCTTAAATCTGCATATCCGGCTTATGCAAATTTTGGCATTCCGTTCCATTTGCAAAACCTACGCCAAGTTTGGCATTTCGTCCAAATTTGGCATATGACTGTTTTCCTTATTTTTCCGTTTTTGGTGCGTTCTTAATGTTGGATCAATTTAAATAATTTTGTGGACTTCTTATATAACGCAAAAATTTTGCAAAGTGTTTTATTTTTCTCTTTTTTTAGAAATATTCTGAGTAAATTTAACTTAAAATGCAAAAAAAATCTTTATTGGATTTAACACATTTTCCTGCACTAAATGGTGGCATATTTAAAGCAAAATGGCATCAATCTCTTAAATAACATTTATTGGCCGCCACCCGCGCACATTTCGTGTCATTCAAAGCGACCTAAAGTGAACTATTAATTCATTTAGCTCCCATATTGCCGCAGCGGCCAAGTACATTGCTTCGGAAAATTAAAAAAAATGCCATTTGTCTTGTCTTGACATTTTGTCATAACAGAAAATGAAAATGACATTTTGTTTCTTGGCATTTTTTTACCCTGATTTAAGCAATATTTTTTCTTTAAACAAGGGTTGGGACACCGTTTTGGTGGTGTGTGTTCCCCCGAACTCTGAATTCTCAAAATTTTGTGGCTTTTAGTTGAAAAACTCCGTGCCCGACATTTTTACGGGGGTTTTTTGCCCCCGAACTCTGAATTCTCGAAATTTTGTGGCTTTTAGTTGAAAAACTCCGTGCCCGACATTTTTACGGGGGTTTTTTGCCCCCGAACTCTGAATTCTCGAAATTTTGTGGATTTTTAGTTGAAAAACTCCGTGCCCCGACATTTTTACGGAGGTTTTTTGCCCCCCAACCCTGAATTCTCGAAATTTTTTGGCTTTTAGTTGAAAACTAAGAGAATTTAGTCGGGGTTTTTCGCATCTGACCCGAAAACCAAAAAAAACTCCTTAATTTAATAACCATTTTGTCGGAATATTGACATCATAAACATTTTAAGAATTTATGCGTTTCCGCTGAGACATGACATTCATAATTTGGTGTCACTTTATATCTTGTCATTTTTGTCAAAACCTTTTACTCAAAATGTCATCACCAATTTTGGAAAGATTTTTGAAATGAAGATGTTAAATTAAATAATTTCGTTTGAGTATCGTAAAAAATTTTAACACACGGAGTTTTTTTTACGTCTTCTAAATAAATAATGATTTTTTGCACAATTTTTCTGTTTTTTTTTTGTTGTATTTTCCAAATAAAAAATATGTACCAAAAGCTATTTTTTCCATTCACAAAATAAACTTTAGCTGCGGCAATTTTGGCTTCAAAATGCCCAAAATATGCACAAAAAGCAGATTTTCACTCTAAAGGCCAAATCAAGCAGAATTAATTTTGCTCAAAATGCCAGAAATCTAAATTAGGTAATGCCAAATTGTTAAGGTGTAGGGTTGGACGGGACCGGGACTTTTGGGAAAAACCGGGACCGGGACTTGCCGGGACCAGAAAAACCGGGACCGGGACCGGGACCAAGATTTTCAACCGGGACCGGGACCGGGACCGGGACCAACCGGGACTTTTCAAGGGAAAAATTTTTCTTTTATCAAACACTAAAAAATTTTAATTTTCCGGCAATACATATTGTTGATCTTCTTGATCTTCGACTTCATTGTCATCATCATTTTTTTTTTGAGATTCTGCTTTACTATAGGGAGGGTGGGGGTCGGCGGTGCCGATAGGCGCCGCCGAGAAAAATTTTTGAAATTTTGACTCAATTTGTTAAAGAAATTTTATCAAAATTTTAGCAAAATTATGAATTTTGCTTCGGAATTTCAGAGAAAAAACTGGTTTACGTAAGAGTGGAGGGGATGTCCGGCGGTGCCGACAGGCGCCGACGGAGAAATTTTTACAAAAATTGGCAATCTTTGTTAAGGAAATTGAAGCAAAAATTCAGTAAGATGTGATGAATTTATTTCGAAAATTCTTGTATCTATTCTTTTTTTTTTGATTTAGCTCGCAATTTAATTAAAAAATATTTAAAAGTTATTAAAATATTTTTATTATTAGGGGAAGAAAATTATGTGAGTAGAGGAAAAAGGATAAATAAATGTTTGTACTCAAGCGGACTCGAACCCGACAGAACATTTGACTTGCCGGAAGACAAACCACTGAGACACCGAGTTCTCTGGGGAGTCCCTTGTAAAAAAGATTGAAATTGTCGCTCGATGATGCCATCATTAGGGGTGTAAATTTAGTCCCGGTCCCGACTCGGGACCACCGACCGGGACCGGGACTTTTAGATTTTAAAAAGTCCCGTCCCGACCGGGACCGGGACCTGAAAAAACCGGGAAATCCCGTCCCGGTCCCGGTCCCGGTACCGGTCCCGTCCAACCCTATTAAGGTGCATCAATGACAAGTTATAAAGCAATCCTTAAAAACTTGAATGCCAAAGGTGTTTCAAACAAAACGCCAAAAAACAAATTGAAGAATGCCAAATTTGTTTAAATGCTTTAATTGCCAAGCTGCGCATAACCGCTGCTTTCTCTAAATTGACTAATTTAAGTAATATTTGGAAGCTGATTTTCAAGGCTAAGTGCGCAAATGCAATTAATTCAAAGTCCTATGCATAATCATCATCAACAACAAAATCGGTCCACTTCCGTGACGCCGCGTCGTCGTTCACGAATGGCATCGCCACCAGCGTTCAGTGCTGCTCGTCTGTTTGCCAAACTGTCCGGTCACCAGCAGCAGTCCATTGAACAAAAAATGGCGGAACTTCGAGCAGTATACTCAACACAACCACCACCACCACCACCACCATCAATAACCGCTGCAACAGAGTGCAGCAACGGCAGCTGTAACACGTCGGCAAAGGGGTAAATTCGCAAGCAATTTAAATATTACATTAATCCTAAAATTATACTTTTCAGGCACAAAAATAAAATTCAATTTATATATTTTTCCTAATGCTTTAAATGGCACAGAGCGTTAAAAGAGCGAATGATGGCAACCATTCAAAAATACTAAAAAGAACGAAAGTACCAAAATGGACCTTTTTTTAAATTAAGGCTAAAATTAGAACACTAATTGCTACTAATGTATCCTTTTAAAAAAATTTTCCCCTTAAAAATTTCTGCAAATATTTTAAAAAAACATTTGCTCTTGATATTGAAGGATACAAATTAGATGAACATAAAGGATTTTTTGAAGCTCTTCGAAATTTAAGAGCACTTTGGTATAAGCACAAAATTATTTTGTTAGTTTTTTGAAACAAAGAATTTATAAATGCCATTGAAATATTTGGGGTCCAATAATGTCGACGATGTACAAAAAAACCAAAACAACTTTTTTAATATTTTGTATTATTTTCTAAATAATTGTGAAAAAAATGATCAAAATTATTAAAAAGCGGCAAAATTTGAGTCGGCCAAATGCAATGTGCCAAATTTAACCAAAAAAACAATTTTAGTCCATTTTCGACGCTTGCGGCGGCACCACGTCGACCCGGACGAACCTCATTGCCAACACCGTCTCTAGGCGACATGCTTGAGCCTCTGCAATTTGGTTAGTCCTTATTTTTTAAATATTAAATGATTTTTATTAGTAGGGGCTAGATTAATCCAAAAATTTGGATAATAAAGAGGCAAAAATGACGCAAAACAGCCAATATTTAATTTTTATTTATTTATTGCAAAAAGGTTTTACTGCGGTTGTGGTACATTTGAAAATCAATACTAGAGCCCGGACTTGAGCGAGACTCGAGGCGAGATTCTCGAAAAAATCTCGGGTTTTGAAAAATCTCGAAAATTCAGTTTTATTCGAGATGAGATCTCGAGGTCGAGATTTCTCGAGAATCTCCTCGAGATTTTTCGAGATCTCGAGACGAGATTCTCGTCTCGACCGGGCTCTAATCAATACATTCACTCTATTTTTGAAAAAATAAAAGTTGAATTTTTTGAAATTATCGATACTTTTAAGTGTGATTATTTTAATTGATTTTGCACTTTTCGAAAGATTTAAAGATTAAAACTTATTTTATCCATAAATGCAGAATTTCAGATAATTTTATAGGTTCCCGAAGCTGTGCGTCATCAAGACGAGCCAGCACAGCCACCACCTGTTTTCCTGCACCATCCATCATGGAATTGGCATCCTCGGCCGGACTCATGTCGCTATCGCCAAGCGGTACTTTTTGTTCAATTATTAGAATAATAAAATTAATATTAAACTCCAAACAATAGTAGATAATATCAGGAAATTTAAAATTTAAAAAATGCCAAATTAGCCAGATAATTTAAACATTCATATAAGAAAAAGGGTTATCATATATACTTAAGACTTGGTGTTCGAGTCGTCCGTGCTCGGCATCGCCTACTACGACTTTGTGCTGTCTGTCTGCGAGGTGTCCCCATGCGAGGACACTGTCTCGGTTGCTGCAGGCGCTGTCGCCCGCAAGAACAAAGCAGCATGCGTTGCCACTTCCACACTTGAACCGCCCGCATCCGCGTGCCCTCGGGGATCATTGACGCCGGCGGCCAAGCGCCGCGTACACGGGACGGGCAGTGACCCGACGCAACCGTCGCCAGCAGCAGTTGTTGTTGCTGCACAACAGCAGCGCAAGACGGGCGCGGTCGGTGGCGTTTTGGCCAAGCTGGCTGAAAGCGGTAAGAAGCGGCCACAAACGGCGGTGTCTTCGTCGTCGTCGACGGGTGGCGCTCCCGGCGATAGAAGTAATAATTGAATGTTAAACTATAAATTAAAAAAAAGATATTTTAAAAGCCAATTATAAAAATAAATTATGCATATTTTTAAAAAAGCAAAGAATTTGCTAGAAAATAGATATTTAAAGGTTTTAGAATATAAATACATATATGAAAAATTAAATTAAATATTTTTCAACGCGTTTTTAATAGACAGAAATTTAAAAAAAATTATAATACCCTAATTATTTAAAGTTTCATTGGCTGACAACATTGCACAACTCGCAGAAGAATGTGAAACTAAAATTGGCTTGGATTCTTCGGATCAAAGTATTACTGCGTACCGTCTACTTTTGGCAAAATTGGACCGAAAAACAAATGTGGAATGGTTCGAGAGCGTTATTGTTCCCGCGGTGATTAATTAAATTTAATAAAAATATTTTTTTATTTTTTATAATTCTAAAACTTATATTAACTTTTCGAGAAAGTTACAAGTGTAATCGTGAATATTTCTCCAGATTAAAATATTAAAAAGGGTTCATATTGTTTAAAATTGTACTTTTTGGTAAGATTTTCTGCAATTTATAAATCACTCTTTAAAAAAATTTCTATATTTATTCATTAATAAAGTCAGTTTAACTAGTTATATGTATATACTTTAAATCAACATTTGTGCAGGAATTGCTGGAACGGAATGGTATCCCGGTCAGCGAGCTGTCCTTGCTGACCATGGGCATTTTGGTGTGGCGCTGTACGCTGAACAACGCGCGCCTGCTGTGCCTGGTCAACGGCGTCCAGCAGCAACTGCACGAAGACAGCGGCACTATCACCGCGTCATTTGAGGCGCTGAAGCGTGCAGCGTGCAAGTACAAGTGCATGCACCACGTGATTACCGTTGGCCAGAGACGGCCGTCCGCTGCGAGCACGCACAGCTCATGCTCAAGTCGCAGGTGCGCAAACTGTGCAGCATTTATTTATTTTAATTAATTACCTACAATATATTAATAGAGGCTATATAGCATTAGCTTCCTTAAATTTTTATGCATATATAGGTCATCAATGTCATCCGGATCTTATGGTCAAAATTATCAGCAGGATTCTGGCATGAAACTCCGGGTCTTGGTATTGATTAAATATTATATATGAATTTAAATAATAAATTTAATTCAGATGTGCCAGTCGCGCAGTGAATTGCAGGAACTTCCAGCTCATGCACTGCGTGATGCCAAATTTTTATTGGCCTCAAGCACAAACCCTTTGTTATGCCTTTGTTTTCCGCTTACTTGATTGGTTTACCGTATTATTTCCTGATTTAAAACTTAATATATTGATTGATTTTTTGATTGGTCTATTTTTCTAATTATCGATTTCAAATTCTTTATAAATTATCAGATCAGAATTTAGTCATCATTATTATTTTGGAACAGAAACAAAATGAGTTAGTTAAAACTTAATTCTCTGGGAATCCTCTATCTATTTATTGGTTGTAGCCAAATTTAAACAATGGTCATTATTGTAATTAGAGTATCCACAATTTGTAATTTTTCGGGTTATTATTTCTTCCATAATTATTTTCAAATATTTATTTTTGATAGAAAATTTACTTTTTTCCATAAATTTCCGTATTACAAGTCGCTGATAAATTAAACTTTATTTAAATATAAGGAAAAGTATTTTCATGAGCTTTATCAAACGTTCAAATGATAATTGAAGTTCAAATTTAAAAAAAAATTTCTATAAAAATTTAAATTAAAAGTATCGAAATACTTGATATAAATTCCAAATATTTTAAAAATTTTTCAAATTTCCTATAAAAGGACTTCAATAAAAAATGTATAACATAGTGGGAAATGAGAAGAAAGTGTTATGCGGGAAATGAGGAAATTGTAAAAACGCCAACGGACAATTAATCTGTGGCAAAAGAATTTGATTATTCTTCGTAAGTTTTTGACATGCTCATAAAGTTATTTAATTAGTAAACATTTCATTCAATTAATATTAATTATTAAGCCTTTTTTAACTAAAAATTAGTTGAAGGCAATTGTTTATTGATTAAAAAACAAACTATTTTAAAAATTTATTATAACAAAAATTTTAATTTAATAACAATAGCTTCCCTATCGTGAATTAATGTACATTTATAAAACAGATTTCGACTTGTGAAAACCAACGAATTGTTTATATCGTACGGTTCATACGATATGCAAAAAACATGGAGAATGGGAGTACGCGAAATCAGCGTACCAAAAAATTTTCGGCCTGAAAGTCATGAACCAAAAAAATATGACATTGCAATTATTCATATAAAAAAAAATAAAATAAAGTTTTTTCTAATTTTTTTTAATATTAAGCTGAGTTACGCTTTGAATAAAAGACGCGGCGTTTCAACAATTTGTTTGTCCAAAAAACTGAAGTTGTGGGTCAAATTGCAACGGTGGTTGGCAGAGGAGATGGAGGTAGTGAGTGATTGGAATTAATAAGACGCTAAAATTTTCAATAATTTAATAAAAAATAATTATTTGAATCATTGATATGTAGCAATGCTATTCGATTACAATTACATTATGGTTATTCGGTAATTGTTTCAGAAACGGTGACTCTTCATAGCAATGGGAACATGAACGTTCCGATTGTTTCGGGTGATTACTGCAAAAAAGTATTAGCTGAATTGAGTACGACGCTGACAGTTTTTTGTGCGCTGGTAGCAAAAATCGTAGCATTTTACCAATAATATTTTTGTTTAATTTATTGCTATTCAAACATTATAAAGCAAATTCCGGTTTTTTGATCAGCATCAAAAGTTACATTAGCATGAATTTTTTCAGATTTTTTAAGACATTCTGGAATCAAATAAATTTGGAACTTAAATTTTGCACATTTACTTTTGCACCAATAATTATTGACCAACTTGAACAGGGAGGGGACTTTGGAACGATTGCTCTTGATGGTTTTGTAGCCCTTAAAAAATGCTACAAAAAAGCTCCTGGACACTTTGTCTAATACTGCTTCTTTAGTTTGTTATAGCGCGTTAAACAAAAAATGCATTTTGCACATTTACTTTCACACCACTGTTGCATCGCTCTTTAACAAAAATATCCGTCTCTTTAAAGCATTTTCTATGATTAATATAATTTCGGAAATATTTTCTCTCCGTATTGATTGGAAATGATTGATGAAAATGTGAAGCATATGGAGTTGATGTATTAGTGTTGCAATTTCAACTAAAAACTCACTGACTTGAAGACTGTTCCATTTTTTTTTCTTTTTTCAGTTTTTTGTATTATACAGAAATTTTTTTATAGAAGCTATAACTAAATCGACATATGGCAAAATAATTCTTTGAAATACTTTTAGTTTTAAATACGAATCTTTTGTTAAGGCCGATTGTGGTGGACCGCTGATGGTGGATCGAGGAGGACTATTTTATGCTGCCGAGCTTGCTGTGTCCAGTTACAGTCCGACTTCTTTGCGCAACATTTTGCCTGGTATAATCAAAGAATAAACATTAAAATTGACCCTCAACACATATATACTTTAATAATAAAATTAATAACCTATTCTAATATTTGAAAATGTTTTAAAGATTTGTACACAGCTGTGAATGAGCATTGTGATTTTATAGCCCAAGCCACTTTGGGTGAAGCAAAATGCTTGGATGATGAATACACAGAAAATGAAGTGGAAGCCAATTGCAGCAACAAATTTCAAAGAATTCTTTACGAAAACTACCAAGCAACCTGCACATTCCTTGATTCAGACGATGACGAAGAAAATGAAAAGGTGTGCTTGGAAAATGTGCGTCCGCCCCACTTGTTTAATTAATTTAAAACCAAAAATAACAATATTTTCATTTTCAAAAAAATAAAAAATTGTGAATAATTGTTACCATTCAAAATGTAGTCTATAAAAAAATAAATTAATTGGACAAAAGCTGCTTTTATTAAACTTTGCACAGAACTCAGCCTTTATATAAAAATTTCCGAAAAGGGGAGCTACAAAATATGCCAAATTTTGAAATTAAAAATTCAAAAGTTAAAGATGATGAAAAGTGCCTTGATCCAAAGGACACACATGCTGTCAGAATCAGAAGGAGAAAATTATCTATTGTAATTTAAATATTTCAGTCGAGATTTATATAAACAGTTAATAAAAAGCATACAAATAAGTTAAAACGAAAATTTTGAGGATAGATTATGCTATTATGAGTATACTGCATAAATACATGGGAAATGAGGAAATTCTAAAATTGATCCGATTTTAATATTCATGAATTCGGCACCGAACCAATTCCAAGAAATCCGAAAATTTCCGATTTCCAAATTTTTCGTAAGATAAAATAAATTCTATTAGTTGTATAAAGAAATAATTATGATATATTGTTAAGTTAATGGAAAGCATAGGCACAGCAGCGGATTTGAACTGGGTGCCAACAAGTATTTGGTCTCTCTAATTGCTTGTGATGGCACTTCGGGCAATTCGCTGCGCGATTGGCACATCTAAAAATTCTCAATAGAATTTTTTTAAATTTGTAAATATAAAAATCCTACCAAAATTCGTAGCTTCATCCCAGTGTCCGGTTGCGTTTGGCCTCGTGTAACTGAAGCACAGGAAGATCTGAATAAAAATTACAACTTTAATTAGGCGGTAGCAATTAAAAAAAAGGATAAATAAATAAATTTTGCCAGAGGTAAAGGCAGCATGAATAGTTATAATGCATGCAGTATGCACCTGCGACTTGAGTTTGAGCATGAGCTGTGCGTGCTCGCAACGGACGGCCGTCGCTGGCCAACGGTAATCACGTGGTGCATGCACTTGTACTTGCACGCTGCACGCTTCAGTGCCTCAAATGACGCAATGGTAGTGCTGCTGTCTTCGTGCAGTTGCTGCTGGACGCCGTTGACCAGGCACAGCAGGCGCGCGTTGTTCAGCGTACAGCGCCATACCAAAATGCCCATGGTCAGCAAAGACAGCTCGCTAACCGGGATTCCATTCCGTTCCAGCAATTCCTGCACAATAAATAAAAGTATATTTTATTAATTTCGTTTTTTTCAAAAAAATTTTAAATTATTCAATAACAATTCTAAAAAACAACTTCTTTAATAAACTTTACACTTAATTTAATAAAATGTTTATTTAATTTAAATGCACACTTTTGGCACTAACACAGACTCGAACCATTGCACATTGGTTTGTGTGTCGAATTTGGCTAAAAATATTCGAAAAATGGTATTTTTGTCGGCTTCTGTTGTTGGTAATGTTGAAGAATTTGTTGTTGTGTCGATTTCCGTATCACATTTTTCTTGAATTTCATTCATCGAACACTTTTCAAAATTGTGAATCATCGAAGACAGTGCTAAATTTAGAAAATTTGACTTTGTTTCGTATGCAATGTTTTTGAATTAATATTTTAATATTTTGTGAAATTAATCCTATTTTAACTTTCACTTTTTCGCTATTTAAATACTAAACATTATTTGTTTTTTGCTCACCAATGTTCTTGGTGTTCAGCAGCTGTTCCGTGCGTTGCTTCTGCAACATGGTGACCAAGCTGCGACCCCCTTTTTCAATGGTTTGGCCGCGCTTTCGCTGCACCACCGGCACACTTTGTGCACTGGTGTTGTTTGGTGTTCTGTTCACCGGTGCACTGCCCGTCTCGCGCACGCGACGTTTCGCCAACGGTTTTTTGCTTGGCGAAGTGTGCGGTGAATGTTTCTGTTGTTGTTGTTCATGCGCCAATTCAACTTCGCTAACGGACAGCACAAAGTCGTAGTAGGCAATGCCGAGCAGGGACGATTCGAACACCAAATCTGAACAAACAATATTGACATTTTTTAATCTAAAATGTCATCATCAAACATTTATTGTTTTTAATTACTATTATTAGTATTAATTAGTAGTTTATATAAAATAAAATAATAAATTTACTTACCGCTCGGATTTAGAGACAAAAGCCCTGCCGATTTTGCCAGTTCCATTATCGATGGTGAAGGCAAACAATTAGCAACAGTACTTGCTCGTCTACACCGTGAATCTCAAAAATCAGTTCAAAATTAGACAAAAAATTGGCAAAATATTTCAAATTCATAAATAATCGAAAGAAATAAAATTAATAATTTAACAACAACAAAAATTAATTTCTCATCCATTCTCCATAATTAGTAATAATTACAAAGCGCCAAAATTCCGATGCATTTGCGTGTTTACGCCCACTAGTTTTCAAAAAAAAAAAGCTCGAGAAAGATTTATTCCATTTTTAGCAGCAAAGTTAGAGCGATAGCGTGTGACATATTTCCATCCAATTCTTACGCTTTCTTGCAATAATATAATAACAATTATTGCAGCAAGAAATTTTTGCCACTAGCGGAGAAAGTTTATGCCAAATTTAGAATGCCAAATTTGGAAAAAAAAATAATATTAAAGAATTCATTATAGATGAAGAATAATTTGGCGAAATATTTTCCTTTGTGATCATAAATTCAAAAAAATATTCAATTCCGTTTTTTTAAATAAAATCTTTAATCAATATTTACCATTGTTAGTGTCCAGCATTTTAGAATGTTTCTGTTGAGGAGGAAGTGATGAAAGGGAATGAGATGATGCCCAATACAAAGGATCTGGCGTCAATGATGTGCTAAATCAATTTAATTATAAAATGTTAAAATAAAATCCAAAAAACAAAATTTGAAATTAAAAATCATTCGGGTTTTCAATTCTTGCTTAGGTATTCTAATTTGTATTTATCTTTAAATTTAAGTGTGCACCACCGAATTAATAGTTTTTAATTCCCCAGCGAAAGTTAAAATAACATTTTTTGCAGAATTACGTACAAACAAAATTTGTAAACTTTTGGCCAACAAATTTTTTATGCAATTTCCAAAACCAACCCGGCTTTGTTTTTGGCAGTGCCGTTTTCTGAATAAGCGGCCCGCATTTGTGCCAATTTTTGCTCGGATTGGCTTTGGTGACTGGTGAGGGTGGCTGAAAGCTTTGTGAAAATGCTTTGCTGCTGTGCCGGAGTCATAGAAGCAGTCATTATTTGTGCATGTGGTGCAGAATTAAAAAATTCAATAAAAAAATTATTCCCGGCGTATGAATCTAAAAATGTTTGCTAATGCAATTTTAATGACATCATCTTAATGGAAATAAAAAGTAAATAACTAATCAAATGAATTTAATTTAAATGTTTTATGATTTCAAATATAGATTAAATTTTTAATTAATTTATAAGAAAACTTTTTAAAAATAATAAAAAAGAAAATTTAATAAAAAATAAAATTTTCATTTTAATAACTAAAAGCTAGTTCTTTAATTTTTATAACAATTTTGTTAATTAAATATTGGCATTCTACGTAAAAAAAGCTAAAGCCTCTGATGAAGCCCTATAAATTTTCATTAATGAACGGACGGATTTTGCTTTATAAATATATTTTGTTGTTAACCGGATATGAAACCTTTTTTACCATTTTTGGATAAGATGCAACATTCAAAAAATAAAAATATTGGGGCTTTAAAATTTTAATTATAATAAAAAACAAAGAAATGTTATGTTTCACAGCAATAAATAAAATAAAATAAAATAGCTTTGATTGACTTAGAATAACTGATGAATGAATGAGGCAACAAAGCCAAGAATGAGTAAAAATAATTAGATTTTTTTATTATATGTAGAGTTTCACGTTATTGGCCGTGAACGTGGGTCGGAAATGGGAAAATGGTTTTGTGAATATTAATTAATAATTTTTATTTAAAATAATATCCAAATATAACACATACAAAAATAATGCACAAAACTCTATTATAATAAAGCAGAAATTAATAATTGCTGCGTAAATTAATGTAAATTAAAACAGTTAATTATCAAATCAATACAATTAATGCACAAAGAAGTTTGTTTGTTTTAACAAATTTATTATGAAATGACACATTTCGGAAGGAATTTGCTGACGTAACGCAAACAATTCAAGATTTATTTTTCAATTAAATATTTATTTAGATCAACAATATTACTAAATTTAATTTATTTTAATTAAAAATCATAATTGTTACACTTCATTTATTTCAAAAATTAAAATAAATGAATTTTTAGACTCCTTTTTTTAAATATATTTTTAATAAATAATAAACTTTATGCTAGAGCTTTATGAATCTCAACATTTAGGGGCTTCCATTTGCTCACATTTTCTTGGCTGATGCCATTTCGACTGGCACGAAAGAAAACATCACAGGAAAATGATGAGTTTTCGGAAATTAACACTGACGTGCGGAGGCGAGTGAATGATAAAAAATAATGTATATTATAAGGTCAAAAATGGGGGCTAATCAACTTTTTATGTTAAAAAATATTTTATTTTAAATTCACAAAAAAAGCATTAAAAAAAATACAAAAATTTATAGCTTTTTAAGACCAAAATGGACGAGATAAATTTTTTTTTGATCCATAAAATTAAAAAAAAGGATTATGTACTGAAAGGAGTATGTATGACAAATTTAAAAATGTCATATGTTCCTTAATCTTACTATTTTTGAAATTGAAATATTCTTCAAATATAGCCATTAAAGCGAGTTGCTCCTTAATCCGAATATTGCCAGAAATATTTCCATTAAAGCCCTAATTAAAGCGTATAATTTTTATTTTGAATAAAATGACGAATTTGTAAGTGAAAAGACTTGCTTTATATTATAATAAAATTTAATTGAATAAGAATTAATAAAAAAGAAGTTAAAATTTCAAAATAATTTTTATATGCTAAAGTAAATTTGGGCCAGATTAAAAAATAAAAAAGTGTAGAATTAATTTATTTAAAACAACAAAATTGCTAAAATAAATTAATTTTATTTCAAATGCCGAAACGACGATTTTGCTAGCCCTTTTAATTTATTTGTGCAGCAAGACGAAAATTAAACATTTGCCCAAAATGGGCTGGGCTGACTCTAAAAATGCTGATATCTGATGACGAAAAAGACGGCTTTAACCGGGCAGAAAATTGTAAAAACAAGAAGCTGAAGCATTTTTTTAGAGGAAATTACGTCGGTTGGAGCGACGACACATTTATTCTCGGATTTTGTGTAGGAATTTTTAATCGCCTTGGGCATGAACGGTGAGGACGTACATTTTAAAGCATTTTGCTGGAAAGAATTTTTTTAGTAAAAAACTTTAGCCTCGAATGTTTACTGAAAAAAATAGTGATTTAAATAGACCGAGTGATGAATGAACGTTAGAAAATTAAAAAAGAATGTTTAATAATTAATATTAAAAATAAATAAAATTTAATTTTGGTGTTTAGAAATTTAATGCTAAAATTGATGTATAAAATAATTTTTCTCAATGTATGGAAATTGAGAAAAAAATTTTTTGATTAATTATGCGTACAAGAAAATCATTTGTTGTGTATCAATTAAAGTATTTCAATTTACTAAAAATAGTTATTATAATAAATGCGAAGTAAGTTAGTAGTAAGAACAAAATCGTTAGATTTTTGTTAATAAAATGAATAAAAAAATTAATTTGTAAAAGGTTTATGCAATTAAACTAATAGTTCGTTATAGAGATAATTTGTATTGAAATTAATAACCAAAGACGACGACATTCTCCACAGACAAATTAAATTGTTTGTTTTTGTCAGAAAGACAAACAAAATAGATAATGAAAGAAATAAAAATGTAATAAAAGCAAATAATTGATAAAACAAAAGTCAAGCAACTTTGAAGATCTGAATAAATCTTAAGTTTCGAAAAAGCTGCTAGACTTTTAAAAGCAATAAAAATTTTGTTTAAAATAAAAGGAAAAAAACAAAATAAATTAGAATTTTCAATCAAAAAAAGAGTCTTTTTGCCAAATTTTAGAAAAGACTTTCTGATTACTTTCTGGGATGTTAAAAAATTTCCTATATTTAAAAAAAAATATCTTTTTCTTGTGGAAAGTTATAAAAATGCAATTCCGAAAAAAACCATTGTCAAAAGTGGAGGATGGGAAAGGCCCAAAAAGTGTTGGAAATGGTGAAAGAACGTGAAATCCAATGCTTACACTCAACTTTTGTTGACATTTTTTGCAAAAAAACGTGAAAAAGTAAAAATAGAAAGTTTATAAATCTCAGTTTTTTTTTGTATTTGTTTACAAATTAAATTAAAATATTAAATAAAATCTAATGGAATTAATTTAATATTGGAAAATTTTTATTAAAAAAATTTTATTCCTGTCCCGATTTCCTAAATTTATAAAAGTGAAAATATTGCTTAAAAAGGATGCTGAGAGGGTTCGTGAGAGGTGTAATGCGTTATGAATATAATAAATATAAAATGTAAATAAATAAAGCGTAAAAATTACCGATTTTGCTCAGATACATCTTCGGGTGAAATATTGAAATTCTGAATTTTGTAAATAAATGTTTGGGACTTTGTTGTATGAAAAATTTTTTTTTTTAATATTTTTCATTTTTTTTTAAATTTATATGAACTTACTCTTTTTTTTAATTTGAACTATTAGAAAATGCATTCATTGCCTTCCCAACCGCCCACTCATTCATTGCCAAAATGTCATCAAATTGCAAATTCGGTACAAATTTATACCAAACTACGCAACACGTTGTTTTGCATAATTCATTTACATTATGCAATTTGGTTCAAAAATAAACGAAGCTAATATAATTATTATTCTAAATTTGGTGTTTTAAGTACAGTTTTAAAAAATGCCTTAAGTTTTCTTTAATATATACACGAATCTTTTAAGATTTAAAAAAATAATTTTATGTAATTTTTAAAAAAATTTGTGACTATTTAAATTTTAAAACATTTCTTTATAATGGTAAATTTGTGAAACCAAAATTTAGCGATACTAGCACATTTCTGGGCTGCATATAGAGTAGATTTTTTTTGTGTTTTTAAAAGCAATAAATCCACTACTAATTTGCTTTAAAACCTCTCTAGTGGATTTATATGATGTCAGAAAATTAGAAAAAAAAAATTAGGAAAATTTATCTCAAGTCAAAGCCACGCAGGTTCCTTATCGCAAAACTAAGTGCACCCACATTTTGTACTGCTTTTTCGAGGGCGTAGATTTTAAAATAAAGCAAAAATAATTTTTTAAATTTTATTATTTAAAATTAAATTCATTAAAAATATCGCTCTAAATTGCAATTTATTTAAAAATTGTATAGTAAAAAATAAATGTGGCTTAAAAGTTAATTACTTTTTTTTTACAAACATATTAATATTGACTAAAAAAATTGATTTTACTAACCGGAAACTCGATTGTGAATATTTTGGGTGCTAGGTCGTTTCGTAAAAAAGGCAAGCTGGGCGTTTCGTAAAAAAGGCAAATGGGTCGCTTTTCAACAGTTTTTTTGTTATAACTTTTTCAAAGCTAACCAAATCAAGCAATTTTAGTATTATTCGAAAGCTTAGGAGGAGGAGAAGCTATTAGCAAGCAAAAGCTAAGCTATTGGCCAAATCTTAAAAAAGCTATGGCCAGAAAACGCTTTTTTGGTCACAACTTTTTTGAGAATTGTCCTATAGCTTAGCTTTTGCGTTTAAAAGCTTCTACCCATTGCATGCTTTCGAATGATATCAAAAATTGCTAGATTTGGTGAGCTTTCAAAGAAGTTATAACAAAAAAAACTGTTGAAAAGCGCCTCATTTGCCTTTTTTACGAAACGACCCAGCACGAATATTTTGTTGTTTTTATCAGGCATTTCCGGAAACGTAAAAAATCAATTTGTAATTTTTTACGGAAAGCTTGGCACATAACGACTATAAATATTGCTTATGGAGCAACAATTTCATCATATTTTCTATCAAATTCCAATAAAACAACCTCTCCAATAAAGTAAATATGGCCAAGAACGCAATGCTTTGCCTGCTGATTTTGAGCGTTGTTCTCGCTCTCGCATTTGCTACAAATGAAAAAGGTCAGTTTCAATTGACGGATGGAAACCTTCTCCTGATGAATATCTTAAAAAATTTGCTCAAGAATTTCGCCGAAACACCGGCATGAAACCCCAGTCGTATAATGAAGAGAAGCGTGTAACGCCGGGAGGGCCCAACGCACTACATAACGGGAATGTGAACCATCTATCGCCGCCCAATCCACCTCATCACAAACAACCAACTCTGGAAGAACAGAAGCGTTTAACGCCGGGAGGGCCCAACGCACTACATAACGGGAATGTGAACCATCTATCGCCGCCCAATCCACCTCATCACAAACAACCAACTCTGGAAGAACAGAAGCGTTTAACGCCGGGAGGGCCCAACGCACT
>MEIZ01000083.1:212655-227422 GCA_001723225.1 Globodera ellingtonae | reverse complement strand
AAGTTTCCCAACAAAAACGTTTATACCCCCCTCTGACACATAAATTTAAAAATCTTTTTTTTTCTAAAATTTTAATTATAAAAGCCTAAAATTTGAATTTGGTATATTTAAAATTTAACATAAATTTGGCATAAGATGATAAAGAAGCGGGGAACCATTCGACCGGCATTTTTGGAAAGGCCGGAGATTTGTGACCGCGGCACTTGCGTGTCTCTCGTCTGGGAGGGGCTGCGCATCCCGAGGAGGTGGTGTACATGGAGAAAGTTCGAAATGAAATCAATCAATCAAACAAAAATTGGAGGTATAAGCAATAAACTACAATTTTACAGGCGCTACCTCCCCAATGTCAATAAAAAGTGCCGAATGCGGATGGAAACACTTCTCAACTGATGAATATCTTAAAAAATTTGCTCAAGAATTTCGCCGAAACACCGGCATGAAACCCCAGTCGTATAATGAAGAGAAGCGTGTAACGCCGGGAGGGCCCGACCCACTACATAACCATGAAAAAACTCTGGAAGAACAGAAGCGTGTAACGCCGGGAGGGCCCGACCGACAACATCGCTGAGGCAATACAAAAGAGTGAAAGAAAATCGACGGATGTCTAGTAATTTCAATTCTTTCCTATCTTTCTCGTTCTGCAGACCAAATATCGATGATGTTAATGTTATGCTCGGAAAACAATCTTCCTGATATGCGCACATTTGGCATTCAAGGACTTGAATACGAATTCTGTTTCGACTAATTTCGAACACGAATTCAACCATTTTTAGTCAAAAAAGCAAAACTTTTTAGTGACATTTAGACTGCCTAGTTAACTATTTTGAAGTTTTAAGATATTTTTTAGCTGCCAATTTTGATTTTTGGCATTTTATTCTTTAGAATTTTGAAATAGAGTGATTTCTTCAAGTACTGTATCTGTGAGTCGGAATTGATAACTGTTGAACCAAAGTTCCCCATATCTTCCCAATATCAGACTTTCGGGATAATTCTATTTATCCTTAAAGCACTTTGGCGAAACAAAATGATTAAAAAACATTGGTACTCAAATATACAGACATGCGTGGATATCCGCGGATTTGACTTTCATATCCGTATCCATCCGTGTCCAACCCCTTTTTTGAAATTCCGTATCCGGATATATCCGCAAATATCCGGATATTCGGACATCCGTGATCTTGCCTGCTTTTTACCACCAATTACCCAGCCACAAACGTGCGCGTAGTAACATATGGAGTGCTTCCACTGATGGGCAGGGTTGGAAAGCAATTACAAACTCACAGATTCGTAAGATTCATGCACTAGAAAATATAAAAAAATTAACTTATTGAAAAATTGATAAGCTTAATTTAAATGCACAGACAATTTACTGTAATTTCATAAGAAAATAAAATAATAAAGATTAATTAAAATATTTAAATTGAAAATTAATTTAATACTTTAAATATTTATGAAAAACAAAAACATCGATTCAGAGTAATTTGCGCAAAATTGTTTATTGCGTGATTCTTCTGGTTTTAGATTTGGATTTATGGAATGGATCTCGGTTACGGGTCAATCCATTTCTGAAACCAGTTTTTTTATTATTCTTACTTTTTATAAATTATTTAATTTTCTTTTTCTTTCCGATTTTTCGATAAAATCGTTCAGTTAGGTCAGGTGGTTGGTTCGCCGGTGAATGTGCTTTACTGATGGGTCATTAATCATTCAAATAAAATGGATTTGGTCCATTGGGCAAAAAAGTGAGAAACAATTGGCCCAAAGGTTTTCTCTGAAGATTTGTCAGCTCTATTAATTCACACATGATGTTAAGACTAAAGTTTTCTGTAAAATAGACAAATTCCTATTTTTTATTTAAAAATCTTTAATTTTTGCTTACTTGAAATTTTTTCTGTTTAAATAAAATAGAAAACAAAACACATTATTAATATAAATAAAAAAAAAATTCTTTTCTAAACAAAATTTCTTAAAGTATTCTCATTTAACTTTGTTTATTTAATACATTAAATGACAGATTTAAAGAGGAATTACAAAAATTTAATATTCATTTTTAACTGAACACAAATTTTTGTGAAAAATGAACCGCTTCAGTGTGTTGTGCTTTATGCTGCTCGTCGAATTGGTGGTCGTGCCAATCGTTTCCGGATCGCCGGTTGTGTACGTACATTGCCAATTAATAAAATTAAACATTATGACTAATTTTATAAAAAATAAAATTTAAAGAATCCGCGAGAAGCGCCGCATGACGGGCAAAGATGTGTTGAAGGGTGCCGCGGTCGGTGCTGCTGCCGGAGTTGTCGCAACTGCAGCCGCTGCAGGCATTAAAAAAGCGATGAAGCATCGTGCCGACAAAAAAGCGGCAAAAGCAGCAGCAAGAGGGCACTACTAAAAACGTACAGATTCAAAATGCCAATTCTAAAATTGTCCTTATAATTTTTTTTGTTTAAATCCTGAATTAAATTTGAAAAAATCATTTTGAAAGTCTAATCAAATTAATATTACTTATTCAATTTAAATTGGTGTTTTTGAATCGCTAAAATGAAAAAGCATTAACAATAAATTTTGTACGATTGACTATGTTGAATAAAGCATAATTTTTGAATAAAGAAATTAATTCAATTATTTCGGATTTTTCTTGTTCAATCAAATGCCGTAAATGTTCAAAATGATGTTTAATTAAAAAGAAAATATAATTTTATATTTTTACATTGACTAAGAGCAATAGTATTTTTTTTTCTTCCTCATCATAAAAAACTGTTTTCCAATTAAAAAAGTCCAAAAAACTGAACGACACCTGCTCTGATTAGGCCATTACTTTGCCTAAGATTTGGTCAGGGTGAGGCTAAGCATTGGTTAAATTGGCAAATAACTCTATAAACAATTGGCCCAATGGACTCAAAGGCTCAGTTTCTTAAAAGAAAATTGCTGATCATTTTCATCCAATAATTAATTGAGATTCTTCATGAATTTTGAGCATTGTTTAAATTGATTTGAATTTTACCCAAAATCATTTTGAACTATGATTATATTTATTATTAAGTTATTGTTTTTTTATATTTAAATTATTGGAAAATAATAATTTTTTTGCAAAAATGAATCGCTATGGTGTTATTTGCCTTTTGCTGCTTGCCGAAGTTGTGGTTGTGCCGATTGTGACTGGTTCACCAGCGGTGTAAGTTATTTAAAATTGCAATAAATTTAAAAATTATTATTAAAATGGTTTTAGTCTGTGATCGCTAAAACATCAAAACTTTAGAATCCGCCAGAAGCGCACAGTGACCGGCAAACAATTGGCCAAAGGCGCTGCCATCGGTGCAGCCGCAGGCGTTGCCGCGACCATGGCCGCCGCGGGCATTAAAAAGGCATTGGATCATCGTGCCGAGAAAAAAGCGGCCAAAGAAACGGCAAAAATGGAAGCGGAAATGCATTGAAAATGGGCTGGCCACATTAAGAACAACCAATGCGTTTATTAGCAAAAAAGTGAACAGATATTCTGAACATATTCATTCTATTTTTCAAAATTTAAAGAGAAATGTTTTCAATGGACAGAACAATAATGGAAAAGATTTATCATTCGTTAAATAACAACACACGACCGAAACGATTAAGCATAATTTAAAATTTACAATAAATTTTGACAGAATTTTAATCTCATGAAATAGAATTACTAGTTTTAATAATCTAAATTCAACAACAACAAAAAATGTAGTCTTTCAATGCTTAATTGACTTTCGATGCGGCCACCATCAAATTTTTACGTCCGATCAGAGAACGATGCATATAATCTAAAAATTTATAAAATTAAAATAATTTATATAAATTTTTATAATTAACGTGACCTAAATCTTTTTTCATTAAATGTAGCCAATCTCGAGTAGCAAACAATTGGATTGGAGTCAACTCATCAATGGACTTCAAGCTTTCAATTTTTAGATCAATGTCCATATTGAACTGATTTATTTGATGATCAATGACAAAATCTTTTGAAGAAGTTTGTAAAATTTTTTCCATACTTTCCACAAATTTTTCCCGATTTATTTCGTACTGTTTGAGGCTTTCCGAAATAATATTGTTAACGTTTTCATTCTCCGTGTTTGGTCTGTTAATTGAAATATTTTTAAATTTTGTATTTGATTAGTTTTATTAATTATTTTTGATTGAATAATTTAAAGGTTGTTTAGTTTAATGTATTTTCAAAATATAACTTTTTAATTTATATTAAATAACAAATTTTGCAATTAATTAAAATGAAATTTTGTTTGAAGTTATTAATTTGTAAATGCAATAATTATTTTAAAATAAATATGTCACACATTTTTTGCACATTGAGATGCAAATTCTTTAGAAGAAATGCACGTGGGTCCTCTAACATTTCTTGCGATTCCAAATCCTCATTTTTTGACGAATTTTTCTCGCTTTTTACTTCCTTAGATGGCACTGATTTGTCTGGTTTAGAAGAATTTTTGCCATATTTTCGGGTCCTGTCTATTTTGGGCTTCCGCTCATCGGACTGTTTGCTTGATGAAGCAATATTCTTGCCTTTTGCAAGTTTATTTTGCTGTATCAATGGATTTTTATCTAAAAAAGCGATTTATTCCGGAAACCGAATAAAAAAAAAAAAATTTAAATGAGGCCTCAAAGAACTCAGAACCTTGAAAATTCCTTTCTCAACCCCTCCGTGTTTCTGGTGAATGAATAGGTCACCAGGGGCAGGAAAAAAATTGGAAAATAAAAAAAAACCCAAAATTTTCCGGGATCCAAAATTTTGCCCAACTTTGATAGGCACCCACCCCACACTATTGGCACCACCGGGGTCGCTTATTCATTAAAAAATTGTTTCAAATTGTGTCTTATTTTGTTAAGATCGCAGAAAATTTTGGATTTTTTTTGTTGTAAAATGGTTTTAACAGAAAACGAAAAAAGAGACCAAAAGAACGGAAAACGGGATCTGCTGCTTGGTTTTTTTAAAATTGTCGTCCAAAAAAAATACCGGGTCTGGTTGAATCCGGTTTAACACAACGGCATTTGCCCGTCATCAAACGCTTTAAACTAGGGTAGGACGGGACCGGGACTTTTGGGAAAAACTGGGACTACTGGACAAAAAAACGTTTTTTGAATAAACCGGGACCATTTATAACGGAGCTTGAAAAAACCGGGACTAAATTTCAGTCCCAGAAAAGACATTTCAGTACTGGTCCCGGTCCCGTCCTACCCTACTTTAAACTAATTTAGTACTGAAATACCTAGAGGTGAAATGTCGCTGTGCAAATTTAAACACAACTGTGAACGAACCCTGAGCTTGGCGTAAAGCAAATCTTTGTTTCTGTTTTCCCATTTTTACACTATCCAACGGATTTATTGATGAATCGGGCTTTTTAATAATTAAATTTTGATATTGCTCCGATTTTTTCTTTTTTCTTCTAATTTCCTTAAATATTTGCAAATATTCGTCTTTCAAGTCCATGCTTTTTGAGGTTTGTCTCATTAGTGTTACATTTTGTTTATTAGCATTTGCCGGCATTTTGTCCTCAAAATCCGCGCTTTTTGACAGACTCTTGACAGATTTGTTACTTTTTGTTAATAGACGTGACTTTTGATCTGTTGTATTTTTAATAGGTTTATTAGTTGTTTTTGATGGCACTTTTTGCTTTTGGCCTTCCTGGTCCTCAGTTTTTGCAGAAATTTGTGTTGTTTTTACAAATTTACTTTGATTTCGGTGGCATGGCATCAGTTTCATTGGGGTTTTCTGAATTATACTTGTTGGGTCGGCTTCATTATTTTCCTTTTTCAATGTAAATTTTGAATTTTTAATTGGCGCCTTTAGTTTTGGCATTTCGTCGGATCCGTTCAAATTTTGATTTTTCGATCCATTTTCAGTACTGTCAATTGGCATTTTGGACTTTTGCATTGGAACCTCTTGTTCTGGCATTATGTCTGCTGGTACGTTCAAATTTTGACTTTCGCTAACATTTTCCAGCATTTTGTCTGATTTTTGTACATTACTCGTTGTTCCTATTTCAAGCTTTCGTCCGTTCAAATTGTAGCTTTTAATCGGCTTCACAACTGACGTTTTTTTGTCTTAAATTTAATCATTTAAATATATTTAAACATTAAATCTTTCAAACCTCCGCATAATATTTCATCAAAAATGGTCGAAAATATAAAAATTTCCAAAATGAAAATAAGCGGCCACTGCATTTAATTACTTTTGTTTAATAAAAGGTTCGAAATATAAAATTTCTTTAAAATAAGTAATTAAACAAATTATTGGAATATTTATGTCTAAATTATATGTTTATATAATTAATAATGGATTTAATGGCGAATTTATGCTATTTTATGATGACGTCTTATTAAGTTAATCAATAAAGCATTAAGCGTTGTAAGCTTTATGATTGCGTAAGTAATACGTACATGTATGATTTCGAAATTTTTATTATCTTCCTTCAATCAATCAATCCCAAAAAACATCGACATTTTTTATTTTTTCGGTTAACATGTCAGACAAACAGAATAATTACTTATGAATTTGTCAGGGATAGTTTAAAGTTTCGGATTTTAAAAGCTAAAGAAAATACTGCTTTTTTATTTTTTTTTAAAAAATAAAAGTCTGGGTGTGTGGTGTTCTTGCTTCTCGGACTGGGGATCGGTTGTTTCGGCACAGCTATTTGGCACTAAATGAGATAAAGCATAAGAAACTTTGAACACGATCTTTGAAAATCTTTAAAAAAAAAGTTATGCTTTTAAAATCTTCTTTTTAAAAAACAGAGATTCAAAAGATTTTTAAAAAAACAAAAATCTATTAAAGAACACACATTTAAATTATGAGTGGAAGAAGTTGCGTTGAAATTCACAAAAGTGCCGTCCAGGGATAGGCGGAATTCCGTTTTCCGTTGTTTTGAATGGCCGTTTTTTACGTTGTTAAAATGCCCTTTTTACGGAAAAAGAACAAAAATGAACACAATAAAAATGATTTCAAGCGGCACACTTGAATAACTCTTTTCAAAGTGAGCGGAGCGAAAAAACGCTAGATGATTACGGATTTGGCATCACCGGATTTGTCCCAACACAGTGCCAAAGGTGCAAAAGTGCCAAAAACCCACTTTTTTGGACCTTTTTTTTACCACCCCTCACTTTTCGAGCTGTACCCTGCGCGAGGAGTAGGGTAACCGATGTTGGTGCTGGAAAAGGCGCAGTATTCCACACTCAGGGCTTTCCAGCCAGTTATCGTGCGTATCGCTACGATGAATTTGTTATGCGTTATTCTTGCTGAATTGAAACCAAAATTTCCAAAATTTTGTCCAAAAAAACTGGATTGACCACAGCCCGGTGGGTTTTGCTCATAGCGAGATGGGATCAATTGATAAAATGTAGCGCTTTTCAAGCGCTTTCGATTGGTGCAAAAATATTTGGGGATCGTGCGGGAAGTTTTCCACGCAACTTCCGGCCAGACTTTAATTTAGAAATCATGAAAATCTTATGAAACAGGAGAATAAAGAAATTTAACGTGGCAGCGTAAACGCCAAATGTTATTTAATTAACGTTAATATAAGCATATGCCGATAAAAAAATATTTGTTTTATGACTTATTCAATCATAACATATTGATGAACTTAATTGCCTTTAAGTTAAATACAGATTTTCCAATTAGAATTTAAATAAAATCGGAGTGTAATTATTCACAATCCAACTGGGACTAAACTTGGATTTTTAACAACTAAATCTAATTTTTGAGACTTTCATAGAATTCTCAATTTTGGTCTCTGAAAAAATCCAAATGCTGGGATTTTTGACAATTCAAATAATATTATGCACAATTATTTTAATATAAAACTTTCAATAACAGACCATATGTATAACACATTTACAAAGCTAATTTTATCGTTTCTTTTATTTCAACTATTTTTAACGGATGCTGTTATATTTAAATGTAAGTTTTTAAAAATGAATATTTTTATACAATATTTTTGAATTATTATTTAAGGTTTTTCAAGAGTAAAAGAAAACCCAACTTGTGCTATTTGCCAAGATGAAATTAAACATAATCGTGAAGCGCTAAAAATACCACCTTGCAATGTAACTATTTAAATTTTGTTTAAATTAATTATAATTAGTTGGACTTTTCAAAAAACCGTACCCGTTTCTTTATCTTGGAATAGCAATCTGTGCCAGATCTGTACAAAAACCGAACTCTAATTATATTATTGAACAAAATAATGATATTTACAATATTTAGCATGAATACCACAAAGAATGCATAAACACATGGTAATTTTTAAATAAAAATTAAATATTGTTTACAGTAAATCGAAAATAAAATAAAATGTTAATTATTTAAAAAAGATCATTGTTATAGAAATGTTATTTTAATTAAAAATAAATTTATAATTTTATTAGGTTAAAACAAAAAAACACATGTCCATATTGTCGCGCAACAATTCCCGCTGAGCATTTGCCGCGAGAATACTTCGACAGAAATGATGATGAAAATGTACCAATTACAACAATAGGAGGTGAATTAATATTTTATATAAAAATAAAATATTAAATATTAAATTATTTGAAAACTTAAGCTCTTCTTTCTCCAACACAAAATCAACCCGCAAATTTGTCGAGTAATGAGCACACGCATTCGCAAACAGTGGACGTGCAAGCACGAATTGGTTGAATAATTTTTATTTTTTATAATTAATTTGCAATAAATGCCTAAAACATTTCACATCTGGGCAGATAGCTTGTTAGATCACTTGTCAAAACTCTGGTTAAAAAAATAGAAAAATTTTAACTGTTAGCGAAACCCAAAATTGAGGTTGCCGTAAGTGGCACATAAATTTTCAAAAAAATGAATGATTTTTAAAATGAATAGTCCGTTTGGATATAATGCTACAAAATAAAAACATTTATCTTTTTGAGTCTGTATTAATCAATGATTTTTAAAATTAAAGTTCCGGAAGAAAGAAGAAGCCATATTTATTTTGACAGAGATGGTAGGCGATATGTTATCACAGAATTCAATGCTGAACAATTAAATTGATAGCAAAGAAATAATAATAAGCTAAATTTAAGTGTTATTTTATTAGACATTTGTTAATAGAAATGTATTTTTGAACCATTATTGTGTATAATTTATTTAGTATAATAAACAAGATTTTGTTGAAATCGGATAGGTGATAAAGGTATCCCTTTAAAACAAAAATAGATTTGAAATTTTTGAAAATAAAAATTCTATGCATTTATTTATTTCATACTTAAACAAAATAGTTGAATTTGATTTTTAAATTCGTAAATATTTTTAATTTTCGTTTATTTTTACATTTAGGATTTAAACAGTTTAATTGCAGTAAAATTTATAACAATAACGTGACATGGCATGCATAATAACATTTGGCCATAAAAAATATAATCAAATCGTAATTTTTGCAGTTTTTTCTTTGCATTCTTTTTCACGCAAATTCTTAGGCTCCATTCCCATTAAATGGTCGTAATAATACTTTGCCAGCTTTTTATCACCCTTACGTTGATAGCATTTACCCAAATAAAAATAATTGTCGATTGAAGTTCCTTTGAATAATGTTTCTGCCTAAATTTTAGGATTAATAAAATTTCTGTTTTTAATCCTTTAAATTTGCCAAATTATTAATAAAATATACTTTTAACAGTTTTGTTAGGGCCGAGTCATACGAGGCATCATTAAAAAGCGCTTTTATACCAGAATTGATTTGAATTGCCAACATGCGATTAAAACTGCTTATTCGTGCCAAAGAATATTTTAAACGTCCTAAATTTTTTTCCAATATTTTAGATCATAAAAAAAATTTATAAAATTATTTAATGATTAAGAAAAGGAAAAGCGCACCTTGTGCATGGAGTATTTCCGGATCTGATTGGTTTGCTCTTTGAAGAAATTCCTAAATTTTCATAATTAAAAAAAATATATAATTTAAATTTTTAAAATATAAATCACACATTCAGGTTCACAGCAAGCGAAATTTTTTGATCACTCGAAATTCTGTGATCAAATTGAAGTCCCATAAGCATACAAACGTATTTTAACGCGGTCAAATTTTGCGCATCGATTGCAAGCGCATCATTTGCAAAATTTAAACCTATAATATTAGAACACATTAAATTTTATTTTCCCAAATAATTTTTTAATACATTTTTACAGAGATTCGAGATTTTTCAGTAATCTCGAACGTTTAATTTTTAACGAGATTCTCGATTGAAGTCTCGATCGTGTCCTCAAGTCCGTTTCTACACTTTTTATTGACTAAATTCCAGTTTTTTAACCTGTTTTTTTTTTGAAATTCTTCTTTCGGACTATTAAATACCAACGAAAAAAATTTATTTGAAGTCGCCTAACACAGTGCAACTTTTTTTAATTTGTTTCCAATTCTCAGAGAATACCTTTTTCTATTTCTTGCTGTTTTGCTTTCCATTTGATGTCATTATCGGAAGGCATGTTAATCGCTTGAAGAAAACCTTGGAAATTTTTTTTTGGAAAAAAATTAAAATGATCTCCTGGGTAAAACTTTTTTATTTTGGAAGCTAGTATTCCCAACTTAAAATTGGCAACATTTTTGAAATTCTTGTGTTGTTTGACGCCCAATCCGGGTAAATTTTGGGTTACCGGTCCTGGATAATTTTAAGTCACTAGCAGCACTTTATAATAAAAATTGTTAAACAATTATTTAAATAAATTTATTAATTGATCAGCAACTAAAATTATTCCATAAATTTTTTTCTTACAAACTCGTGCTAAACGCGATTGCACTTCCACAGTTTGCAGACTTTCATTAGCTCGTATATCATTCAATTTATTATAAATAATTTCTGGGGCAATGTTGTCAGCAAACATTTGATCTATTGCCACCAACTGTAATATTATAATTAATTTTTTTTTAAATGTAAATTGCTTTAAATCACATCTTTTTGGGTACTGTTATTGCTTGGACTCGGATGGGACGATGACGATTCATGTTTCTTTTTATTTTTGCCTTTTTTTCTGCGGGTTGACTAAAGAGATTTAAATCTTTTTTTTACATTAAAAATTGTTTTTAAATAAATTAATAAAGTTATAAATACTTTGTTTAAACCTCTTCTTGCAGATGGATACTGTTATTATTGCTTTGTTGAGATGGAGAAGATTTTTTCTTCTTCTTTTCACTCTTTTTTGTATGTAATGACTAGAAGAAAAAATGTACAAAAAAAGTTTAAATATTAATTGAATTACTGATGAGCCTGACGAAGAAGAAGCCGCTAAATGCAGCGTTGACGGTACAGATGGGAAGCCTGCAGAGTGCAGACGATGTCGTGCAGCGTCATTTGTTGAGCTGTCACTATGCCAGCGCCTGCTTTGCACACCTTCTGATGTGCTTGCACTATGCAGATGATGTCGTGCAGCGTCATTTGTTGAGCTTTCACCATGCGAACGCCTGCTTTGTTGCACTCCAGCTGACGTGCTAGCATGCAGATGATGTCGTGTAGCGTCATTCGATGAGCTTGCATCATCTTGCCTTACCGCCGGTTCAGGCTTGTATTGCGACAACAAACGTGCAACATAACCGGAAGTTTTTGTTAGTGCTGTACTAATTGACTGTCCTGCTTGCGCTATTGTAGTTGATGCTGCAGCATTTATTGAGCTGATATCATTGCGCGAAGTAATTGATCGTCCTGCTTGCGCTATTGCAGTTGATGCTGCAGCAATTATTGAGCTGCTGATGCGCGAATGCTTAAATTTTTTTGGTTTTTAATAAATTAAGTTAAAAATTTAATTTATTTAACGGTACCGAACGAGAAAAAGTTGTCGGTACTTTTTTTTTAGAGTAATTTTTAACAAAACTCGTTTATTTTGGAAATTTTGGCTTTATTAACATTTATAATTGAGTTTGGAAAGCTTGAGGTTCAAGAAAATTAGCATTTCGGCCTGTTCTTGTTCTGTGGCAGGATTTTTAAGTTTTTAGCTTAGTTTGAAGAGGGGTCGGGGTGCCGATAGGCGCCACCGAGAAAATTTTGCAGTTTTTGAAGAGCAATAAAATGATCAGACAAATTAAAAATAAATCAACTTTTCTCGGCCGATACTTTTTCAAGAAATTTTATTTAAATGCTCAAATAAAAATTTCTGGGTTACCTTAATATTTTAAAAATCTGAATAAAAATTTTTAGAAGTGTTTTCTTTCCCTGAAGTTAATTGAAATACATGTTGAAATAATCCGAATATATATTCGGATTATTTCAACATGACCACTTTTTTCCGTTCGGTACTTATTTTCGGTACTCAACTTTCTTCGGTCGGTACCAGGATGTCAATCGCTATCGCGTATCGCGCGATAGTTATCGCATTTATCGCCTTTTTTGGGCATATCGCCTATTGCTTATCGCTTCGCATTGGAAAATGCTTTTATCGCCGATCGCATATCGCTATCGCATTAAAAAAATTCGAAATCGCTTATCGCCGATCGCTTTTTTTTCGGCACGATTGACATCCCTGGTCTGTACCTTCGGTTCTCAAAAAGAAAGTGCTCGGTACTTTCCCGTACCGACCGAACACAAATTAAAACCCAAGATTTTGCCGTTGACCTTGTGCGTTACTGCATCATTTTTTTGGCCTTCCATTGAGCGTTCTATGGCGTAAGCCAATGCCATCTTTTCGTCATTTGCCTGCTGTTGACGATCCTTTTCTTCCTGAAGCGAAAGTTCCAGCACGTACTTAAGATCATCAGCGAACTCATCATCTAAATTCGACGGTTGGTCTGATTAAAAATTATCAATTTTTGGAACGCAGTTTATACCAGGCGTGGACACGGTTATGAATTTCCTTAACCGTAACCGCCCGTCCTCAAACACTTAGAAACGTTAACCGTCCGTAACCGCCCGTCTTAAAAATCTCATAACCGTTAACCGCCCGTAACCGCCCGTCCTCAAAATCTCATAACCGTTAACCGCCCGCGGTTATCCGCGGTTAACCGCATTATTTAAAAATCAATAAAGTTTTCCAGATTTTGAACAATCGATTTTTCAAAACTATTTTTTCCGATCGTGATGTGGCGTCCTTCTAAAATTAAATCAAAATTGGTGTGTATTGAACTTAACAAGTGATTTTTATCAGATTTTGTCAATGAATAAAATTCCGACTTATGCTAAGAAAAATTGTCAAATTTAGGTGATTGAACGTTTTAAAATGCACTAATTATTTATGTAAACACTTAGAATTTTATTTTTTATAGCTAAAAACTAAAAAGTAGGGATATTAAAATATAAATAAAATGATTACAGCGGATGGGGCTAGAACCTAGAACAAATAAAATCCGTCGAAGAGTTTCACCACTAAGCCACTGGATCGATAAAATAACTTGGTGAAACGTGAATAAAAGTCAAAAAAATTATAAGGCAAATCATCTCAATCCTCAGCAGCCAAAAAATAACGGATACGACGGTTAACCGCGGTTTTAGAGGTCATAACCGTTAACCGACCGTAACCGCCCGCCCTCAAAATCTCATAACCGTTAACCGCCCGTAACCGCGGCCTTTTAAAATTCCATAACCGTTAACCGCGGGGGTTAACCGCGGATAACCGCGGTTACGGGTAACCGTGTCCATGCCTGGTTTATACATAGAAAAACTGTAAAATTTTAACAATGTTTTTCCGGCCCTATAATTATAACATTATTTAACATTTACTTGATGAACTTGCATTAGCTGAACCGTTGTTAAAATCATCATTTTGAAATGTTAAGCAGATGATAAAGAATATGATTTGAAAAATTAACATTGTTGCTAAAATTAAATAATGGAAATTGAAATAATATTTTATTATATTATTAAATTTTTAGCATATATAATAATACTTCTAATGCTTGCTTGTCTATTATAATTTAATCTTGGCTATTGATTTTTAATCAATATTGATTAGAAATAAAATATTCAAAATTGTAAAATATTTCTTATACTTTATTATGTTTATGTGTAAATATTTATTCACAATTTGACATAAAAAAATTTTAAATTATAATCCGCCAAATAGACGTTAATGAAAAATCCACAAAAAGTTATAATACTTTGGGAGTCATATTAAATATATATCTTTTAATTGCTGAGAGACGGTGCATGTTCGGGGAGGTCGGAGAGGATAATTTCAGTAAATTGCTTGGAAAATAACACCAAAATTAGAACAATTGGGGCACCGATGAGGGATGGCACGGGATTGGTTTAACTTATTTTTCGAAATTTTCATTAAAATACCCAAATTTTAGTACAAAAAGGTCGGAATTGTATGTTTTGCCTTTTTCTCGACCTACCCAAAATGCGTACCAAAAATATACGACAACAGGCACTTCTAATTTCGAAAAAACTAATCTTCCAAATATTCATAATGGAGAAAATTTCTTTATTGGTGATCGGAGATGTTATAGCAATGTAAGAGTATAAAATTTAACGATAATTTTATCTCTAAATACGTTCATACGTTGATATTGGTTATTTTCATGGACGAACATCACGATTTGTTCCTCTTTACCTAACTTTTTTGAACTTAATATTTTAAAAAATTTTATTGAACTAAAAAATAAATTCGATATATTTGAATATAGTTCTTTTTTGAGCTCTAATCAAAAACTTTTTCTTAAAAAATAATAATTATTCTATTATTTTTAAACAATTATTTAAAAAAAATAAAAAATGGAAGAAAAACCAAATTTTTTCACAACATTGAAAGAATGGATAACAATAAAGAGAAGGATATAATTAATATTCAGGGTTTCAATTAGGG
>MEIZ01000083.1:201678-212624 GCA_001723225.1 Globodera ellingtonae | reverse complement strand
GGGGGGCGGGGATGAAAATGCACCCCTAAAGATGGCCATCACATCAGGAATTTTAATAATTATATTGATTTACTGTTTGAATTTCGGTTGAGATGTGCTTTTTGATGAAAGATTTCAAGCTCTTTTAGGTGAATACTCATAAATGAGTTGATGTCCTATTGGTTTGTCTTCCCTCAATTCTTATGTTGCTGTCTGGGTTCGGACTCGCTTGAGTGCGAACAATTTTTAAATTTCTTTTGGTTCTGTCGCGTGTGCTCCCCCACTAAAAGAATAATTTTAGTAAATTTTCAAATATTTTTAATTAAAATGCAAAAATCCGAACATCCTCCACTCTTACATAAACATTTTTTTCCTAAATTTCGACGCAAAATTCTTAATTTTGCCAAATTTTGGTGAAATTTCTTAACCAAAATCCAAAAAAATTTTTCCCGTCGGCGCCTGTCGGCACCGTCGCGCTCTCCTCCCCAAAAAAATTAAATCTTTGTAGTGCATATTTGCCATAAGAAAAGCTTTTTCTTAGGGGTGCACTTTAATTTGAAGAAATTTCGATTTTTTAAAAAAAGTCCCCCAAAAAATTGCATTTTTTCAAAAATGCACCCCTAAAAATGGATTTTGCTCGTCCCCGTACGGGGATCCCCGTTCCCCGGTTTGCTCATCCCCGAAAACGGGGATCCCCGTTTTGTCCTCCCCGGTATCCCCGTCCCCGGTTTGACCGGGGATCCCCCCCCCCCGGCTGCAACCCTAGTTTCAATCCAAAAATATTCAGAAAAGAACATGGACTCTAAAAATCTGCATTTTGGTACCAAATTCAAAACCAGCGTACTTTTTTTAAAGAAATTTATTTGACGGGATCTTTAGCTAATAACATTGTCTAAAAGTGTCTATTTAATTAAAATTGATTTGGTCCGACGGTGCCGCTAAGCGCTGCCGGAAATTTCTTTTTAAAATTGGATTACTTTTGTTAATAAAATAATTTCAAAAACAAAAATCCGCAGAAATGAAAACCTCGAGAATATAATACAATTTACAACCACTCATTTATGCCTTGATTACCCGGGAGAAATCTGTCACGTGGGCTGATCGGAAAGTCATCGCTTGAGTGCAAAATTGTGAGTTGCCCATTCGGAAGAGTTATTGTACGTGAAGTGCGCCAAATGTTCCATGCCATGGCATATTTGACATATTTTTGTTCAAATTTTCAGACGGCAAAAGTTCGTCGGGGATGACAGTTCGGCGGCACATTGGACACGTGTTATGCTGTTTAAGCCTGCATAATAATGATGGTGCTAATTATGTTACAATTATTTTATTTAAATGCACTTTTATACCATGAATTTATGCATTTCTGATGGAAAACGTGCTAAATTAAATGTTTAAAAAGGCTTTTGTTAGCTTAACAAAACAAACAGCGCATGGCAATGCTTGAGGGCGTTCATCGGTGTTAATTGTTACTGCTTGAGGGTGTACTGCTTGAGGGTGTTTACCGGTATTAATTGTTACTGCTTGAGGGTGTTCGTCGGTATTAATTGTTACTGTTTGAGGATGTACTGCTTGAGGGTGTTCATCGGTATTAATTGTTACTGCTTGAGGGTATACTGCTTGAGGGTGTTCGGTGTTATTTGTTACTCCTTGAGGGTGTTCATCGGTATTAATTGTTACTGCTTGAGGGTATACTGCTTGAGGGTGTTCAGTGTTATTTGTTACTCCTTGAGGGTGTTCAGCGGTGTTATTTGTTACTGCTTGAGGGTGACTGCTTGAGGGTGTTCATCGGTATTAATTGTTATTGCTTGAGGATGTTCATCGGTCTTAATTGTTGAGTGACAAATTGAACATAATGGAGCCTCGTGCTCAACCAGTTTTTCCTTTGGAAAACCTTTAGAATTTAAAATAAGTTTTTATTAAATAATTAAAATAAAAGCACCTACAAAGATATTGCTCAACAATCACAATAAACATAAAAAATCCAAAGATGTTTTTGCCATTCATCATCTTAAAATATAGATTTACATATATTAATATTAATAAAAATTGAAGGTAATGAATGCTTTAAATACAACCCATAAAAATATGAAATTAAACATTTGAAATAAATTAAACAGCTCCAACGTTAATAAATAACATTATGGACGGTTAAATTACATGATTATTATGTAAAACACATGAATTTCAGCTCCTTAAAACATATTTACAAGGAAGTCCAGTCCGTTCAACATTAAAATAATATAAAATTCTCAAAAATAAAAGTTTATAAAAGACCTAATTGAAGTTCTGACGTTTCTAGGGTCTTCATGGCTAAAGTGCCGTCTAATTCATAAATATTTTGAATTTTTTTTTAATTATTAAAAGCAAACAATTTGGAATTGAATTTATTAAGCAATTCTGAAAGGAATATTTTTAAAAAAGATTTACCTAAGAAGTTTAGAAGATGCTTGCAATTTCTTGACTTTTAATTCAATCAATTTTTTCGCTTTTTAAATCAAAAATTGAAATTTTAAGAGTAGAGGATGTCCGGCGGTGCCGTTAGGCGCCGTGGGGAAATTTTTTTGAAAATTTAACGATATTAGTTAAGAAAATTGGTTCGAGATTTTTTTGTTGCATTTTCATCCCCGCTCCCGCCTGGGATGAGGACCGGGGATCCCCGTTTTCAGGGATGGACAAACCGGGGAACGGGGACGGGGATGAGAATGGCCGGGGATCACCGGTTTTCCCCGTCTCCGCCCTCCCCCCGGCTGGAACCCTACTGTGTAGATGTGTATCGTATCGTAATCGTAAATATCGTATTTTAGAGCCATATCGTATCGAAAATCACGCGTATCGTAATTGACCTGAAATGGAGCCCAGATTTGCGAGGGGGTCGGCGGTGTCGATAGGCGCCGCCTAGACAATTTCGAACCATGACTATGTAAATTACTTTTTTATCAGTTCCAGTGAGCTTCTGTGGTGGACTAAACAAATAAATAAAAATTGTTTAAATTATTTCTTTGTAAAATTGGTAATTATTGGACAAATTTTTTTAACAAATTCCTCAAAAAATTTTCCCGACAGCGCCTTCTGGCGCAACTGCTTACCACTCCAAAAGCTTCAAAAAAAATTGTAGGCACCGCCGGGAAAATTTTAGAATTTAACGAAATTTGTTTAAAAAAGTGACCAACCCCCTAATTTTGTCCTAGCGCCCGTGCTAAAACAACGGACGCATTGCCCGGACACGATGACCGATCTTTTTCGGAAAATAATTCGACTCGCTTTGAATACATTTTACGTCCCCCGAATATCTATCACATTTTTATTTATTTCTGGATTAGTCCAATAAATTTTTGTTCAACACAAATTCTCGACAACTGAAAAACCCACCAAAATCCAAAAAATATTTAAATTTTACTCAACAAAACGGTTCAATGCCGTAAAAGGATATAACAAACAAAAATAAAATGTGATTATCACACAAATTTTACATTTTCAATATAATTTGACGATGCATTTCTAGGGCAGCAGCTGACTTTAACACCTCGTTAATTGCACCTGTGTTGGTCCATTCCATGCCAATTTCTTCGATGGCACTAAACAGAATGCCAAGCTCTGATGCCAAGCGCAGCATGCATTCATGTATGTAAATGAGCTCAATTTCGCCATGGGCTAAGGTGGAATGGTCCAATCTGAAACGGTGCTGATTTTCATTTCCAAAACCTTTATAAAGTTGCCATTTAAAAAAATCACTTTTTCCTTTTCTAGGATTGTACTTATTTGATCAGTCAAATTTTAATAATAAAATGTGGCCTCCTTTATATTTTTCGTTAAAAAATGCAAAAATTTTTTATTTTCATCCAATTTTCTTTTCTAAAATCGTTAAAATACCCAAATTTTATAAAACATAAAAAAAATCATTAAATAATTTTGATGCTTTTCAGAAGAATTTTATGCCAAAAATCCAAACCTGGCCATCAACTGCATTTCGTCAATGCATTCCCAAGGGTTGTGAGTTTGATCAACTTTTTGCAAGACCATCAGAAACTTCTCGTCAATTTCTACTTTTTGAGCCAAACTCTGCTTAACTTCATTAATTTCATCGATCAATTTAGCAAGAACTGATTTGGTTTCTGAAAAAATTAATTCAAAACAGATTTTATTTATTAAAATGAACTTTTTAAACCAAAACATTTTAATGTTCTTTTTTAGTCTAAAATTTGTGCGTGTGCATTTTTATACTACCAATATTTCTTTATTTTTAAGTTTTTACTGATATATTTAAATTAAATTTTTAATCAATATTCTAAAATGATTTAAGACATATATTTAAAATAAAATTCGACTTGCCCTGGTGAAGAACAACTTCCAAAAGGTTGGCAAGAAGTGCATTTATGATTTGAATTGTGTCAAATACATTCACCAATTTTTGTACATTGACCGGCAATCTCTTCGATATCACCAAAACCTTGCATTTATATTGCTTCCTTTAATATTAAAAATTTTCGTTTTTCTTTTTTGATTGATTTCAGTATGATTTAAATAACAAATTCATAAATAATCAAAAAAATTCGGATACTCAAAAGAATTTGAGGTTTCTTTCTTTTCAGGAGCATATCCAGCCCTAGTGATACCATAAAAAAATTTCCGACTTTTACGCGGGTCGGGTCAACTCGGCGCTTGTCATAAAGTCATTATTAGCTAAGAAATCAATAAATTTTAACCGAACAGTATTGATTAATTTTTTTTGATTAAATTATTGAAATTTGATATTTTGATATAATTGAAAATGCATAAATTATCTCACAATAATATTTACTTGCCTAATATACAGTTCGGACTGCACCCTTTCAATGTGATATTCGGCCACTTCCAAAACACTTTCAGGGCACTCAATGTGCGCTACTCGTTGGTTCAGTTTGTTTTGCAATTTTAGCACAATTTGCAAATGGTTTTCAATTAGTTGAAGCTCTTTGGTGAAAAGAATTTTCTCCCATTTTCCCTCAATTTTTTCTAATTTATTTTCAATTTTATTTTTCTCCTTTAATTCGTCAGGCAGCTCATTCATAAAATTTGCATATTGCTTAAAGAATTCGTCAACCAAATCCATTGTAGTGCATTCATTTTCCATATAATCCATCTGGAGAGTAATTTAGGAAAATTTGGAAACGCGCAAATTTGATCGTTAAAAATAATTGCAGATTTTTGTGATTTTTAAATTTACATTTTATTGTATCATGCGATTGGTGCGCACTTTCCCGGTACGTTACCCGCCCTCCCTCTCTTAACAAACAAAATTTTTTTTTACTTTTAGGGGTAATTTGGGTTGAGAAACACGAATCTGACAGTCATTTTGTCGAATACCGAATTTGGAACCCGTTAGATTTAAATTTTTTATACTGGAAATTATCAGTAAAAAATTCCATTTTTTGGCAGGCAGAATTTTTTGTCTTGAAAAAAGTCCATTTTTAGGGGGTGCATTTTTTGAAATTTGAAAACATCGATCTTTAGGGGTGCATTTTTCGGGAGTTTTGCATTTTTCTTAAGGAATTTTCCGAAAAGCCCAAAATAGTTTTCTTAAACTATGAAATAGTTGCTAAAAACTCGATGCCCTTAAAATCCTATCCTTATTTATTCGACGCAATTTGAGTACGGCCGACGCTGTGTTTCAGTAAACTAATTTGTTGAGATTGGTCCAATAAAAGGACCGATCTTCCGTATTCGACCAAATTATAAAGCTTTGGTAATTAAAATTTAAATTTCATTTCCGTTTAAGTTTTTATTTAATAATAGTTTTAAAAATTTATTTGCTAATAAAAAGATTCGATTTAGGTTTTGGCCAACCTGTATTTGCGTCTTCAGATTGAGTAAGGAATAAAGTTGTACAACACGTTCTGTTTTACTAGCATATTCATGCTCCATTTGTGTACCATTTGAGCTCGTTTCAGCCTAAAATGTTTTATGCTTTTGCTTTTGGTTATTTACAAATTTAACAAAATTTTATTTTTTTGTTTTAGAAATTTTATTAAATAATGTAACCAACTGCATCGTATTCATCCATAGCGACTGTTTCTTCCATTGTTGCCAGGAAAATCCATAAAATTATAAGTTTTGTTGCAAAAAACTTCATTTTCTAAATGTCAAACATAAATTTTAAATAAATATTTACTAATATGAAAAACATGGGCAAATCCCGTCCAATATCATCGCATTAAATGAAAGTTAATTTGATTAAAATTAAATCCTAAATTTTTGGAGTACTATAAATTTTCCTTATTTATGGGTATCCCCGAATTTTTATTGCATTTTCTGTACATAATTTGGCATTTTTATATCCAAATGTGGCATGCCTTAAGAATCGCTACTCCACAGGAAGTGCAATACGAGGCACACACATCACATGCTTTTTGCACAAATTGCATGCACCAATTCCTTCCGCCAGACAATTTGCTTTTTTCGTATCCGGAAGCATTATTAAAGCGGAAGTTATGATTATTTTATTCAATTGAATGTTGGCTAACGTCTAAAAAAAATGAGACGCCGTGTAAAGTGAAAAAGCATTGCTAAAATGGATAGATTTTTTAATAAAATCTTCAATTAATTTTTTTTTGCAACAAATGTGATTTGAACTAAACAAAAATATTTTATTGTCACTAGATGGTGCCATTTTTAGGGGTGTATCAGGGATGGGAGCCGACGACCTCAAAAAATTTGGGAAATCGGAATTCCGAGGCCTTAAAATTTTTCGGAAATCGGAAGGGGTCTCAAAATTTTTCGGAAATCGGAATTCCGAGGTCTTAAAATTTTTGGGAAAAGGAAATCGGAATTCCGGTTCTCAAAATTTCTCGGAAATCGGAAGTAGGACCGATAGGCGCCGCCGAGAAAATTTTGACTTTTTGACTAGATTGTTAGGAGATTTTCGACCAAAATTAAAAAATCGGCCTTTTTTGATGTTTTTTTAGGAATAGGAGGGGTCGGCGGTGCCGATAGGCGCCGCGGAGAAAATTTTAGAAAATTTTAATGAAGTTAAGAAAAGTGTAAAGTGCAAAACAATAGGGTCCCCTCTATGGTTTTTTGACCGGATCCTGCAAAATCCTGCGCAGGATCCGGTCCTGCGTCGCATTCTACACTCACCACTAAACCACCATCAATGGAAAAAATTAGCTCAAAAAGGACCCTTTTAGGGTTTGAAATTAGTTACCCCGATAAAAATGGCGCCAAAATTCAAATTCAAATTTTCGTGGAAACTCGAGTTTGAATTTATTCATTTTTTGTCCATTAGATGGTACATAACAATAAATTTTCATTTTAAGCTATTTTTATATATTTTTATAAAATAAAAAAATCGGATAATTTGGAGAGGGTGGTGGAGGAACAGAATGGTTTGTTACTATTTTTGTGATAAAAACGGTGTTTATTTGATGGTAAAGATCAGCAGCAGCAGCCGCCGCCGCTGCTGCCGCCGCCGCCGTTCCATGCCGATCATTGTGCGCGCACTGTGGGCTGAGCGCGAGGCGCTGCTGCTGCTGCTGCTGATCCTTCTCATGTTGATCTTGCAGTACTTATACTGGCGATCAGTTCTTTGAGTTAATTTTTTAAATGATATTATTTCAAAAACCAAACATTTTTTGGGGTTTTTTGCACAAAAATTTGGTTTTGGTTTTGGTCAAATTGGGCAAAACCCAAAAGAAACCAAAACCAAAAGAAACTCAAAAAATTTTGTAAATAATTTTATTTCGGTCATGCCCTTTTTTGTACTACAAAACTTTTGGATGTTGCCCGGTTGAATTTACACCCCTAAAAATAGCATTCATCGAGTGATTTTTCAATTTTTTTTACAAGAAGCTTCTAAGTAATTGACGCCTTAGTGGTTTGTCTTTTCGATAACTCTTATCCTATGTGTTGGGTTCGAACCTGCTTTAGGCGAGCATTATCATTTTTCTTCTTCTCACATACGCTTCCCCCCTTTATTAAATTTTTTAATATTTTATTTTGTAAATTATATTTTAATATTTCATTTTATAAATGATTTTGTTTTGTTTATTTATTTACATTTTATAATTATCATAAGATTTTTAATAATTTATTATATTTCTTCATATATGTATTATATTTTATTTTAGAAATGCTCTTTTGGTAGGGCGGTCATACACTAATTTTAGCATATACTGTTTTAATTTTTATTTTGATTGGGTCAAAGAATAGAGCGCAAAATGACAATGATCTCAAATAAGCAGAGATCTCAAATTGCCTTATTTAAAGGCAAATGCCACTTTTTGGGATTTTAAGTTCTGGCAAAGCCATAATTATGGGAAATTGCCTTATTTTTTGCCATATTTCAACAAAAAATTTTCCAGGCGGCGCCTGGCGCCTTTTGTGTGCAATCAAAAAAAAAATGAGTCNAATTCCTGTCATTTAAAAAGATGTGTATAAGAGACAGACGGTGAATTACGACGCAAAATTCCTGTCATTTAAAAACTGTTGGTTCGGGATGAATCATTTTACTATTATATGCGATGACCCCCCCTTCCCTCCCCTCCCCTCTCTTGGGAAAAAAAAATTTTCTTTATATTTAATCAATCAGTTTTTATTGCATTATTAATAAAATTAAATCTTGCCATTTAATTTGTGCAATAACATAATTTTTAAAATCCTGACCCGTTTCTTAACAAAAATCGTTAAAATCTTTTAAAAAATTCCCATCGGGCCTATCGGCGCCGCCGGACCTTTCATTGCTAAAAAGCTTCAGAAAATCGCGTGTTTTTCAATCATTTCAAATCACTTATTGAGTCTTTAAGACTCAAAATTTTCACATCGTAAAAATTTTTATTTTGAAAAGAAGCACTCTTTTGTTTAGCAAACAGCCATTTTCGCATCCGGTCCGAAGGTCCAAAGTACTGTAACTTTCTTCAATCTACCGTATTTCCTCTATTAGTAGCCCCCCCTCTATTTGAAGCCCCCCCTCGAGGGTGATTGAAAAATAGAAGTCCCCCCTCCATTTGAAGCCCCTCCTCCATTTGTAGCCCCCCTCCATTTGTTTGCCTCCCCAAGCCGTGAGCTTTTAAAATTATTAAGTAGGTACCTCTACCTTCCTAAGTTGCTATTTTTCGACGTTACCATTTAGGTACTTAAATTAAGTGTTTATTAATCAAAAATGAGTGACGAGGAGGTGAGATTTAAGGCAAGCCGTGGCTGGCTTGAAAAGTTTATATTTCGGCATAACTTGCGTGGTCGAATTCCTACGTTCCAAATCCGACCTCCGTTTTGACCAATTACGAAGCGCGGGCCGTAATTCAAACTTTTTATTGAAAATGCCATTTTGGAATTTCTACCTTATTAACAAAAGCCCGATCACCGCATGCTTGCTGTTGGCGGGCCGCCAGTGGCCTTTCATTTTATATTCTTTTTACCTCAAAAGACGTTTTTCCCATTTGAAAAGAAACACACACTAAAGCGCTAATTATTAAAATCTAGATGCTAAATCATAGATTAGATATAGATTCGTGATCAATTGGGCGGGAAACTTCCTTAGAAAGCAAATGAGCAACTTTGAGTCTAAAATGATGAATTAAGAAAAAATGGCATTTTCAAAAAACGAATTCCGGTCCGGTCTTCGGAATTGGTCAAAACGGAGGTCGGATTCGGATTCTACGACCAGAAAAACCAATAGAAACTAGTTTATCTCGACATTGAACACTAATTTTTTTTTTTGTTTAAAAAGGGGGGGGCCATTTAAATAATGCTCGTAAATTTTATCAACTTTATTATTGTTACGGTTTTTTTGTTATTACAAAAATTTAACTTGGTTCAAAAATAATATCAAAATTTAAATATGAGTAGGTAAGCGTGCTAATAATTTTCTAAAAAATACATTGAAAAATAGAAGCCCCGGGGCTACTAATAGAGGAAATACGGTAAACCGATTAGGGCGAACATAATACCAAATGAAAGCTTGCGATGAGTTAGAGTTATCATTAAGGTAAAGCTAAGTGATTGGACAATGCTAATTATGGCCAAAAAAGTGAAATCTCCAAAAATCGCAATTTTTGGAGGTTTTCTGGCCATAACTTTTTTTCATAATTATCAGATCGTTAAATTGATTCTCCTCATCGAGAGCTCTCATTTGGTACAATGTTCGACCTAATTGGTTTAGGTTGAAGAAAGTTATTAAGCATTCGACACTCAAAATCCTTTCGACCTTCGGACCGGTAGCCATAATTTTTAGACCAATTTTCTTAAGAAATTCCGTTAAAAAATTCAAAATTTTCTCGGCGGCGCCTACCGGCACCCCCGATTCCCCCCTCATTTGTCAGAGAAATGAAACCATTCTCAATATTTTTTTTTCGAAAAATTTAAAAAATCGGCACCGTAATTCTTCGCAATTTTTATAAAAAAATTTACTGAAAAAAATTGCTTAAGAAAAATGCGCGCAATTCCCATAAAATCCCATCAGTTAGGTTGGTTTTACGACCCCCGGTTTTCGGTTAGGGCGGTTTTACGGGCCCCGGTTTTCGGTTTCGGTTTTTGGGCCAAAAAAAGCCGGTTTTCGGTTTTGGTTTCGGTTCGGTTAACCGACCATGAACAACCCTAATCTACACCGTTTATTCAGTTAGTAATTCAATTATTTTTCATATAGTGCATAGTGCTTGCTTTTACTCATCCCGCCACACATTTTTGGATAAAAAAAGGCAAAATCGCTGCCCCACATAATGTCAAAGCCATGGAATGTCAAAGCTACGAAATGTCAAGTCAGCTTTTTTCTAAAGTCGGTAAAAATTCATTTTTCCCAATTCTGAATCCCGGACCCGAAGGTTATCCACGCCTTCAAGATGTCGAACCTTTTATCCGTCATCTAACCGCTGTGAGTGACTTGCTTGGAGTTATTCGGACTTATTTGTAATTTTGATCCATTGTCACTACACTACGCTTGTCCAAGTTGCAAATTGGATATTTACAATTAAAAATTACAATTACAATTCATAAAT
>MEIZ01000083.1:175400-201578 GCA_001723225.1 Globodera ellingtonae | reverse complement strand
ATCGCATAAAATCGGAAAATGATTCACACCGAAAAACAACCTTTTATAAATTATAGCAACACTTTTCAAGGACAGGAATTTGCGTCGAATTTACCATTTTCTTCTCTCTCCCCCTTTGTTTCACTTTTAACTCTGTTTGCACACTCAGGTACGGATAAAAGCCAGTCCACCTGGGGCTGTTTGGTCGAATACGATGTCAAAAAATGTGAAAACATTTTGGAAGAAAGTATCGCAAAAGACGCCAAGAGCGCGGCACAGAGTGCACGACGACCACCGCAGCGACCTATGTAAGTAAAAATAAATTTAAAAAAACGGATTCCATTGTGAAAATTCCAAAATAATTTTAAATGTTTGCACTTTCAGACCAGTACTCCCGCGCACGATTCTGGCACCACCACCGTCGGCACCCTGCAAGTTTTTCCCCTTGATGTTAAGGTAAGAAAGACCTAACCAAATAGAATTTTAACCTAAAGTTTTACAGAACAACGCATCCGCCACTGCCAATCCGACCGTCCGCGCCACTGCCAATCCGACCGTCCGCGCCAATCCGAAGCCGTGTGCCGCCGTCGCCGCATTTGGGGCCAAGGTAAGAAAATGCAAATAAAAACCCTTTAATATCATTAATTATGAATTTTGGTTATTTTTACAACTATTCAGGGCGCGCCCAACGGTGCTAGCGGTCAGCGCGGCTCAACGTGCAAGTACTTCGTTGAAGCAACGACAGCCAGCAGGAGCAGCCCGAGCCAACCACCATCGCCAAGCCGAAGCCGACCACCACCGTCACTTTGGTGACCAATATAAGTAATAAAAAAATTATTTTATTGTGAATGCCGAGAATTCTAATTTTGGCTACTTTTAGACCAGCGATTTGTGCACCAACGCCAACGGCACTCAGAATGGTTTTGCTGATTTTGCTGTAAAGACCTAACCAAACAGAAAATCTAACCCAGACATTTTACAGGGAAACGCCACCGCCAAACCGCCCAAGCCGAAGCCGACCACCACCGCCGCATTGGTCGTCAAAAATTCCTCTTCCTTCGCCTGGAGCTGACGTTGGAGTGTCACAATTTTCCTATTCGCCGCGTTCAGCGCTCTGCACAAGTGTTGAACCGATTTGAAGCATAAAAATTTGATCGATGAATTTGTACATGAAAAGTTCGAGTTTTTACCTTGGTCTGTTTGGGTTTGAACGTCATTTGTTGTTAAAAGGACATAGAAGGCATTGCACAAGTAGCATTGCTTCAGCATCGATGGGCGCAGCGTCAGAAACGGTTCTAACGTAGACGACTGGTCAGGAATTACTGAAAATTGGGAACATTTAACTTGTAATATTTCCCTTAAAAATTCATTGAAAACTCACCATTTCTCGCAAGTCTCGCCTGAACTGCGGCCTGAGCTTTCGCTCGCCTCGCGTCCCACTTTCGGACCCACCAAAAACGCCGTGATTGGTGTGATCCGTGATCACGTCCATCCCTGGTCACAACCCAAATTTTATAGCAACAAGGAAAATTTTACTCGTTATCCGACTTTCGCCACGCCACATCTAAATCGATTTGTATTGGACCACAACACGCCCAAAATTAAAGTAAATTTTAATTTGTGAACCCAGAACGGAAAGTACCAGAATAAATTATTGTTACTAAGGTACTTGCCTTTTTGTTGTAATTTTGTGCTTTTTGAATGAGTGAAAAACCTAGTGTAAAACGTCCAGTATCGAAACTCCTGCAACGTTTTGTATTTCACTAATTTAAAAAGATTTATCACCGCACTAAAATTGGAAGAGGAATACTAGAAAAACAGAATCAGGTCTTACAAGCTTGACCGACAAGAGGTATAAGTAAAACGCAAAAAACCTTGTTAAAGCTTGATTTTGCGATACGATAATGATAGAGCTTTACCGAAACATAAAATAAAACAATTATGGACTTCGAATAATGACTTTGAATTTTGGCGAAGGTCGGGCCGCAAATGTCCTATTTTGGCTGAGGCCGAAAACGTCTGGGCCGCCAATGTCCTATTTTGGCTGAGGCCACATGCACCGCAAATGTGAGGTAACCATTTTGTCCCTTCTGCTAGGAGGATTTTGTCCATTCTTCCGTAGGGTACAGGGGAATTTTGTCCCATCCCATGCTAGAGGCATTTTGTCCCTTCTTCCGCTAGGGAGCATTTTGTCCCATCTTCCGCTAAGGAGAATTTTTTCTCATCTTCCGCTAGGGGGATTTTGTCAATTCTTCCGTAGGGTACATTCTGTCCCATCTTCCGCTAGGGTACATTTTGTCCCATCTTCTGCTAGGAGCACCCATCTCTCAGTTAAGGGATATTTTGTTCCACACAGGAATATTTGGAAAGTGTTGAAGAAAAAAATTTATAGAATTTTTTGTTCGAAAAACATGGTGTAACCAAAATAGGGTAAAATTTAAATGGGAAAAAATACAATTTTTTGTGTCAAAAAAAGTTGTATTTTAAATGAATTTATTACATTTTTGCCTCTTGTATATTATTTTAATTTTAAATAATGTTCGGAAAATGGAATTTTTCCGGTAACGGTAACGGTAAAACCGGTAATTTTACAAATTTGTCTATGCAACCATTTCTCGCTTTTTCTTCTGCATATTCCGACGACAATTTTATGTGTGCATTTTCGTTTCTTAATCTATTTTTTTTCAAAAAGAATTGGATTTTGGTGGGTGTTTATTTGGGTATTATTGCATTTTTCTTACAACATTTTTCAAAAGAATATTTTCTCCACACCGTTTGGAAATTTTTTTTTCATATTTTTAACATTTTTGTTAAGAAATTGCGTAGACATTTTCAAAAAATTTTGCCAATTTTTAGATTTTTCAAAAACGCAAAAATTTTCTGAGAATTCTGCTTTCCAAGCACCGGCCCTGCACTTTGAACAACAACAACAAAACAGAACGGTTGTCAACGACGGTGCGCCAATCCTCGCCGCTCAGTGCGGTTGTGCCAGCGCGATGACGGCGTCGACTGCAATATCGTCGTCAAGGACTTGACGCGCGTCCGAAGTGCCTTGGCTGCCACTTCGCGCGAGTGGACTACCTTTTCACAGTGCCGCGCCCGCGGCGCTCAACAAGACTTCAGCGTAAAAGACGCTGCCTCTTCTGTTGTGAAATTTGATTGGGAAGGAGGTTGAAAATTTGGTTCTTTAATTTTCAGTTTTTAAGTTCTTAATTCCTTTTTTAATTTGTTAATCATCATCGCGTCATTTAAAAAAATTAGTTATTTTTGAAAAATAGTCAATATTATGTAAAAATAAGTTAATCTGCCTTATAATTATGGAAAAGTTGTGTGATTGATTCGCAGGGGGTCTATGCTCCCCTTATCATCTGATCCGTAAATTTATCTTTTTATTAATACTAATAAATATTTCTTTCTTTTTTAACATCTCTTTTTTGCGTATTTGTTATTAAAATTTATAGTTTTTCCTATTGCTTCTTTAACTTTCTGTTTTTTATGTTACTAATTTTCTTTATTTAATATTATTTAACCAAGCGTGCATATTGCACAATTCATTGGCAAAAGCAAAACATTAACACAATACCTCGCCCTTGAACTCGTTGACGGCAGCGCGGAATGCGCTCCAGCTTCTCAAAATCGGTAGACGATTTTGCCAAAAACAACCTAAATTATTGATAGAATTTATTTGCATTTTCAAATATTAAAAAAAACGAAATCCAAAATTAACCCGAAGGTGCTCGGCAGACGATTGACCCGAACGAATTTGGAATCGTACTTCTTCAGCTCAGCCTTTCCGGAAACATCCGAATCATGCAGAAGCTGAAAGCAATGTCGCCTACCCGCAACCCTGGCTAAACCACCCACCTGTCCTTAAAAAATTTTTTTTCAACCAAACCCTCTACACCAGGGATGGGCAAAATTTCGGATTTCGGGTTTCGGATATTTCGGAAATTTCGGGTTTTTTGGCCGTTTCGGATTTCGGATTTTTGGGCTTTCGGAGGTTTTTTGAATGGTTGCCTCCTTATTTGTTAAGAGATTTGCAACCAAAATTTTAAAAAACACAATTTTTTGAAGTTTCTAGGAGAGTAGGAGAGGTCCAGCGGCGCCGATAAGCGTCGCCGGGAATTTTTTTTGAAGATCTTAACGAGATTTGTTAAGAAAAGTGAGCCGAATTATTGATTTTTCCGAAAATTTCCGACTTTTTGCTCAAAATTTCGTAAATCGGAATTCCGGGGTCTCAAAAAATTTCGGAAATCGGAATTCCGACCATCCCTGGGGCGTATGTTAAACCCGAGTCAGGGTTAGGGTTCGGGGTTTGCGGGGTTGGAAATGTCAAGGACGTGGTCGGGGAAACGCCAAAACTGGCCTAAATTTGCAGGAACGGAGACGGGGTCGGGGTCTTAATCCTACTTTAAAATATAGGTATAAATGTTTTTAATTTTTTCGTTTTTTTAAAGATTGAAATTTTTTCATTTCTTTTACAAAATTTATGATTGTTTAATTTGCCTTCAACCAAAATGCTCAGCCTTTGCATTTATCCATAGAAAAAAAATAGTTCGGATAGAAACCAAAAAGCACCCAAAATGCACAAATCGAAAAAACAGCACAAAAAAAATGAAGCATATCTGACGATAAAATCAATCATCTTTGGTCAGATGTTCTTCTTGACGCTTTGCAAATTTTTTCGAATTATTTTTTGTTTGACAGCGTTGGTGACGGCACGAATGCCGTTGACTGCATCAATTGGAAGCGAAATAGCGCAACCGACTGCCAATGTTGCCAACGAAATGGGTATACAAAATGTGCAAAGACCTGCAGCTTTACAAGCTTTTTCAGTGACAGCACATGGCTTTGGCATTTCTGCAGCCTTAGCCTTTTCATGGGAAAGCTGCTTTTCCAAATCTTTAAAAATAGTGGGAATAAAAGCATAAAATATTTGGATGTCAAAATAATTTTAGTTTTTACTTTCCTTTTTGTAATAATACATTTGAAAATGCCCGAGATCGGGAGTTCACTTTAAAAAACCGAGAACCCGGCCTCGTGCTACCCCATTTTAATCAAGTATTTAACATCCAATTTTTGGGACTTTTTGTCCGTTGTTTTCTTAGTTTTTCCCCTTAAAAAAATCTCATCTCGAACAAAATTTGTTCTTGATCGAGATTTCGATCAAGAATCTCGATCGGTCCTTTCTCTAGTGGAAATAAAAGCATAAATATTTGTATTTCAAAAAATTAATACTGAAATTTACTGTTTACCTTCCTTTTTGTAATAATACATTTGGAAATGTTCTACATATTCTTTTTGCTTTTCGGATGTTGCCAAAATTCGCATTATTTCCAAATTGTGATAAGCCTCACGAATAAGTTCCAACACTGATTCGTCAACATCTTTCTCAATTCTAAAATTTTAAAGACTGCACCACTCACTATTTAACTTAAATTACTTTTTGCAAAGCTTTGAACAAATGGCTTTGTCGYATTTAGCAATTTCTTTTTTGTTTTTTGCTTTATCTTTTTCAATTTCCATAGCCTTCATTAAACGCCCATCAGTTTTATAAGCGTCCAAAGATTTAAGAAATTCTGTCATTCCGTCCACAGGCGCGTCCCAATAGGCGCTAATTGTGTCAAAAAATTTCGACACGTCTTCACGCGTTATCTGAATGAATTGAAATTTTAATTTTTTTTTTTTGTGAATATTCTAATTTTGAGTTCTACCGTTTCAGAATTGCTTAATTTGTCGAGCATCTTTGTTCTTTCTTCCATTAGATCATTTGCTTGTGGAATTTCTTCAATTTTATTGCAGTGATTGGCGTTGTGTTTATCAATTGCGCTTAACGACGTTTTCAGCCACTTTAGCGTTTCTTTACTTATTGGTTGATTAACAGCCTCATAGCCAATGATCTTGTTTGTAGGATGATCAAAATGTTTTTTTGTTGGCTGAACATTTCCGATTCCACTAATTGGTTGATTAGAATCCTTGCCAATTTCACTCATTGACAGACCAGAAGAATCTGTTGGATCAGTGCTATTTTGTCGATTGGATTGATTGCCGATTCCATTAATTGGTTGATTAGGATCCTTTCTAATTTCATTTATTTGCAGATCAGAAGAGTCTTTTGGATCAGTTCCATTTTGTCGATTGAATTGTTGATTTTCATTAAAAATTTGTTGTTGAATGTTACTGATTCGAATGATTTCCCTTAATTGTTGCTGATACTGTTGATCTTCGCTTAACAATTGATCAGTATCGACGCCGATTGTTGCAGCGATCAGATGTGCTGTGATTAATAGAAATAAATGATGCATTAACACTTTTAGGGTATTCGGAGTTAATGTTTAATTAATGTAAATAAACCCCCATTTATACTGTCTGGCTTTAGGTCTTTATTTATCACAAAAAAATAAATTCTCTAAAAGCAAATTATACAAACAATGATGACGTCAAAACAAACTACACAATCCATCGGGCTGTGTCCAATGCAATTTGGCATTTGTAGGTTGAATTTTTATTAGAAAACATTTGCTTTAGAAAAATCATTCAAAATGTTTTCTTTTAAAAAAACTTTTAAAGATTTTGTTACAGAAAAACGAGTTTGAAAAAGTCTGGAAAAAATATATAAAATAGGTAATTAAATTTTTGTTAAATATGAAAAAAGTCTATCTTAAAAATTGGTATTAAAAAGACAACATATGCCACCAAATGTTTATTTTCCAAAATATTAAAGTGCCGCAAAATGAGTGCCATTCATTTGGATCATTTGAAATTGGCTTTTGTGGTCGTTTTACGCGTTGCCAACCCTTTCTCCTTCAGTTTGGCCTCTTTCTGATCGTTTGGCAACAATGCGCAACTTCCCGCCTTGCCGGAACAGTAAAAGCGTGGTCCGATCCGGTTGTAAAGTGACAGTGCCATCGCGCACGCGCCCTGTTGTAAGCCGTTGCCACAGTAGCAACATGTAAAGCACTTTTTGTGTACTTAAAAGAGTAAAATTCAGAAAATATAACATTTTCTACTTAATTTAATGAGGATACCAAGCCCCAGCTTAAACTAATTTAGGGGCCTCCGGCCCCCCAATTTAGTAAATTTTAGTTGTAAAATGTCCTATGCTTTAAATCTGATTCATTTAAATTTTTGAACATGTTAAAATATTATTAAAATTGGAAGTTTATGAGTAAGGCTGGGATTTATAGTTGCTAAAAATCTCAAAATAGTTAATTTCTTAGTTTCTTAAAAAGTCGAAAATAGTTTCTAAAAAGTGCCAGAAAGGGGTGTAAACTGGTCTAAAAAATTTGTCGCGATATTAAACGGCTCGAATTCATTTTTGTGATAACAATTTCAAGCAAAAACAATAAAAAATTGTATTCAGAAAAAAATAGTTCAAAAACTATAAATCCCAGCCTTATTATGAGAGTATTATTAAGTGAAAATTCCCAAAGAGTTCAGTTAAACAAATAAAATTGCAAACCTAAAAATTCAATTGACACTAAACCACCAATTAAAATACCAAATAAACAAAACGAAAATTGTAAATTAAAATTATCGTTGTTTATTTAACATAATATAACACATTTTATCTCACTTGTTTCTTTGTCAACGGTGATTTTGTCAAAAAGGTCCACCTTTTCGCCGCAAATGGCACATTGAACCAATTCGGGACCTTGTGACCATGCAAACATTGACAAACAAAAATGCTTAAATAAAAATACAATTAATAAAATTTTAACAAACTTCGATTCAACAAAAATTTTAAATAAGCAGCATTCCGAGAATTAAAATATGATTGATCGAGAATTCTTTCAAATAATCTGATCAACTAAATAGATAGCTGCGGATCGATGCAAAGAAAGCTGCTTTAAAGCAACTGCTCAAAAAGCAAATGTTCTTCACCGGAATTTAAAGAAAAATAAATATTCAATAATATCAACAACAAAAAAATAATACAGAATCTAACATTGACATTTAAATTTAATTACCAATTACCTATTATAGGTTTAAGACAGTGTATTATAGCAAAGTAAATTCATTTATTTTTGTATTAATATCCACCTAATTTGTTAAATAATTTTATATTAAAATCATAGAAATTTAAATTGAACAATAAATTTTAAAAATTATTAAATTGTTTACAAATAATCAATGTCCATTTACGTCATTTAGCGCCCATATAAATTATCATTTTCCTATTACGTATGTATACATACATTTGCAATATATAATTATGCAAAATGATCAATTTTTTCATTTCCTTTAGCTTTTGCAGTGCCATTAACTAGCAGGGAAGCAATAATATCTTTAAAAATATTTTTAGAATTTCCTATTCATTGTATAAATATATTAAAATAATCATAAAAATAATAGAATTTTTCGACAGAAAAAATGTCAAAACCAAGGTGCGATAAACCAACACTTCAACCCGGGAAATGACTTCAAAAATCGGGCAACTTTCAACCCGGAAAATTTAAAAATCGGTTCACAAACCTGGCAAATTCCAGATTTCTAGGGCAAACTCGCAACAATTGACACACTTAGGCAATTATAAATAAAAAAAGAATAATTTTATCAATAGACGAACAGCGTATTTAGTCAGAATATGCTTATAAGACATTTTAAATTTTAGAAATGAATTTATTCCGATTTATTATTTTTATTCACGTCAATATTCTCCTCCTCAGTAAGCATGCAAGCGCGGGCAAAGACGACAATGAAGTGGGCCAATTTGTATTTAAGATTTTTTTTATATTTGAAAAAATAATATTTTATGTTTATAATAAATAGTATTTATTTGTTTTAATTTACCAGGTTGGCCCTAGCACCAAACGAGCTAAAAAGGACAATTTAGAAGCGAAAACAGAAAAACAGATCGCCAAAATTTATTTATTGCTGCGGCAAAAAGAAAAATGTGTGAAGCATTATTTGAATAACAAAGATTTCGAAATTGAAATGGTTTTGTATTTTGTGGGTTTTGAAAAATTTATTGACAAATTGCCTGAAAGCATAAAAAATTTGCATAAAATTGAGCTGGACAGTCTTCAATTAAACGAAGAAAATGAGGAGCAAACCAATAGCATTGTGCTGGACAAAATGGGAGTGAAAAAAGGAGAAATAAGTTTTAATGATGAAATAGGGTTGATCAAAAATTTTGCAAACACATTGATGGAAATGGTTACTAAGCATTTAAAAATTCTAAATTTTAAACCGATCGACAGCATAAAGAACATTATTGCATATCATGTTGATCAGATTTATTCTGAAGCACTCAACAGGTAATTTTGTTTTATTGTTTTATAAATAAATAGAGTAGTGCACGGTCATCCCGGTTTTCGGTTAGACCGGTTTTGCGAATTATTAGCAAAAACGGAAAATGGACCCCCCTAAAATTTTTTGGATGGATTCCCCCCACACCTTGAAAATTTGAAGTTTACAAAACAAAATGGTCCAATTTTTTGAGCAAATCGGGACTTGCTATGAAAATGTAATTGCTACGGATTTTCGAAGAAAAAAGACAACAATTTTACCAAAATTATAAAATTTTTGCAAAAAGAACACTTGTTATTAAAAATTTCCCGCAAATACAAAAAGTAAAAGTCCCAAAAAAATTCCATCATTAGGGGTGTATTTTTTAAAACGAAAAACCGGTACCCCCAGGTTTTCGGTTTCGGGTTTTGGGCCAATAAAAATACCAGTCTTCGGTTTGGTTCCAAAGAAGAAAATTTTTTTTTGCCCAAAAATGCACCCCATGATTTTTTGCACAAAATATACCCTTTAAGACCAAAAATTTTCAAAAAAAAAACTCAGTTTTCTAGAATTTTTTTAATTTCAAGAAATGATGTGAAATACCCCTGATTGATAATTTTCCATGTCAAAAAACAACTTTTAAGACATTATTGCTATTAGGCGCCTAGTTTCTGAGCCAAACTGAGCGGTTCCGGAAAAATTACTTTTACAAAAAACAATAAACGTTTATTAAACCAAATTAATTTAAATTTTTTAAAGATGGAACGGCATTGGCATGGCTTTGTTGGGACAATTACATGGAAGTTTGCCAGTAAATTTGCCGATAAACGTACAAAATAAATATACACAATTTTTTATCTCCTTAAAAATTGCAATTTCGCTTATTGGCAAGGCGATGAAAGTGTCGCCATTTCTGGAAGATAACACGATGGGTATGAAAATTTTAATTTAAAAAAATTTCTTGTCCGAATCCCGAATTGTTAACCGTTTTTTGTCCGGTTCCAAAGCCAAAACTCTTTTTTTTTGTTCAACTCCAAATAAGCCCGAACCCTTCTTGTCCGATTTCGAAGCGCGGAGTTTTTCTCGTCCGATCCCGAAAACTCGGCCCGACCCGATGTAAAGTCTGGACTCATTAAACGTTAAACAATAATTTTTAGAATATAAAAATGACCTTAAAAAGATGACGAAAGATTTGGACACAATTTTGCACGAAGCGTTTGCAAAACGTAACATCGATGTCGATAGCATAAAAATTCCATGCGAAACATTTGAACAAAATGTGCAAACATTTATTTCTGATGTGCAGCAAATGCTCGACATTGAAAATGCCGATCCGACCAATTACAACAAATATAAGCACGTTTATTGGATAAAATGCATCAAAACCGCCATTTCTGAGCTAATAAAAATGGTCGATGTTTTGATAGAAATTGACGCTAATTTTGATAAGCTAAAAACTATTGAAAAGATTATTAAATCTGCTGAAATATTGGAAAAAATTCGCAACATTTTGCTGACACAAAAATGAAAATTGATGGCAGAAAAATGGAGAAGAACTGTCAGAGATACCTAAAAATGGAAATTGATATTTTTGTTTTATGTTGTTAACGGACCAATGAGTTCAAAGCATTGAATTTTTGTATTATTCAAACATAAGTGTGTAGAAGCTTCTTTTTTGACGTTTTCTGCCAATTATTTTTTAAGTTTTATCCAATCACTTAGATCCCTGCAAATTGATAGCTTCTACACATACATAAACAACTTTTGAACAATACCAATATTAAAAAATTGTTGTTAAAAATTCAAAAAGTTTAATGAATGGCATAATGCCATCATTATGTCCAATTGCGTTTGGAATTGGGTACGCTTTGGTTATAGAATTCTCGAAATAAATGCATTTATTGTTAAGAAATAATCTGAACAAATATATATGCGCATATCGTCGTGGCATCAGATAGAAAATCTCGTTTATTCGTTTGGCATTATGTCCATTTAGGCGTAAATTTAACTTCGTTTCTTGTGCCCAGTTATGCGCAAAATGCCTGCGCGAGTGAAGTTGGAGCGAATGCTTTTCGGGTCCACATCGTCCGGCAATTTGTAACTGCGCTGCACCTCGCGCGTCGTCGTGCCGAACTCGCCTTCGCGCTCGTCATGTTTGCAGTGGATGTACAAACTGTGCCCCATGCGATTGACCTTAAAATTTTATAACTAAAACAATTTTGTTACTTTTTGCCTACTTAAAATTAATTTTAAAAAATCTTGGTGTACTTTAAAATAATTATTAATTTTTGATTTGTTATTCGTTAATCTATTTTAAATAATTTTTAATTATTAATTACTTATTTAAATCACTACTTGTATTTCGTTTGGCGCAAAGAATCCGGCATCCAACCCCACCTCCCATCTGTCAGGCTCATTGACAACACGAACTAAATCATCCTCATGCTGAAAATAAATTATTATCAATTATAATTTTTCATTTTTTTTATTAATTTGATATTATTTAAAAATTACTTGTAATGGCCAATCCCAGTAATCTGAGGCGAAGTCGTGAGTCACTCCAATTTGTTCCATAATTATGAAATGTGTGGTTTTCCTGAAAAAAAACAATTCCCTTTTTAATATAAATAAAATTGTTACTTTAAATTTATTAAATGCAAAAAATGAAACTGCAATCGTTCAGAACTTCTTTTTATACTGAGTGTTTAATGAGAATAGTGCAAGTAAACAAAAACCCTCGAGAATTCTTTCGAGAACTTTTATGGCATCAACAATCAACAATCTGGCCATGACCTTCTGTTCCCATTGAATACATTTGAACAGAAAAGAACAATTGTTGCTAAAATTGCAGTGAAAAAATTTGGGTTCATTTTTTCTTTGAAAATTTAGCAAGTGTAACAAGTTAACAATTTTGGTTAAAAATTTTTTATTTATAATTTAACAAGACAAAATTCCATTTTAAATACAATTAAATAAAAGTAAAGATTGTTTTTGATCGCGTGGAAAAAGCGCCTTAAATTGTCCGTATCCTACCCGGTTGGACAGGAATTTTTCTGGTCCCGCTTAATTCATATTAAATAAGTAGAATAATTCGGAGAGTTAATTTAATGCTCTTTTTTTACTTTTTTAAATATATATTTTTAAAGTCATGAGTTAAGATCTGAAAATAGAAAGTTTTTTTTGAAAACAAAAATTATTTTTATAGGCAGCTGTTGAAGTTAAAACGGCTAGCAAAGAAAGAATTGAAATTCTGTTATTTTTGCCGTTATTGAAAGTGTAAATATTTATGAAAGCATCGGAACTTTGTATAAGTATTTAGGAAATTGTTCAAAATACTTTCTAAAATATAATTTAATATTACTTAAAAAGCAAAATTATTTTTGCAAAACTTTTATAATTTTTGCAGGGTTAGGGTTGCACTTTTTCGGGATATCGCGGAATTTTTAAAATTGCCTGAGGCAACGTCGAGAAATTTATTAAACTTGTTATTATTATAAAATTTGCAAAAAAAATTTTAAAAATGCATATGAATAAAATTTCGCACAATTTTCTTTGCAAAAATTGGTTGCTTGTCAAAGCCCTCATTTTTTCGCCTTTTTGAACTTCTTTACGTTTATTCCTTTCTCCTTCAGTTTGGCTTCTTTTTGGGACATTGGTGTCATGGCACAACTTCCGGCATGGGCCGAACAATACCTCAAAATTAATTATATTTTATTAAATTATGTATATTAATATGCTCATATTAAGTAGAATATATAATATTTTTGAATAATTAAACAATTGATATTTTAGACCAAAATTGATTAAAAAAATTAATTGAATTTTACAATTTTTGGATCTTAAATATTTTGCATTTAAAACGATTGAATTTAATTTGATTTAATTTATTATATTATATTAATGCATGCAAACCAGCGCGGTCCATAACGATTGTAGAAGGACAGCTCCATTGCTGCAGCTCCGGCCTGCAATTTTGCATCACAAAAGCAACAGTTGAAGCAGTTTTTATGGACTTGAAATAATTTAATGATTTAAATTTAGTTGTCAATTTACGATAATATTAATTATGAATGTTTAAATAAATCAAAAAATAATAACTGGTCTCCCTATCGACCATCATACGGTCAGTAAGCGTCACTTTTTCGCCACAAAATGCGCATTCTTCCAGCACTGGATTAGCCGCAGTTCCGAATTGCATTTTGGAAAATAACAAAAAGAATATTTAATATATAATAAATTTAGACTTCAAAACTAACGGGTATCATATTTTTTAGTTAAATGAATTTTATCCAAATAATTTGTCTTTTTTTATTGCCTAAACAGAGTTAAAATTTTTTTTTTTTAATTTGTTAGGTTTCAAATTTAGTATATTTTCACTTAACGAAATTTTAATAAAATTCCAAATAATAAATATATTATTTATGGCCTAAAAGAAAAGCTAGATGAAAAAGGATCAAAAATAGGCTAAATGTGTAAAAATGTATTGAGTTGGAAGCATTTGTTCCCATATTTCTTGATCGTGATTTTGAAGACAGATGCTCGCTCATCTGGCAAAATAAAGAAAATGCTAAAAAACAAATGTTAATTTGTTTTTTGGCTTTTAAGTATCAGCCTAAATAGGAACAGATTTGAATTCTTCCCTAAAACATCATAAAAACATTCAAAAAGAAATCCGGAATCTGGAATCCGCAAAATTTCAAAATCTCAAAAAATTTAATTTTCCAATTTTTTTTGATCATTTTTTCGCCCTTCCGTGATGCACAGTTTTTGGACCATTTTTATTACAATTTCATCATAAATCCTATAATTTCACTTTTTTGTTCACTGATCAATTCAAAAATATAACAATTGCATCCAAAGTTGGAATTCCGAGGAAAATTTCGGATATCGGAATTCCGACCCCAAAAATATCGGAAATCGGTGAGTCTGAAACCGGATTTCCGTCCATCCCTACTCCAAAATTTTATAATGGAAATTTTTTATTTTGGTATGCTCGGCTACGCGTTCCGGTTACGTAAAATTTTTTTGAGAAGTATTGGAAAATGGATTTATATGTTTTTCATATAAAAAAAAGCAATCGCTTTTATTATTTTTTATTGATTTACACATCCGCCAAACTATCCAAAATGTCTAATCCATTGACGTTGAAGAGCTGTTTATTTTGAATATTTTTATGGGTTGTATTAGCATATAAAATAATGAAACTCGCAACAAAATTAGGTTTTGATTACATTAATATTCATCCAGTGATACAAAAGCATTTTCTGTACATTTAAAATATTTTTAAATTTATAGTAGCAAATAATTTTTTATTGATTAAAATTAAATGAACGCCAAACAAATCATTGCATTATTTATATTAATTGTGCTTGTGGACGAATACCAATGTAAGTGCATTTTAATTAATTTAATAAGGTTTCAACATTGTAATAATTAAAATGTTAAAGGTTTTCCAAAGGAAAAACTGGTTGAGCATGCGGTTACATGTCCAATTTGTCTTTCAACAATTAATACCGTTGAGCACCCTCAAGCAGTGCACCCTCAAGCAGTAACAATTAACACCGATGAACACCCTCAGGCAGTAACAATTAACACCGATGAACATCCTCAAGCAGTACCAATTAACACCGATGAACACCCTCAAGCAGAAACAATTAACACCGATGAACATCCTCAAGCAGTAACAATTAATACCGATGAGCACCCTCAAGCAATGCCATGCGCTGTTTGTTTGTTAAGCTAACAAAAGCATTTTTAAACATTTAATTTAGCACGTTTTCCATCAGAAATGCATAAATTCATGGTATAAAAGTGCATTTAAATAAAATAATTGTAACATTAATTATGACCATCATTATTATGCAGGCTTAAACAGCATAACACGTGTCCAATGTGCCGAACTGTCATCCCCGACGCACTTTTGCCGTCTGAAAATTTGAACAGAAATGTGTCAAATATGCCATGGCATGGACCATTTTGGCACACTTCACGTACAATAACTCTTCCGAATGGGCAACTCGCAATTTTGCACCCAATCGAGGACTATTAATGCTGGGTTCGTATATTCACTTATTTCCAAAACGGGCCCGCGTAGGCTAAAAAATTAAAATGTCTTTATTTCCAAGAATGCACTTTGAAAATGAGAATTTGGCGTGTGTGTTGAAATTTTGGATTTTAACAAACACGATTGGCATTGTGTATATTCAAATTTTCAATAGAAAATGCTCATTTTATGCCCTCTAAAACATTGGATTCTTGATTATTTCTATCTTCCGGCATATTTTTTTCAATTTTCTTAACAAAATTCATTAAAATTTCTAAAAAAAAATTTCCATTGGTGCCTATCGGCGCCGCCGAGCCCTTCCCAATCCTAAAAAGCTTCAAAAATTACCGCATTTTTAAAATTTTAGTAGCAAATCTCTTAACAAATTCAGTTCAAAATTTCAAAAATTTCATTGGCGGCGCCAACATTTAAAAAATAAAATCCTTAATACCAGATACGAACCTTAGCTTTATGATGATGAACAAATGCCGAGGATTCACGACATGCATTAGAAGGTTATAGACGCGGATGTAGTTTTCTGGAAATTACAAATATTATTGACAATAATTTTAGACTTTAACTAAGTTTTCATATTTTTTACCTAAACAAATTTACTCAAATAAATTTTTATTTTTTTTTAATTTTACCTTATTGAATAAACAGCTTTTAAAATTTATTTATTAAAATTTGTTTTGATTTTATAACAATTCCATGGCGGCATGGCCGGGCTGAAGTTTAGCACCACATAAGCAACAGTTGAAGCAATTCTTATGAACTGTTTAAATATAAATGTAAATAAAAGTGTTCAATGCAATTGTTTAAATTTTAAAATAAATTAAATTTAAATAATTAAAATTTGCTGCTAACTGGTTTCTCGATCGACCATCAGCCGATCGGTCAATGCAATTTTTTCGCCACAAAATGTGCAATCTTTTTGCTCCATTTCTCCGCCCATGCCAAAACGGAGTGCCATTTTGTGCCGCTAAATCAAAATGGGCGCTGTCTGGCTCAAAAAATCGTTGTTATTCTTTAATAAAAACTTACCGATCAGAAACTCTCAAATACTAAATAGTTTTTATGCAAAAAAAATTTAGTTGAAATTTTTATATTGATGTAAAATAATTTTTTGTTTAAAATACTAAATAAATAATCATATCCGTACCAATCTCAGTTCCATCACTATTAAATAATCAAATATATGGCTAGGAAAAATCACACTCAAACAATTTATGGCAAAATTAATGTTTTTTGGCTTTAATATGGCCAAGTAAAACGTAAATCATAAAAATATTCAGAAAAAGTTAAATAAACAAATATGGGTTTAAAAAATGTTATTTAGTGTAAAAAACATTTTGATCTGGATGCCCTCCGCCCAAAAAATAATTCTAAATAGCAAATATTCAAAAATATTCCATTCACAGTCAGTGATGCAATTCCATGCCAACAAAAGTGCCAACAATTTCCTTCCGCTATTTTGATGCACTTTCTGAACATATTATAAAGTGCCTCCACACTTTCCGTTGCCAATGTTTGCAAATAAATTCGGCTATAAATATACAATTTTTTATGATTAAAATTTAATTTTTATTTTAAACAGAAAAAAAATTGTCAATTTGAAAATGCTGCTGCTTTTTACTCAATTCACTTTGAATATATTCATTATTCCTTTTTTAATGAATAAGTTTATTTGGGTTCATTCTGTTCCAAATTGTTTGGACAAAACGGATGCCAATTGTCATGGCATTATGGAAAATGGGCAAAAAATTGAAAACCATGCAAATTTGGCTGCATTTAATGGTAGCGCCGCTGAGATGCAATTTTTTGCTGAATTAAATGGTAACACTTTTAAATTCAACAGAACATTTTGATTTTTTAAATTTTTAGAATTGTTGAAAATTGGCTTTGGCGCGAAAGAAAATCCACGGTAATCCGGGTTGTTCAAATCCCGGAATCGGGCTTTTTCCGGGAACAAATCTTGGCGTTTAACCGGGACGAGGAAAAATCCAGCCATGAATTTTCAGGGTGGCCTGTGGGTTTGCTCCAAAAAAAAAAAGACAAAATGCCAAAAAAATTCATTGGCACCGATAATCGCCGCCTGGTCAGTTAGTAGGTAGAGATCGGACCGAACAATATGATTGAAATCTCGATCGATCAATTCAAGATTCGAGTTTTTTTCAAGATTTTTCAGTGATCTCGAACAAATCTCGATCGTTTAAATTTTTTTGAGATTTTTCGAGATACGAGATTTATCGAGATTCTCGATCGGTCCACAACTCCGATCTCTAGTTAGTAATTTCAGGAAATTGCACCCTTTAACCGGTGAAAACAAATTCATTTTGAGGACCAGCAATCTGCCTCGTTGAGATTGGAATTCGGGACTCGGAATTAAAAATTTTGGCTTTTTTCCGAATTCTCACTTTGTTTTTGAGAATGCCGAATAGGCGCTAATAAAGTCCAAAATTCTATTGTTTTTAACTTTTAGATTTATTGCGCAATTAATGTTGATAAAATTTTGCAAAATTACATTTGTCACCGCAAAAGCTTCATATCTATCTGAAAAATATGCAAACCTTAATCAAAATATGTCGAAATTTTGTGCCGAAATAGTTTCTGACAGCGGTGACCTAGCTGTAACACAGAATGCCAAATTTATAGTTGAAGAATTTGGCGGAAAAGTGCGAATATTTGAAATGATTTTATCAATTCGGCGTGACATAATTGAACAATTGCGAGTCAAAAATATGAATTCAACACAAGTGCCAAACAAAGTTTTTGTTCTGGACAAGCAGAACGAGTTGGCTTTAACCCAACTGCAGCTTGCTTTGGCACAAATTGGCCAAAAATTTGCAAACGGCGGAACAGCAACCCAAAATGCCATTAAACATCTTTTTCAAGTGATCAAAGACCAGCAGCTGAAGCCAGATGATCTGATCACACTGATCACCGGGCCAATCTGGAACACTGTTTGCCAAGAATTTGGCATCATTGACGGCAAATTCAATTTGTGTTTAAATGAAGATGCACAAATAACAGGAAAAACTTCAACGTTAACCCCGAACGATTCAAACTCGACGGCGGAGAACATTATGCCAAAAAATTCAAATTTGCGCTTTCGTCGCCGAAAGCGAGATGACAACAGAAACAGTGGCCTCATTGCGCTGCTGGCCACGACATTCATTCTGATGGCAATTAGCTTCGGCGTGCCTAAGATTCTATTTTATGTTGAAGTTTTTATTTTGATGTGGTTTCTGTTGTGGTTTATTTCGAAACATTGAGTAGGGACAAAATGTCGGTCATTAGGATAATCATCAACGGGGTGGGGTGATCAGGGTCCGGATTTTTGAATTCAAAAATTTGAAAGATATTCTAACATAAAAAGTGACAAAATCAAAAATTAACTAGGGTTGCTCTCCGTCCCCGAACCCCGACTTTTTTAGTCGGGGTTTTTCGTCCCCGACCCCGAGACTTTTGGAAATTTTCGAGGGAAAAACCCCGAACCCCGGCTTTTTTTAGTAGGAGTTTTCGTCCCCGACTTTCTTGTCCACGAGGGCTTGAGGATCAACCCTAATTTAAACACTAAAACTAAATACCTATTTAGTTTTTTAATTTAAAAAAAAGATGTTAGAAAGAATCTAAATCCGGGCCTTATGAGAGATGTTTACGCTTTTTAGATTTTAGATGCCTTTTTCTATTTTAATTACAAATATTGTTTTCATTATTTCTTCTTGATAAAAAATGTAGAAACAATCGTATATTTTTTTGATTTATTTGTTTTTAAATGTCGGTGATTTTTAATTTTTCCAAGAAAAATGCAAGAAAAACGAAAATCGTACCACTAAAAAAATAACTTTTTCTTAGACACAAAATGCCCCTCCCCCCCTAAGATTGATATTTTGCTAAAAAATAATAAAACAACTTGCAATTTTTTGCTAATACTTTTTCAAATATGTACTAAACAAAAACCCAACCATGCTCAGAACATTGTTTTGCTCATTTTCATTTTTTTGCGCTTTACAAAATAATAATTAAAAAAAAGATACAAATAGAATTTATTACTTTGCGCAACATGCCATTTCCTGAATTATACACATTTATTACATTTTTATTAATGAAACTTTTGCAAAAAGCCGAGCTAAAATGAACGCGTACCGGCGGATGTCAAATGTTTAATTTACATTATTGTGGCCAAACAATGAACAAATGTTGAGCATCACTATTTCCTATTAATTTTGTTGAAAGTAATTAAAAATTGCCAATTTAAAGAGGTAAAAGTTCCCCTGACATCAGCAATTTATTAATATTTTGTAATACAAAACTATGTTTTAATAAAATAGTTTTAGCGCTTTAAACGTTCATTATTTTATATTATTGCTTAAATGAATAGTTTTCTTTCGAATTATAATTTGATCCTTTTTTCGATGCCACTATTTTTTTTTCTTCAAAAAAGTTTACCTTAGGGACCAATTTCCATTGTTAGATTAATAATTGGAATTATTGTTTTTTCCAATTTTTTACGGTTCTTATTACAAAATCAAATCAATCCCTTTAAAAATTAAGTATTAAAATTAATATCAGAAATTAAAAAAAGAATGGATGTGTATCTGTTCAATGCCGACCGGTACAACCAGTTGTACAATTGCAGTTACGATGTTGACCAAGTGCCGCTTGAGCAACGCCAGCACCCACTTTTAGGCTTAATGTTCATCACCTTGGCTGGAATAATGGAGGTGATTTTTTAAAATAATTTTTCTAAAATTATGGAAATATAATATTCAATATTTTAGTTTAAATTATAGAAACAACGTTTAAAAATTATGCTTAAATAAATTATTGTAACAGAAAATGTAAAAGTACAGTAAATAAAAGTTTTAAACAATTTTTTTTAATTGTTTATTTTAAATAAATACCAATTTATAGTTTATGATTTATTATTATTAGGGTTGTGGGCGGTCGGTTTTAAACCTGGGGTACCGGTTTTCGGTTAGGCCGGTTTTACGACCCCCGGTTTTCGGTTTCGGTTTTTGGGCCAAAAAAGCCGGTTTTCGGTTTCGGTTTCGGTTCGGTTAACCGACCGCCAACAACGCTAATTATTATTCGTCAATTTTTTGTTTTATTTTTTTCTTTGAATAAAAAATATACCTATTTCAACATTTTTTTGTTTTATCAAGAAAATATGCAACATTTTAATTTATATTAATGTTTTCGTATTTTCAAAAAAACAAATTAGGTAATTCTTTTTTAATTATGGATTCTGTACATTCCGTGCACCATTGCCATCTGGAAACACCGTGAAAATGCTTGCTACAAAATCATGTTTTACATTGCCGTCACGGACATGATGGCCATGTTGATGAACGGCATTGCCACCGGCTATTTGGCCATCATCGGTGCCGTGTTTTGCACTCATCCGAATTTGACGTACATTTTGGGCGCATATGGAATGTGTAAGCGGTTTAAATTATTTTAATAAAACGTTTTTTACAATTTTTAAAGCATTGTGGGGTGCCGAATCGACTGCGGAAGTGAGTTCAAAATTCGTTTATTTTGACTGAAATTTTTTGACTTTAAAAAAAGAGTAAAGAAAAATTAGAAAGATTTTTTTTTAAACCAAAAAATTACGTTGTATGTCTATTAAATCTTTATGTTAATAATCTCTTAGAATTCATTTGTTACTAACCCAGAATTCAAACATTTATTACCAAACAAATGTTTTATTTTAGCTTATTTTGGCATTTAATCGTTGTATGGAAACTTGTTCACCGGCCATTGCGGAAAGCATGTTCAGAGGTATATTATAATTAAATTATAAATTTAGAAACGGCGAATAAAATTAATTTATTTAATATTTTAAATCTAACATTATTATTTGAGAACCCATTTTTAGGTTAGTACCTTTTTTTGGTTTGAATGGTTATCATAAAAGAAGCTCAAAAGATATTATTTTCTTCCAAAAAGTTTTGATTATTTAAGCAACTTTTTAGCACATAAAAACATATTTTCGATCTTTTAGAACCTATGAAATTATTTCAATTTTAACATCTATTTGGCATTTTTTACAAATTCCTGAAGAAAAATGTACAAAAACTATGGAAATCCTGCCAATTTTTATAAATTTCCGGATTTATTTAAACCAATCTTTCGGAATCTGGAGCGCGTGACTTTTGGGCCCAAACCCGCGTCGGATTCCGAATTCAATCCCGTACGGGATCCCGATCCCGTTCGGTTTCTTATACTTACTCGTTAGTATTAGAGTAGGCCGGGATCGGGATCCCGGTCGGGATCAGGCGGGATTATCCCGGTTTTTGGAATCCCGGTCCCGGTTTTTATAATTGTAATCCGGATTCCGGTTTTAAAAGGTCGTGATCCCGATCCCGGTTTTTGAAAAGTCGAAATCCGTAACATGCTGATCCCGATCTCGGCTTTCACGATCCTGGTAAATCTCGGTACCGGTTTTTACCAAAAATCCCGATCCCGGCAAACTCTACTTATTATACATACATACATTTTTTACTTCAGGAGCACGTGCATGGCTATGGCTGCTTGCACCTTCCCTCTACGGATTATACTGGTAGCTTTAAAAAGATCGAAATTTGAATTTTTTTAAATTGCAGGTTTATGTTCACCATGCCGCATCCGTTTAGCGGAATTTATGTTTCTTGGTTTTTCAACCCGCATGTGGGTTACATTGACGACCCTAGCAAAACGGTCAGCAAAAAATATTTGATTTGTTTATCAGGGGTGTGCTCACGGATATCCGGATGTCCGAATATCTGCGGATATATCCTGATGTATAGATACGGATAAGGAATTTTAAAAAATAGGACGGACACGGATGTATACGGATATGAAAAAACCCACTTATCCCGATATATCCGCGGATATCCGGTTATCCACGGATAAGGATATGTATAAATACGGATAAGGAATTTTAAAAAATAGGATGACACGGATGTATACGGATATGAAAAACCCCACTTATCCGGATATATCCACTGTATATCTGCGGAAATTCGGATAACGGATACAACTTATGCAAAATTAGACGGATACAAACGGACACGGATTTAAAAAATTGTATCCATTAGCACCCCCTGTTGTGTAGTGGCACAATGTTATAGTGTTAATTAATTTAATTAATTACAGTACTACAACAATGTGCACGACTTCCACAACTACGTCGTGGTTACTGTAATCATGGGCACATACCTCGTGTTCAGTTGCTTACTGTAGGTTTTAAAAATTGTTTTATTTTTAAGGTTTTAAATTCTATTATTTAAATGTTTTAAACATATTAAAATTGCTGTTCATTGGTTATTAAAATAACTGTGTTTAGCATGATGAAAATCTACAAGTTTAAATCGACTTCACAGCAAAGCTTTTCACAAAAAATGGTAAAATAAATAAATATAAAATCATATTTTATAATAAATCGAGCGTCCTAATTTACAGATATTCATCCAAGTTGTGCTGATCAGCTCCATCAACGCATTTGCTTCTGGCATTTACGTGTACATGCAATACACCGCAATCAGCAAGCCACTGATCGTGATTGCACAGCTTTCATGGTTGTGAAATTAACATGTTTATATAAAAATGAATTTTATGTTCAATTTTGACGGTCGGGGTCAGTTTGGCACCGGCAAGTTTAAAAACGTTATAACTTTCTTGCTTATTTGACAAAATCAAATATTCTTGGTATTATTACACTAATAAAGGGAGGGCCCCCAAGTGTCCGCGGAGTTTCGGGATGAAACGTGGCACAGTGATAGATCACCCGCACATTTCTACCACAAAGTGGCATTCATTTTTGCTAAGGAGGCCTGGGGAACGAGATATAGGTCCTCAAAGTTTTTGAATTTTCACTTAACGACAAAAGACTATAAGCACTCAAGTGCTGTTGTGACATGGTGGTTGTGTGCTCATTTTCCTTTTTGTCTGTGAAAGTTCGAGTCCTCTTCGATGCAACAATTTTTTTAAATTTTTTTTTAACCAAATTAGACATAAAAATAATAATCAATCAGCAAAATTGTATTCATATCAACTTTTCGGTGTCGAGCTTTCTATAAACGAGAACAGAAAAATTTTTAAAAAAAAATAATTCTTCTCACAGGTTGCCAGTCAGAGAAAATTCTTCAATAAAATTTTATTTCAATCACGGAAAATGTCTGCAAGACATGATTATGAAATCTTTGCAAACTCGCTACTTGATATTGATGAAATAACAAGAGAGCAAAGAAAAAAATATGGGTTTGAAATTAAAAGCATTGTTGAGTGCTTATAGTCTTTTGTCGTTAAGTGAAAATTCAAAAACTTTGAGGACCTATATCTCGTTCCCCAGGCAATGCCACTTTGTGGTAGAAAGGTGGGGGTGATCTATCACTGTTCCAAGTTTCATCCCGAAACTCCGCGGACACTTGGGGGCCCTCCCTTTGTAAGTCTTAGATACTATAATAGAAATGAATTAGGCAATTCAACTTAAACAACGGAAGTTATGACTCAGCACGATAAGTTGGCACGAAAAATTGAAATTTTTACACATTTTAAGCTAGCAAATCGTTTAGGTTTCGTTTAATCAAAGCTTCAACATACTAAGTTTATGGCTAATACCAATATTGTTTGATTTGCTTTATTAGTGACTAAGTTATGACTGATTGCCGGCGCCAAACTACCCGGTTTGATCCTTAGGGCTGTGGTCAAAGTATGATAAATCTAATTTGATCAAAAAATTGGGCCCGGTCAGATCACTTAAAATAAATATTTTCATGATCAATCTTTTATAAACAATTACTGTTCATGGCGTATCAGGTTATTCGCGCATGGCGTTCCCTCACTGATCTATCTGGGACTGAACAAGACCATCCGAAAGGATTGTATCAATATGATGGTTGGTTTGATCAGCCGTGTGAGCGGCAAAAGCTCCATGGTGAGCAGCAGTCGCGCGTTGACCACCACCAATGCGCGCACCATCGGCAGAGGGCACACAAGCGTGTCAACACGGCATGGCACCAGAGTTGCGCCAATGATCAACACAACGCCAAATGTTGCGCAACAGAATGATGAACAAAAATTTTGAACAATTTTATGAGTGGATGTAATAAGAAAGGAAATTTTAAACATTTTTTGTATGATTTCCTAATTCCAAATTATGCAAAATATTTTTAAATTTTCTGCAAATCGTATCCGTAAAGAATTTAGATTGGCATATTGAATTCAACCATCTTTCCTTTATTTGTAATGAATTATAAGTTTTTGTCATCTACTTTATATGTTGTGATCAATAAACTTTAGTTGGATCAAATTTTTATATTAAAAAATTATAAAAATTTAATTTTTATTTTGAATGATTTGGTGTAAAAAGGAAAGCAAAAGTATATTTTTATTTTAAACATTCAAAGCCCACTCTTAATTTCAATTGGCTGAAATGCGTCAACAAGCTATTTGTTTATTTAATTTTATAAAATACATTACATATTTGCTCATCTGCACAATTTGCAGTAAATTAAAAAAACTCCATAAATAAAATGTGGATAGAACTTCTTTTTAAATAGGTAATTAGTTCATTTAAATCAGAAAATGCAAAATTTCATTAATTCAAAGTCCTCAATATTATTATTTATTGTTTTATTAATAATATTTTTTCAAAATTTCCATTGCTCAACTATTGCTCCGAATATTTTTTCCTCATCAACATCTTCAGGTATTTTTGCTTAAAACAAATTTTATTGGTTTTTACAATTTAGCAAATTGTTATGATCAAGGCACGAATTGTCCGTTTCGTGAGCAATTATGTAATAATGCGGTAATTAACCAATTTTATTTAAATAATTTATTTAAATTCTTCTGTGTAAAACACAGTAAATAATGTCAAATGATTACAAAAAAATATTTTTATTTATTATTCCTACAACCAGTGCCCGGTGGGCACTGTGAATTAAGAAATCCTTTTTTAGTATTGAAATCGCCAAGGCGATTTTAACACTGAGTCTAGGCGCGCTTCGCGCGGTTATTTTACCTTTGTCGGCTTTTTGATATTGTCCCCTTTTATATTTTTCCTTTTGGCATTTTCCCCTTTACACATTACGCTTTTAGGCTTTTAAAATCCTATTAAATGGGGAAAAAATCAAAGAAAGAACAATACAGAGATTTAGGAGATATTGGGGGAGGAAAGCACAGAGATTTAGTGAAATATGGAGAGATTTCAATAGAGATCCACTTAGAGATTTAATGTTTTTGCATAAGGTTCAGGCATTCTCGAGAAAATGCCGAAAAATTGTCGAATAATTAGCAAATTTGTTTACCACTCCTCACTTCACCTCCCTTCCTCTCCTTTCCCGCCCGTTCATCTCTTTACTTCCTTTACCTTCCACCCTTGTTCTCTTCCTCCTTTCCCTTCAATTCTTCTCTTCCGTTTAACGCTTCATTGCTTCAACATCGGTTATTGCTTTCTGTCCTCACCCCCCCCCCCCTCTTTTTCCCGCTTCCTTCCCTCTCTTCCGCTCTATTCTCTTCCGTTCTCTTCTCTTCCGCCCTTCTCTTCATCTCCTCCCTCCTTTCCTTCCTTCCTTTCCTCCAACCTCCCCTCCTTTCCTCTCTTCCTTTCCTCCACCGCACCTCCCTTTCTTTCTTCCCTTCCGTTCATATCTTCCTTTTCTTCCCACTCCCCTTATTTCCTCTCCTATTTTTTCCAATGCACCAAGCACCCTTCCTCCTTCACTTCCTCCTCTCCCTTTCTTTCCCCCTCCGTTCCTCCCTTCCATTCCTCCACCGCACCTCCAATCCCATCCTCCCATCCTTTTTTCTTCCATTTTTCTTCCTCCCAACCGCCCAGCTTTTCCCTTCAGTTCATTTATTCCTTTTCTCCACCGCCCCCCTCTTTTCCATCCTTTCTTCTCTTCCAACCTCTCTACCTTTCTTTCTTCCGTTCA
>MEIZ01000083.1:137299-174552 GCA_001723225.1 Globodera ellingtonae | reverse complement strand
TGGCCAAAAATACCTTTGCCATTTTTGTATTCAGTGAAAATTTTTGTTCGGCACATTGGACAGAAATTATTGTACCCTTTCAGCCTTAAAAATAATGTCAAAAATGTGCCAAAGTTAAACCCTTTTTTACCATGGTTGAATGCATTCCGTGTGGAAGGTATGCTGAAATGAGCGATTTTTAAAAATATTATTTAATTATTACATTTAAATTATATTTTAAAAAAATCTTTACTTTGCATGCCGGCAATTGTTTTATTACGGTGCCCGTTTCAATTTCGCCCAAACAAATTGCGCATTGCGCAACATTTTGTTGAGGCGCATCGGAAGTGCCCTCGCCAACATTTATTTCAGCTAATTTACTGAACGCCGCCATGTCTATGAAAAATTGTAAAATTATAAAAATCGCAAATTTATAATAAAAAAAATTACGCGCTGCTCCAACATTCGCTGGAAGTATAAACGGCGTTGTTTCTGATACTTCTTCCACTGTTGAATGTGTCCAAAAATGTTCGTGAACATAAATAATCATTCGAATAGCGCTTAGCAGCCCGACAATAACCAAACAAACGTAGTGATACTGTAACATGCGTTTTTTTCGGCCTTGCATTTCTGGTCAAAATTTTTAATTTTCACAAAATTTAAAATAAAAATGAAGATTTAAGGCCAAAAATTAGAGTTAGATTTTAATTATTTTTGAAATAAAAAATTGCAAGTAGTGCATTCAAAAAACAAACATTAATCAAAAATTAAAAATAATATGTTTTTTCAATTCTTAAAAAATTATTAAAATTTTTTACCGTTTTTATAAAAAGATTTTAACCATTTTTCAAATAATCCACTTGAATTATGGATTTGGCGAAATGCCCATTTTTTGACATTCTGATTGTCTTCTTCCTCTTTTTTAAGATTATTAATTGAAAAATAATCCCTTAACAAATATGTTATTTCTCCAATAAAAAGTGAACTTTTTCCCAATTCCATTGCGTTCAAAATCTCATTGTGCGGAATGCCAGAACGTTTTGCCAAAAAAAGTTCAGCATATGCCAACGATGCAGTCAGAAAGCTTTTATATTTTTGAATATCTATATTAAAATTTTATGATAAAATAATTTATTTTCATTTTTCTATTATCGGTGGAATTAATTTTAAATGCTAATTCTCGCAGCATTTGCAAATATTTTTAATAACATTTTTTATCTGATAAAGCTCACGTAAAAATGTTGGTTGTCTAATCTTTTGGTAAATGGCAAATAATTTTTGTAAAATTAGTTCCATTGCCGGATCATTTTTGCCAACATTTTCCATAAAATTTTCAATTCCATTAGGCTGAACAGATTTAACAGACTGAAAAATTGAAATTAAATATATTTAAAAAAGGGTATAAAATTTAAATTTGGAAATAGCGGAATAATAAACAAAAAAAACACCTGAATTAATGCAATTTCATTTATTACGTCATCAAGTTGACTCAATTGGCGCACAAACTTTTTTGTGTCAACCCCTTCAATTTTAATCATTTGATCACCATTTTTATATAAATTTTCCCAACATTTTCCGAGTCCTTCAGAGAAGAGAAACATTGAAAAAAGTGCAAAAAATGCATTAATTTTGTTATAAATAATTATCATTTGTTTCTCTAAACCAAAAAAAACAAAAAAATTGTAAAAATAAATTCCTAAATAATTGTATTATTCTAACTTTTTTTTATAATAAATATATTAACAAAGATTAGTAGCATATGCACAATTAAGTCACATTATTATGGATCAAATATTGATTATGGGATAATCATATTCAAACATCATTTTTCAATATATCTTGCTTACAATATAAGTTATAAGTTAATATTGGCAAAAAAATTCGTAAGTAACGTTATTATATTTATTTTATGAATTATAAATTAAATAAATTCGCCTTCAAAATGTTTGAAAATAATAAATTTTCGATAAAAATGGCAATTTTTAGTAGCGCAAATTTGAAAATGCGCAAAAAAAAAAGTCGATCATTGGAGTAGAGTGAAAAGTGATCAGAATTTAAAGAGAATCTGGGATCAGTATTTTAAAAATCCGGGTCATGATTTAAAGAGAAAAAATTAAAAAAAATTATTTATGTGTCAAAATTTCTAAGCCTAAGGCCCTATAAAATTGATGAAAAATGAACGTCCAAAACTTCATTTTTTTGCACGCATTTCATAGCAACGGGTGTTAGGAAAAAAAATGATACCAGCCCATTTATGTTTTTCATTTACAACAAAAACTTTGTAATTCTTTATTTTCCTGAAAAAAGGTAATTTTTTAGGATAAATTTCCTCTTATTTATCTTTTATTTATGGGATATTTTTATTTGTGATCAATTTATTTTGACCAATTTCGAATTACTGTAGTTTGTGTCTGCTTTGTAGTTTGTAGGCAGAGTAAGTAACCTTGAAATTTTGTTTCATTTGCCCCATTTTAAAGTTTGTAGAGGCTGCTGGTTATGTAGTGCTCAGCGGGTATAATAATGAATCCCCCCCCCTTCCCCCCGAGCGCAAAAGGCGGCGAATAGACCCCCCAACCCTTAAGAACTTGTTTTGCATCCCCACTCGCCCCCCACAATTCACCTTTTTCTCCTCATTTATATTCAGTTCAAATTGTTTTCACATTTTTGTCTGAAAATATTCTAGAATTAATTTTTGCAATTTGAAAAAAGTAAAAATGTATTTTAATATTCAATCCAGGATTTTTTAATGAAAAAAGTGGGTACTTATTTGTTTGGGGCTCATATTTGGGTTATTTTTTTAGATAATATTTAGGGTGGGTGGCACGGGACCGAGACTTTCGGGACCGGGACCAAGATTTTTAACCGGGATCGGGACCAACTGGGACTTTTCACGGGAGAAATGTTTCTTTTATCGAAAAATACTACAAATTTTAATTTTCCGGCTTGTTGATGTTTTTGATCTTCACAACATTGTCAGCATCAGATTAAAATTGCGGGTACACGGGTATTAAGTGTCCGACCTTTTCAACAAATTCTTTCATTTTTCTGTGAAGAAGAGCCCGACAGGCGACGCCGGGGAAATTTTTTTGGGATTTTTGTAATGATTTTCATCAAAATTTTCGCAAAATTAAGCATTTTTTGCTTTAGAAATTCAGGAAAATTGGTTTACGGAAGAGTGGAAGATGTCCGGCAATGCCGACAGGGCCGCCGGGGAAATTTTTACAAAAATTTGCAATCTTTGATAAGAAATTGAAGCAAAAATTCAGAAAGATGTGTTCTTTTTTTGCGCGCATTGTTATTTAAAATTTGAAAATTTATTAAACAATTTTGATTAATAGGTGAGGCCATCGATTCACTTGGGAGGACTCTTGTAGGAGTGCCAATTAAGTCCTGGTTGGTCACGGTCCCGTCTTTCGTTCCTCACATCTAGGCCAATTTTTTAAATTTTATTTAAATTTTTAATTTTAAGCATTTCCTATTTTTTTTATTTATTTTTTTGTTAACTTTAACAAAAAATTGCATTCAAATTAAACCATAAATTTATTTAGATAAATTAGGCAAACTTTAAATTGATTTACTCAAAATAATTATTTATTTTTTAGTAAATAAATAAATTTCTGACAAAATGGAATTAATCTACGCCATTCTGAGCATTTTTGGGTTAATTTTTCTGCTCTGTTTACTGTTTAAAGTGCTGCGCGCTTTTTACCGATGCATTTACCCCTATTTTATTGCACGTCAAAAAGATTTGCGCAAATTGGTCGGTGCCCAATGGGCCGTCGTCACCGGTGCAAGCGATGGAATTGGCAAAGAATATGCCAAGCAATTGGCCATTAAGTAAAAAATTGAAAAGAAAATTAAATTTTAATGTTGTAAAAGTAAAAAATAATAATTTTTTTTGTAGATTTGATCAAAATTGGAATATAAAAGCCAACAGCAATGCATAATAAACGCTTTTTTAAACCAGTTTTAAATTTATTCTTTTTAAATTTTAAAAGTTTTATAAGCGGTAAATATAAAAAAATGGAAAAAGAAATATCAACATAGCTAAAATTCCCTATATTTTTATAAATAATTAAAACTGTTTTGGTGTTTTCTGCATGATAAATAATTTTTTGCGTAAAATTTTTGACTTTTTTCTAAAAATTCCAAATTTTAATACTATAATAATGATATTTAAAATTTCAATTATTTTTTAGGGGTTTTAACATTGTGCTAATTTCGCGTTCGGCGGACAAGCTGAGAGTTGTAAAGGAAGAAATTCAGCCCAAACAATTTTTGCAGCCCGAAGTCCGATGGATTTCGTTCGATTTCACCAACGCCAACATTGATGACTACGAAAAATGGCTGTTTCCGGAACTTGCTAAGCTTGACATTGGGATGCTCGGTAATTTTATGCTTAAATTTTGGAAAATAAATTAACAATTTTATTACTTACGCTTGTAAAAGAATGGAAATTTTGAGTTTATAAACAAACAAATTAATTTATTAAATTTGATAATTTCTGAAAAGAACAAAACAAAATTTAAAAATTCCATTTATTGGAACATTTTTTATTTAAAATGATTAAAGAAAAATATATTTATTGGTAATTGATTTTATGAAATTTAACATCATTTTTTAGTCAACAATGTCGGCGCCATTCACCCTGTAAAGCGCTTTCATGACATCCCTGGAGGACATCGAAAAATGGCAAACGATTTGGTAAAAAAATGTTTATGTACATTATTAAAAGGAAACACAATCTTGATTAAAATTTTTAAATTCAGAAACCAAATTTTTGGCAACTTTTAACGCCACGAAACTATTTTTTCTGATCCTAAACAAATTTTTGAATTTGAATTTAGATTCTGAACACAATGCCACACACAATCCTCAGCGCGTTTGTTTTGAAGCAAATGGCGGAGCGAAAAAAGGGAATTATCATCAATATTTCATCATTTATTGCAAATTACCCATTCTTCCATTGTTCCGTGTACTCATCGGTGAAGGTAAAATACTAATGATTTTAATTTATTATTTAATAAATTTTTTTAATACAGAAATACCTCAGCTGGTTCTCAACAATTTTGCGCAAAGAATATTCGGACACCAGCATCATAATCCAGACAGTGGGTTTTGAAAAAAATGTATTAAAATAATTATCAAAATATTCGATGTTATAATTAATGAATAAAGTATATAATATTATCTGTCCTCCATTTTTTAATTTAAAAATGTTTAATTTTAAATTTTTGAAGACAGAGAACACGAATCAGACCCTCCATTTAGACCAATTTCGAATCCCTGAATTCGATTCAAGAATGTGCCAAAAATGATATTTTTTCGAAGTACGGCATTCTGAAAAAATTTGGATCGTACATCCCTGTAATCTAAAAGAAAATTGTGCGACAAACACAAACTGAACAATTTTATCATTTTTAATTCACTATTTTTTTTTTGAGATTACGCCGGGCGTCGTTTACACCAAAATGTCCCAAGAAATTGTGAACAATGAAAAGCCCAACTTTTTTGCGCCATCTCCGCAAAAATTTGTGACGTCGGCTCTTCGAACTGTGGGCCATGTAGATGAAGCATCTGGATGTTTTGCGCATCAATTGCAGGTAATATTTTCAAAAATTTGTAATTTTTGAATGCAAGGAATGACACATTGCCAAACATTTAATATTTAAATTTTAAAAATTATTTATTACGTAAATTTAGAATGAGTCGGTCAAAATGATGCCAAATTGGTTGTTGGAAATTGCCTCAAGACAGCAAATGAAGAAACTTGAGAAGAAATAATCAATCCATTTTAAGCATAACAATTTTGTCCATGTTCCCAATTGAAAATAACTATTAAAATTAATAAATACTTTTTGAACATTTTTATTAAAAAATAATTTCTCTAAAGGCGCCACCGGGGAATTTTAAAATCTTAGCGATTTGTTAACTGATTCAAAATATGTTTGAGCGGTTGATAAAAAATCAAGTTTTTCGGAGTTTTATTATTTTTTAATAAATAAATGAATACGTTTTTTGACAGTCCATAAATATGAGACAAATATTAACATTAACAGAATTATCATTAATAAAGACAACAATTTCTAATCAGTCATAAGTAACTTCGAATTCTTCGTGATCAATCAGACGATAACGCAATTTCCGGTATGTGAACTGATTTTCTAACCGCCGTTCCACGTTATATTGGTAAACCCTTCAAAAATAATTAAAGTAATTTTTAAAAACAAATTAATTTAAATTTATTCACTTTGCTAAAACTGGCGGTGCCGGGCTGTGGCCGCTCAGCGAATCCAACCAATTAAAATACGCCCACTGTTTTAAGCGGAGAAAATGGAATTTTCCCAACTTTTCTCCGTTTTTCTTAAGTTCTCTAAATGTTTAAATTGAAATTTCAAATAAAGAAAAACAAAAAAAATATTAATTATAATAAAATTTTACTGAATTCGCCGCTTTTCATAATGTTTGACGTTTTCCAAAGAAATTATTTGCTGAACATTCAAAATTTTGTCCACTAAAAGCGCAATTGAAAAACGAGTCTAAAATAGTTAATTGTGATTTATACAAATGCTCATATTAATAGCAAAAAAAATTTGTTAAAATTTTTCTGTTTTTTTACCTGAACCTCAATGGAATAAAATGGTAGGTTATAATTGTTTAGGCCAATAAAAAACAGGCTGTTCACATATTCGGGGTGTACAACGTGTCCAAAAAGAGGACTCACAAACGGGTCCCAAGAAATTGAGAAATTTTCTAAAATTTGTTATTACTGTTTAAAAAAATATAATTTTTATTTATATTTACATAATTTTAGTTAAAATTGAATTGTTTGCATAAAGGAAAAAATGTCGCTAAAATATGCTTAGAATTTTTGGCTTAATTTTAGCGTAAATTTATTATATTTATTAAATTTAATCTTACCGAACATTTTTGAATTTTAAAATTATATTTTTAAATTCATTTTGCAAATTTACCCGATTTCTCAAAGAATGGAAAGCTGAAGCGATAACCGGTGCAAAAAATGACCAAATCGATTTGGTTTATCACTTTTCCATCCTCCAAAATTAGCCCATTTTCTTCAGCATCAATTACTCGGCCAAACACTTCCAAATTCGGACACAAATTTCCGATTTCTGACATTTTGTTGGAACTGCACAAATATACCTTAAGCAAATGAATTTTGCATATTCAAATTCGTTTTTAATTTTAGTTTTTAATTTTATGGTGTTTTTTTAATTTTTTAAATTTTCCATTTTAAATATTTTAGTTTCCATCAAAATAATATTTTTGCATTTTTACTTTTTCAGCATAGTCAACCAATTGGAGCGCAATTTCAGCTCCAGACAAATGTCCACCCACAACAGCTACTCTCATGCCTAAATCAAATTAATTTTTAAATTTAAATATTAACAATGCCCATAATTTAGCTAAGTTTGACATTTAAAATAACCAATTAAATTGGGAATTTTTGCATTTTTTAATAAATAATTTTTAGTTAGTTTTTGGCAATATATAAAAATAATAATAAATTAATACCTTTATCATTCTTAATCTTTATTTTAGCTTAATAAATTGTTAAAACTTTGCTAATTTCACCTTTATAATTCTCAGCACGACGATAACAATGGCTATGAAGCCATTTTAAGCGCAATTTCGGCACAAATTCCGGCAAAAAACCGCGCCAATGGTGGCCTGAGCATATGAAAATTGCGTCAAAATGTCGAACAATAATTTTTTGGTCCTTCAAATCCTCAATTTCCACTCTCCAACACGATGATTTAGTCGATTTTTCATAATCAATTAAAGAAATTCGCTTCTCAAGCTGAATTATTGAAACATTTTTTTTAGAACTCCTTTAACCTTTTTGAATTAATATAAAATAAATATATTTTGATTTAAATTGAATTAAAAAGTAATGAAAACTTTAGGATTTATATTTGTTTAAAATATTTTGACATTTAGTCTGTACCTGGACAAAATGTCGTATTGGTTTGGCAAACCGTTGCAAATAATTGAATATCACTTCAGAAGTTGGAAATGAATCCTCCGCGTTTTGTGCATGTGGGAAGTCGGCCTTTTCAATGGGAAAGTTGTCAAAGCACATAATTTCCTTGGGAATGTTCACTCTGTGCAAATTTTAATTTAAAATAATCCATTTTTTATTCAAAATGTTAAATTGAAAATATTCAAAAATTACAATAAATTTTAAGACAAAATTTCTGACCTTAGCCCAGCGTACATTGACGAATGAACATCCGGCCTGTCGTCGTCCGTGTACAGCCAAATGCCACCGATTTGGTCGCATTGTTCAAAAATGCTCAGTTCAATTTGAGTGCCGAACTGCTCAGCCAGTCGACGTGCCACACAAAGGCCACCAGGTCCGGCACCAACCACACAAACACGACGTTTCATAATAATAAATATAAATTTATGTTTTTAATTTAAATTTTTAAATTTTTTCATTCATTTTGGCTTAGAAAATTGTCTGTTTTAAACAAAAACTTCTTTTGTTGTTAAAATATGCAGATATTAATTGCTGATAAAATGAGGGAAAATAGCAAATTACTTCAACCAATATCTTTTATCTACAACACAATCGATGAAAAATGTTCTTTGTTTAAATATCGGTATTACTAGTAATCGTTGGGAATCGATTTTATCGTTTTTTTACGAAATAAACGGTTAGAATCTGAAACAAACAAAATAATAATGATTAATATAAAACGATAATTCCTAAATAATATTATAATTATAAATATAAATCTTTAAATGCACCAGGTATAGCACCAAGAATGTAACCGGGTGCCAAAAAAAGGAATCCTCTCCCAAAAAAATGTCCAGAAATCCGGAACATTTCGAAATCTCAAAAATTTGATTTTTTTGATCATTTTTCGCCCTCTATGCCGTTTTGGACCAGTTTTCTTAATGAATTCCATCAAAAATTCTCGAAAATTTCGACTTTTTTTGTGATCAGTAGTCTGTATTTTGAAAGCTACTTGATCGATTAGTTTATACTTACACAAATATTCTAAAGACTTAGAGCTTTCGAATAATTCTAAGGTTTTTTTATGTTTTGCATAGAAAAGTATTGTCACATTACTTAACTTTTATATTATTAGATAGCTTTTCTACTGTAATGATGTGTGATGTGTCACACTTCAACTCAATCCCGACCAAATCCGAGAACCCTTCAGACAATCGAAAAAGCGTTTTCACAGTGATCTAAAAATGGTGACAACCTACTGAAACCGAGGATTCGATCATGAAAAAATGTTTTAAAATAAAAATTAACAATGAAAGGCAATAAAAAATTTTATCAAAATTAGCGAGGAATTGGAAAAAAATCACAAAAATTTGAAAGGCTTTAAATGAGTAAAAACTATTTGTAAACTAAACTAAGCAGTAAATCAAAGTTTTAAAAAGTTATAAAGTGAGAGGTGTTGGGTTTCCATTTCCAGGCCGATCAGCAACCGAAAGGGGGAGTGGGCGAGCGTGCTGATTTGTGAGTCGTTTCGCAAAATCCGCCATTTATTTTAATTTAACATTTTTTTTCAATATTTATTTAGTCAAAAATTATGTTTTGCATGAATGTTTAAGCCTAAGCTTAACGACCCGGGTGGCTTAGGCCTAAGCCCAACGAACCCCAAACCAGGGTGGCTTAGGCCTAAGCCTAACGAACCCTAAGTCTCCAACGTTTCCCCATTTATTCTCTACGGCTTTGGAGTTACAGTTGGTTTTCCTTAATTTAAAAAAAGATTTCAACAGATTCAAAAACCGATTTAAATTCTCATATGCAGATTATATGTATTCATTTTTATATACTTTTTAATAATATAATATTTTTAGTGATTTTGTGAAGCCCATCCATAATGGCGGATTTTGCGAAACGCCCTAGCACCGTGGACGAGGTGAAGTGCAACTGATAGTGAGGGTTGGATTCGGGAGATGGTCGGATGTCCGGCAGGTCGCTCGGGCCCTGAGGTCGCTGCTGTCCCTTCCCGATCTAACCACTTCAACGTCAAGCTTGGACTGATCGGTTATGGGGCAGAGTCTCACTGGGGACGAACATTTAGTGCTTTCTCATATTCTTTATCACTGAGCGGGAGAAAGTGACTGCCGAGGGGAATCGTCCCTGGCGGGTGTTCGGAGATGATTATATAGGGGGACAAGACATGGGCGGAGAATCGATCAGCGTCAGGTCTTCGCTCTTCCACACAAATAATCAGAAACCACGAAAAAGTTCAATATTTGGCAAGTTTACATTATAACTTTTTTGAAACTTACAGAAATGGAAACCCGGGGAATATAGAATTTACAACCACTCATTTATGCGTTGATTATCCGGGAGAAATCTGTTACGTGAGCTCATCGGAAAATCATCGCTTGAGTGCAAAATTGTGAGTTGCCCATTCAGAAGCCTTATTATGCGTGAACTGCGCCAAAATGTTCCATGCCATGGCACATTTGACACATTTCTGTTCAAATTTTCAGACGGCAAAAGTGCGTCGGGGATCTAATAGTTTCTAAAAAATACCAAATTCAGGGGTGTAAACTGGGCCAAAAATTTTTTGGCGATATTTATTAATCAAAATTTGTTTTCGACAACAATTTCAAATCAGAAACAGATCAGTCAACAATTTTTTAATATATGGAGATTTTAAAAAATCCATTTTTGGCGGGCAGAATTTTTAGTATCGAAAAAGCCCATTTTTAGAGGTGCATTGTTAGATATAACCCATAAAAATATGAAATTAAACACTTGAAAATAAATTAGACAGCTCCAACGTCAATGACGTCAATGAATGACATTATGGAAGGTTGATGGATGTGCAAATCAATTACATGATTTATTATGTCAAAACATATGGGTTTCAGCTATTGCCAGCATTTCAACAGCCCGTTGGTGGCGTCGATAGCCACATACCCCATGGCAAAGGCATTTTAATTGATTTGTCGCGTTTATAAGGAGGGTTATTTGCATTATTATATTAACATTATTTTATCCAAATTCCATAAAATTCTCAATGCGCCATTTATTTCGATTAATCGTCGCGCATCTGATCACTGCAACAATCGGCGTCGATACTGATCAATTGTTAAGCGAAGATCAACAGTATCAGCAACAATTAAGAGAAACCATTCGAATCAGTAACATTCAACAACAAATTTTTAATGAAAATCGACAAAATGGCACTGATCCAAAAAATTCATCTGGTCTGTCAATGAGTGAAATTGGCACGGATCCATATCAACCAAATAGTGGAATCGGCAATTCTGTTCAGCCATCAAAAAAACATTTTGATCATCATACAAACAGAATCAGTAACATTCAACAACAAATTTTTAATGAAAATCGACAAAATGGCACTGATCCAACAAATTCATCTGGTCTGTCAATGAGTGAAATTGGCACGGATCCATATCAACCAANACAAATTTTTAATGAAAATCGACAAAATGGCACTGATCCAACAAATTCATCTGGTCTGTCAATGAGTGAAATTGGCACGGATCCATATCAACCAATTAGTGGAATCGGCAATTCTGTTCAGCCATCAAAAAAGCATTTTGATCATCATACAAACAAAATCATTGGCTATGAGACTGTTAATCAACCAATAAGTAAAGAAACGCTAAAGTGGCTGAAAAGGTCGTTAAGCGCAATTGATAAACACAACGCCAATCGATGTAATAAAATTGAAGAAATTCCACAAGCAAATGATCTAATGGAAGAAAGAACGAAGATGCTCGACAAATTAAGCAATTCTAAAACGGTAGAACTCAAAATTCAAATATTCACAAAAAAAAAAAATTAAAATTTCAATTCATTCAGATAACGCGTGAAGACGTGTCGAAATTGTTTGACACAATTAGCGCCTATTGGGACGCCTCTGTGAACGGACCGACAGAATTTCTTAAATCTTTGGACGCTTATAAAACTGATGGGCGTTTAATGAAGGCTATGGAAATTGAAAAAGATAAAGCAAAAAACAAAAAAGAAATTGCTAAATCCGACAAAGCCATTTGTTCAAAGCTTTGCAAAAAGTAATTTAAGTTAAATATTGAGTGGTGCAGTCTTTAAAATTTTAGAATTGAGAAAGATGTTGACGAATCAGTGTTGGAACTAATTCGTGAGGCTTATCACAATTTGCAAATAATGCGAATTTTGGCAACACCCGAAAAGCAAAAAGAATATGTAGAACATTTCCAAATGTATTATTACAAAAAGGAAGGTAAAATCTAAAATTATTTTGACATCCAAATATTTTATGCTTTTATTCCCACTTGAGAAAGGACCGATCGAGATTCTCGATCGAAATCTCAATCCAACACATTTTTTCGAGATCTCTGAGATACGACGAGATTCGAGATTCTACGAGATTCTCGATCGGTCGGTCTTCAAGTCCTTTCTCTAATTTACAATATTTTTAAAGATTTGGAAAATCAGCTTTCCCATGCAAAGGATAAGGCTGCAGAAATGCCAAAGCCATGCACTGCCACTGGAAAAGTTTGTAAAGTTGCAGTATGTTGCTCATGTTGTTTACCCATTTCGTTGGCAACATTGGCAGTCGGTTGCGCCATTACGCTTCCAATTGATGCAGTCAACGGCATTCGTGCCGTCACCAACGCTGTCAAGCAAAAAATAATTCGAAAAAATTTGCAAAGCGTCAAGAAGAACATCAATGACATTTCAACCAAAAGATGATTGATTTTATCGTCAGATATGGTTCATTATCTTTTTTTCTGCCGTTTTTCCGATTTGTCATCACTTTTATTCTGTTGCATTTTGTGTGCTTTTTGGTTTCTATCCGAACTTTTTTTTTCTATGGATAAATGCAAAAGCTGACAAAGGAAGGTCCCCAGGTGTCCGTGGAGTTTCGGTATGAAATTTGGTGGGTGGATAGAGCACCCCCGTTTTACATCCGCCTATGTAGATCCATTTTTTAAATGCTTTTTTGTGCTCTCCGGCGAAAAATTCAACCCCGGCTTTGTCCGTAAATTGGGTGCTGACACTTTTATCAATTAGTTTCAAGGCCTCTTCACGACTTTTTAAACTTATTTCGAACCTTGAATTTTTAATTTATTTTAATTGATTTTCTGTTTTTACCTTCTCATCATTTTAGATCAGATTCAGTTTGAATAAATCGAAACTGTGCACGCATACATGATAGTGATCGGTGTCCTTTTGTGGCGGAACGATAAAATTGCAATGCCCTTTTCTTATCGGAATATAAAATAATATCCCTTCGTGGCGTTTTTTTCTCGGGAGATGGAAAAAAACTTGAACCACTTGATTTCTCTAGATTAAATTTTAAAAATATTTGTTTTCAAATTTCATAAAACCTGATCCGAATGGACTTTCAGCTTCTTCAACCGGATCTTCATCCGGATCCTCATCCAGATCTGATAAATCATCACTTTCGCCTTCTTTTTCAACATAATCTGCGTTCTCGTCGAAGACAAGATCTTCGATGATTTCAATCTCGTCATCGTTAACATTTGCTCTATCAATTGTCTGGGCAAAATTTTTTGCGAGAGATCTTTCGATGGCGGAAATAGGCGATTCGTTGTTGTATTTTGTAAAATATTTTTGGAGAAGCGAGATAATATTCAACGGATTTATGCTCATATTTGTCTAAATTAATACTTTATCATAATAATTTTAATTTAAAATTTATTTATTCTATGGCCTAGTACTAATAATAGCGCTAATCGCCTTAATCGAGGCAAGCAAGCAGTAAAAGTCGATTTGCAACGCAGTGGTAGAAGAATGGCCGATGGAGAGAGCAACAAAAGCATATTGATTTGCACCGCCGGGGTTGAATTTTTCGCCGGAGAGCACAAAAAAGCATTTAAAAAATGGATCTACATAGGCGGATGTAAAAATGCATAAAATGTTTGCCATAATATAATAATTAAATAGTTGAAAATTAACATAAATTTTATTATTTATCTGACCACATAATAATATTTAAAATTAAAAAATAATTGATAAAAAATTGATTTGCTCCAACGGGATTTGAACCCGAAAGGGCAAAAAGTGAACGGAYAGCAGAGGCACTGCGCCACTGAAGCSGATGAATGKTTCWCATCAAATCATAATGTTGTGATGGCGCAAAAAGTTTAAAGCCTCATATCTCCTCCCCCGAGGGCATTTTGCAAAAACTGACATCAGTTTAGTTAAAAACACGGGGGTGCTCTATCCACCCACCAAATTTCATACCGAAACTCCACGGACACCTGGGGACCTTCCTTTGTGAGGATTTTGGTTGAAGGCAAATTAAACAATCATAAATTTTGTAAAAGAATGAAAAAAATTTCAATCTTAAAAAAAACGAAAAAAATTTAAAAACAACATACCTATATTTTAAAGTGGGGTTAAGACCCCGTCTCCGTCCCCGCAAATTTAGATTCGTGAGGCTTATCAGAATTTGGAAATAATGCGCATTTTGGCAACACCAGAAAAGTAAAAGGAATATGTAAAACATTTCCAAATGTATTATTACAAAAAGGAAGGTAAACACTAAATTTCAGTTTTAACATTTTGGCATCCGAATATTTTATGCTTTTATGCTCCCACTAGAGAAAGGACCGATCGAGATTCTGATCGAAATCTCGATCGAACAAATTAAATTTTCTCGCCGGCGCCGTCGGGCTGCCCTTCCCAGAAAAATTTCAGGTGGTCTTTGGAAAAGTTTTTCTCCAGAAAATCTTGCGCATTTGTCTCTCCTCCATAATTTGAATAGGTCTGAATTTCTATTGCGTAAACTTGACTTGAGTTAGGAGTTTTATTAAAAAAAAATTGGAATATCCAAAAATTTTTCAAATTTTAAAATTGCGGATTGCGGGAATTGCGGCTTTTTTGGAGTTGCGGATTGCGGATTGTCCGCAATCAAAATCCGATTGCGTCCAGCCCTGATTCGGAGTAAAAAATAGTTTTTAATACAATAATGCAAATAAACCTTCCTTGTAAACGGGAAAAAACAATTAAAATCCCTATAACAATTAATATTAATATTTATGGTGTTTAATTTTTTACTGACGTCAAAACTATGTAATAGAAAATTTTTAGCAAATTTTTTTAAACGAAATTATGCATAAATTCTTGTGACTACTTAAATATTATATTATTTTAATGTTGATCTGACAGGACTTCCTCATAAAGTAAATCATTTTATTTTTTATTGATTTACACATCCGTCAACCTTCCATAATGTCATTTATTGACGTTGGAGCTGTTTAATTAATTTCATAATTTCATATTTTTATGGGTTGTATTTAAAGCATTCATTACCTTTAATTTTTATTAATATTAATATATTGTAAATCTACATATTAAGATGATGAATGTCAAAAACATCTTTGGATTTCTTATGTTTATTGTGCTTGTTGAGCAATATCTTTGTAGGTGCTTTTAATTTTAATTATTTATTAAAAATACTTTTTTAATCTAAAGGTTTTCCAAATGAAAAACTGGTTGAGCACGCTGCTCCATTATGTCCAATTTGTCTCTCAACAATTAAAACCGACGAACACCCTCAAGCAGAAACAATTAATACCGACGAACACCCTCAAGCAGTACACCCTCAAGCAGTAACAATTAATACCGATGAACACCCTCAAGCAGTACACCCTCAAGCAGTAACAATCAATACCGATGAACACCCTCAAGCAGAAACAATTAATACCGACGAACATCCTCAAGCAGTACACCCTCAAGCAGAAACAATTAATACCGACGAACATCCTCAAGCAGTACACCCTCAAGCAGAAACAATTAATACCGATGAACACCCCCAAGCAATGCCATGCGCTGTTTGTTTTGTTAAGCTAACAAAAGCATTTTTAAACATTTAATTTAGCACGTTTTCCATCAGAAATGCATAAATTCATGGTATAAAAGTGCATTTAAATAAAATAATTGTAACATTAATTATGACCATCATTATTATGTAGGCTTAAACAACATAACACGTGTCCAATGTGCCGCCGAACTGTCATCCCCGACGCACTTTTGCCGCCTGGAAATTTGAACAGAAATGTGTCGAATGTGCCATGGCATGGAACATTTTGGCGCAGTTCACGTATAATAAGGCTTCTGAATGGGCAACTCACAATTTTGCACTCAAGCGATGATTTTCCAATGAGCCCACGTAACAGATTTCGTCCGGATAATCAACGCAATTTTTAAACAATAATACCGTATTTCCTGTAATAGAGGGCTCTATTGTTCAACCTATTTTTTCAGAAAACAAAATTTGCAATTTTTGCACAAATTTTAAGCAATATTTGTACAATTTTAGCCTTTTTTTCTGACAAAATCAATGACAGAATAGAATTTTATTATTGAACAACAAAATATTCGATTTTTTTGAAAATTCCCCATTTTTTGCTCAGCAAAATCGGACGAATTAAAAAAATGCAGACAGCTTAAAGTTTGAGATTTCAAATGAAAATAAAATTTAAAAAATTAAAACATTTTTATTTGAGATGTTTTCTCCATTAAAAAAATTCAATAAAACCAAGCTCTAGTTATATACTAAAGATCCCGCCAAATAAATTTCTTTAATAAAAGCACACTGTTTATGAATTTGGAAATTTTGGTACAAAAAATGAACATTTTTTGATTCCTCAAAAAAAAGTTATTTTTTTATAAATTTATTTATTATAAGTTTTTATAATTTGGATGTTATATCCTCGTCTTTATTTTATCCATCTTTTCAATTAGAGCCCGACGGGAACGGGATCCCGCGGGAAAAATATGGGATTCCCTCCCGCTAATGTTGAAATTCACGTCCTTTTCCAAAATTTTTAAAATAACATTTTGAATGATTTTTTTAAAGTAAATGTTTTTAAAAAATTTTTTATGCAATCTCTTAATAAATTGAGTCAAAAATTGAAAAATTTCTGACCCCCCCTCCCTTCGAGAAGTGAAGCAGAATTCTCAAAAAAAAAAACCGGTATTCCTACGCAATTTTCTTAACAAAACAATTGTATATCAGAATTTACCGCAAAGTGCGTACCAAAAAAACCAAATTAGAAAATTTCATGGTTTTAAAATTTCAAAATTTTTCCATTCTAAGGGATTTTCGCGAACGACAGGATTGAATTCTCGTTCCCGGTTTTTATCTTATCAGGCTCAACTTTGAATATTGAAAATGGGGGTACGGTACAAAAACAGTCTCCAAGGTCATTCATTACCAATATAAAAAAAAGAAGCAAAAACTTCTATCTAGGGCACCATCAATTTATTGCCAAAAAGGAACAAACATTTTTAATGTATTTCAGTGGTATTTATCAGCAGGGCTGCTACTTTTAGGTAAATACCTATTTTTTCTGCGAGCTTGGCACGCTGAGTTAAGCACGAAAAACACAATTTTAGCTCAGTTTGAAGCTCTTAAAGTGGACTTTATAATAACTATTTTTACCTATTTCGGCTTTTTTCTACCTATTACCTAGGTACCTATTTTTCTACCTATTTCGGCTTTTTCCCGTACCTATTTTCCAATTTTTCTTACCTAAAAGTAGCAGCCCTGTTTATCAGGGATGTAATCGCTCTCTCGCGATATATATCGCATTTATCGTCTTTTTTGGCCATATTGCCTATCGCATTTGAAAATGGTTTTATCGCATTCGCATTTTAAAATTCGATATCGCATATCGCCGATCGCTTTTTTTTCTGGCGCGATTTATATCCCCGGTATTTATTGAACAATTCAATCCATTCCAGTCATATTACAACTTTCAATATTGAAAATGGGGGAACGGTACAAAGTCTCCAAGGTCATTCATTACCAAAAAAAAAGAAGCAAAAACTTCAGGCCACCACCATCAATTTATTGTCAAAAAGGAACAAACAATTTTAACAATTCAATTCAATCCAATCCAATCACTTTACATTAATGTTAATTGAACGCTGTCATCGCCTCCGTGAATTTGCCGGACTTGTCCAACGCGCTCCACTGGTAGTGATTCCAGCCGGGCGTCGCCTGTGGCTCCCAGTAGAACACGCCGATGCCATTGCTGCCCAATGCCCGCACGCGTTTCAGCATGTCCTGCAACATTGACTTGCATGCACTGGACTCGTCCCATGGCATGCCGATTTCGGCCACCATCACCTTCTTGCCGTACCTGCACTTTTTTTTTAATATACAATACATTTTTTTAATAAGAAAAATGGTTAATTTTTAAATTGAAGATTTTTGTGTAATTTATGCTTCCAAATTTGCTTTTTGTTGATCACTAAAGTCTTTAGTTGAGAAAATTTTGTTGGCCCATCCTGCGATAAAACGGAATTTCCCGATCAAATCACATTTCTGATCAACTAATTGCCTGTCAATTGACATATATATGGTATGGCACCAACCGAGTGATCATTGTGCGCAACGTTGTTGCCGCCTGCGCGTTTAGTGTCTTCCAATTTGCAGATGTCGGATAATGGGAAATGCCAATGACGTCCCAACTCGCACCGGCATTCTTCACTCCGTCAAAGAACCACGTGAAATCGGCAGTTTTGTAGCCGTTGGCCAAATGTAAAATCACCTAAAATGCAATTTTTTGGATAAAATGATCAATAACATTAAATAAAAATATTTTTATTGCAACTTAAATTAGGTAGCTTAATTGAAAATGTCATGCGCAAATTTTAAGCATAGAAAGGGTTAATTCCCGGGTAAAATTGGCTTTTTTCAATTATCTCGGAATCGAAAATGTCCAGAGATACACTCGGCCTCGAAATTAAAAGCTTGAGCGTTTAATGTTCATAAATACCATGCAAAATAATTATAACAGATTATTACCGGTGTTTTTGGGTACACCGCTTTGGATGCCTTGTAGCCACTGTTGATCAGACTCGCGAGGTTTGCAAAATTCGGGGTTTTCCCATTTGGCCAAAGCATGCCACCGTTGATCTCGTTGCCGACCTGGACAGACAAAAAAAACAGACAGTTTAAAACACCCTATTTTTGGTTTTTAACAAAATTTCCGTGAACCTGGACCCATGTGACGCGGATGCCGTTGCTTTTCAGGTAGTTCAAAATGCCGTAGGTATGCTCGTACACGTCCGTGACGAGTTGCGGCAATGAATGGCTTGACCATGCGGACGGCACCGTCTGCTGGCCCGGGTCTGCCCACGAGTCGCTGTAGTGGAAGTCGATCATGATGGCCATGCCCTGGGCCATCGCCCGTTTGGCCTTGTGCAACGTGTCCACCCCGTTATTCCATCCGTCGGATGGGTTTACCTGAGAACCAAAACTTGATATTGGGTTTTTTGGGGCTCGGTCTTGAGTTTAGGTCTCGAGTCTCGGTAAATTTCTGGTCTCGAGCATTCCTAAAAACTGCATTGCAGAAAAAAATCTTTCTCGCCTAAACTTAAAAACAAAATTTTCAAAAAAGTCTCGGTTTCGGGTTTCGAACCGAGAAAAGTATTGGGGTTTTCATCATGCAGGGAATCGGTATCCCGGATCCAGGCCTTCTTTTTTGGAATCCGGTAACATTCCTGATATGTACATAAGTACCAATATTTTGGCGATCCCGATTGTTTATGAGAAAAAAAAATGTTCATGGCGCTCACCCAAACGCGCAATCGCACCGCGTTGATGCCAAACGACTTCAGAAGCACAAATGGGTCAGTTTTGGTGCCGGCACTGTTGTAAAATGATTGGCCACTGCTTTCCTGTTGGGTGACCCAGCTGACATCGGCACCTTTGTACAGTGCCTCCACCAGTGAACAGAAAAGGCATAAAAATGTGAAGTTCAAAAAATGCATGAATAAAATTTATTTAAATATTGTCTTTTTATTTTTTGAATGATTTAAAATGGTTAAATGCCCACTGATTATATAGACACCGGTGCGTACAGCTCCAAACCAAATCAAGTTTTGGCGTCTGTGTTGACGAAGCTGCTTTTGCGATTTTAATTTTTGTTTATTCAACTTTGATTTAATTGAATGAAACTTTAACCTTTCCGTCTGTCCTATTAAATAATTTCCCGCTCTTTAGCCTCATTTAAATTTAAAAAAATTTTTTTTGGGTGCTAAGTTGATAAAGCTGGCTTTTTTTGTCTCAATAATATTGCTCATGTCCGAAGCTGCATATCCAATGTTTATACAGCTAGAAATTGTGCGTTAATGTTTAAAAGTATGCATTTTCAAGGTCCGTCGTGCGATTGTTTTTCATCGAGTTATCAAAAGGTGCTAGGTCGTTTCGTAACAAAATTATTGATGGCAAATTTTTAAAAGAAAATTGCTTAAACTTTGATTTAATTTTTCTTGTTTAAATTGTTCACAAATATCAGGCAATTAGATTTTTGCGCAGCATTTATTAGAGCATACAACTGAAAGATTGACTCAGCCTGATACACTGTTGACACAAATAAAAGTGCAAATATCTACTCCATGGATCAATACTTTATTACTTTTCTTATTATTTTATTTAATATGATTAAAGCTATTTTATTTTATACATATACGAAATGCCCATTTCTGGAAAAATATTTATCAGACATTTTATTGAATGATGTTAATGATCAATAAAAGTGCTGATTAGTCTGGGCTACAAATTCTTTCTTTAATAAAAAATAAAAAACAACATTTTTAAAGAGTTTTAATTATTAGAAAAAGTTGACAAAAAAAATTTTTTCAAATTTAAAATTTGCTTTATTCAAATATTATTAAAAAATTTTCGGTAAAACATTTTGAAGAGGGCAATTTGATTTAAAATGCTGCTATGGAATTTTTATTCGCTATAGTTGCTTAAATTTGAATTTGTCTATAGGTCTATTTGGAATTTTCCAGACGCAAACAGCGATTGTATTTACCGAAACATAAAACATTCGCCAAATAAAAAATGAATAAAAATATACTAGGGTTGCTCCTCGACCCTTCGGGGGGTGGGAAAGTCGGGGTTCTTCGGAGGCATCAAGTCTCCGTTTTTTTTTTCATTGTTTTTGGCTGTTTTTTACGTTCCCGTTAAAAATGCCAAGGAAAAACAAACCTAAAAGAAAGGGATTTGTTAACAAATTTAGTCAATTTTATGTTAAATTTCCAAAAATGTTGTCCAAAATTATTATAAATTTTCCGAAACTCGGACTAAACCGCGCTAAAACGAAATCTATGCAGGAATGTTATAAAGACAGAAATCCCGTTCCCGGAACCTTGGCAAAAGTGTTACAAGATTTTGCAATTAACAATGGCACTTAAGGTTAAAAGGTGAAATTTAAAACGCTTAAAAAGACTCTTTAAAATTAAAATAAATCAATTTTCGTGGAGTCCCGGAAAATCGGGTTTTTCAAACAACTCTAAAAGCCTAGCTTTCTTTTGAAAAAAGCTTCTTCAGACTAAAGGCAGTCAAATGGTAATAAATTCTTCGTATTCTGTAGACTTTTAAAAATGTTGTAAGCTGAAAAGTGGTTCGCTCCCAAGAAAACTCGCGCCCCTTTGTGCTAACTTTGTTTATACTAAGCCTAATTAGTTGCAATTAGTATCAATCAAAAGATCTCTTCGAGTTGAGTAACATAGCAAAGACAACTAAGCTTTTAGAGTTGTTTGAAAAAAGTTAGAAAGAAAAACTCAAAATATCCTGGTGACCAATTTTCCTTGGTGACCAATTTTCGGTGACCAATTTTCCGAAAACCCTTGGCGACCAATTTTCCGGTGACCGATTTTCCGTTCACCATTTTCGTGAACTCCAAAATTTATTGAATAACAGATTGTCATAAGTACCTACCTATATTAAAATATTATAATTAAATGTGCTTTATAATTACTTACCGCTAATTTTTAGAAAGAATGAATCACCCCGTAACAAAAAAGATGATACAAAAGTGGAGAATTTGTGTAAAATTTTTTTTTCAATTTACGCGCCATTACAAAACGCATGATTAAGACAAAAATATTGTTGCCCCATTCAATTGATCAAATCAACCAGTCTTCTCACAAAACGTTTTTGCCCCTTTCATCATTTTATAATTTTGAAAACAACTTTATCCCAATAAATTTTTTTTGAAATAAATGAATCTTTATTATTATTAGTGTTATTATTAATTTTAATTAAATTTTATAGAAAAATAAATGAATTTGTTTGTCAAATGTTGTGTCTTTATGTTAATGTATGCTGTCTGCACTGAAGGTTGATTATTTTTTTAAATAAATATATATGTATAAGTTATCATAAAATTCATTTAAGCATACATGTTTATTTGCTTGACCGGATGCCGATGCGATACGAATGAGGAGGTTTTCGTGGCATTAATACCAAAATATTTTATAAAATTTTGTTCCGTCCGGATCAAAAATCGATCGAGATCAAGCATTTGATTATTGAGAATCAGTTGTGATTTCTCGAGTTTGAGCTTTTGAAATTCAGATTTTTATAGTAGAAATATTGATCAAAAATGCTTCTTGGGTTCAATTTTAAAAATCGCAAAAATATAGCAAAACATAAAAATATGGTTAACATATTGCGCCCTCAAAATATGGCAAATGCCATATAAATATAGAACTTGTGTTACCCGGACCCGAGAATTCAGATAATTCACTGTGATGACAATCTGGTCCGCAAAACTGTGCCAGTGCCTCCACACGGGACGCATCTGCGCGGCTTCAGCGTGCTCTCATTGACCAACAACAACATTGACGAGCTGCCGGACGAACCGCTGTTGCTGGCCAAGTTCCCCGACTTAAAGGTGGGCGGCCGCGTGTCCCAGCACTTATAAAGTGTTGACTGGTTTTTTTGAAAATGATCAAGTTTGGAATCTGATCAAATTTTGGATCAGATCACATGGAAATAAAGAGAACACGACAAATGCCTTCGAGGGAACAAATGACAAAATGTACACCTGCTGGACAAATAGTCCACCTTACAATTAATTAGTTGAAAACCCCAGAGTGAGGGAAGCGCACTGTGCCCCCCAGATTAAGCACCGTTGACTCTCCGGATGGAATTGGGGAAGGGGAAAGATGGGGAGGATGCCCGGGCCCTGGGCATTGGTGATGGACTCGCCCAACTCTCCGATCCCACATTGCGGATAGAGTTTATTCCGTAAGCCTCTGCACAACGACCGATGGAAAAGGGAACAGAGGGATGAAGACTGATCGCTGGGGGAAAGGAGAGGAACAGGATGAAGCAATGTGGGCGGGGACATTGTTGAAATGGATAAATGTGATCAATAACAGGGGTAAAGTCCAGCAGTTCTTTGAGGGGCGAAATGGAATGGAAAATGCCGACCGGAAACCCTTACACCAGTTTTAAACGAGTTCTTGAAGCGATTCAACCTTGTGTTGGCAGGCATTATAGAATCTACATAAAATTTTACCGAGGGATTTTTTGTATTGGACATTTTGTCGTTTTTTATTAGTTGACATTTTGTTGTTAGTGGACTTTTTGTCCATGTACGTGCCCAAGTTCTCAAATCTTCTTGAACATTTTAATCAGATCGCTGATCACAAATAATTTTTGAATTTGATTCGAAAATTTCTTTTTTCAGACGATTGACCTGGAAGCAAACAAAAATTTTGACTGCAACACACTGAAGCTGTACACCAAGCTGAACGTGTTGAGCGATTGCGGCAAAAAGCATGAGAAAAAGAATGAACGAATTCGTGTCCATGCTCGCCCAAATTCCGACACCGAAACTGATGGTAAAGAAGCGAAACATGAGGAGCCCCGGCATAAGCAAAAAACTGTGTGGAAGGTAATTTATAATATTAGTCATTTATAATGTTTAATAATAATATTTATATTGTTTTATATTCTAAAATCATTTATTAAAGCAAAAAATTGCATTTAATTAAAAAAAATTTTTTTGTCGTGGAATAAAAAATATTTATTCATATTCTAATGAAGAAATTAAATATTTAAAAAGAATTTACGCATAACTGATATGTAAATCGTAATTATCGAACTCGGAAAAGCTATCACTTAACTAAGCCAATCAATTTAACAAATCACAAAAAAACTTATGGCCAGAAACCAGTGTTTTCCCGGTTCCATTATTCTGACGGTTCCGGTTCCAAAGCGGATTGTCAGTTTTTACGGTTTTCATTTTTTTGGCCATAACTGATAGGATACCTAATTTCATTTAAGCTTTCATTATGAAAACTTCTATCTTTAGGGGGTGCATTTTTTCTGCAGGAATTTTTATAAAACTCCCGATAGATCATTAAGCGCTTTTTAGTTCTTAAAAATAAATAACTATGAAATAGTCCACATAAAATCGACACGTTTATTTTTGTGTCAGGAAAAAAAATCCGGGTCCTAATTTATAAGAAAGAATGTTTTTTAGAAATGCGATGATTTGAAGCGCCGACGCTCCGATGATCAATACGTCGGCTGTCTTTGGGATCAGCTCCATGATCGACTCAATGAAATATCGGAGGACTACGGACTGAACACACTGATCGACGACATTGGCAAAATGTTCAACGATGTCGGTGAACGAATCAAGAAAATTCACTAAAGCAAAAATGATCATTTTAAGCAAATAATATTGAGGCATTCATAAAATTCTGTTGGAATTTGAATAATTATTAATAAACGAAAAAAAATATTTGATCTATTTGAAAAAAGTATTGTGGTTATTTTAAGTTTAAAATCAAAAATGTTGTTTAAGTGAAGAATTTTAGATAAAAAAGGACCAAAAAAAATTGCATAAATGCTTTAAAGTAGGGTTGAGCGGGACCGGGACTTTTGGGGAAAACCGGGACCGGGACTTACCGGGACCAGAAAAACCGGGACCGGAACCAAGATTTTCAACCGGGACCAGTACCGGGACCGGGACCAACCGGAACTTTTCAAGGGAGAAATTTTTTTTTGTAATGTTCAATGGTAAAACAAAAATTTTTTTGTTATTCAAATCATTGTCTTTAACTTCAATTTATCATCATCATTCTTTTTTTTTGAGATTCTGCTTTACTTTTAGGGAGGGTGGGGGTCGGCGGTGCCGATAGGCGCCGCCGCGAAAAATTTTTGAAATTTTGACTCAATTTGTTGAGGGAATTTCATCAAAATTTTAGCAAAATTATGAATTTTGCCTCGGAATTTCAGAGAAAAAAACTGGTTTAAGTAAGAATGGAGGATGTCCGGCGGTGCCAACAGGCGCCGCCGGAGAAATTTTTACAAAAATTGGCAATCTTTGTTAAGGAAATTGAAGCAAAAATTCAAAGACGTGATGAATTTATTTCAAAAATTGTTGTATATATTCTTTTTTGCGCGCATTTTTAATTAAAAATATTAGAATATTTATTTAAAAAATCTTATTAATGAGGGAATGCCTATATTAGAGTAGAGGGGAAAACTAGGGTAGGACGGGACCGGGACTTTTGGGAAAAACCGGGACCGGGACTTCCCGGGACCAGAAAAACCGGGACCGGGACCGGGACCAAGATTTTCAACCGGGACCGGGACTAACCGGGACTTTTCAAGGGAGAATTTTTTTTGTAATTTTCAATTTGAAAACAAAAAATTTTTTTGTTATTCAAAAATATCTTATTGTCTTTAACTTTAATTTTATCATATCATTTTTTTGAGATTCTGCTTTACTTTTAGGGAGGGTGGGGGTCGGCGGTGCCGATAGGCGCCGCCGAGAAAAATTTCTGAAATTTTGACTCAATTTGTTAAAGAAATTTCATCAACATTTTAGCAAAATTATGAATTTTGCTTCGGAATTTCAGAGAAAAAAACTGGTTTAAGTAAGAGTTGAGGATTGTCCGGCGGTGCCGACAGGCGCCGCCGGAGAAATTTTTACAAAAATTGGCAATCTTTGTTAAGGAAATTGAAGCAAAAATTCAAAGACGTGATTCTTTATTTCAAAAATTTTTGTATTTATTCTTGTTTTGCTCACATTAATTAAAAAAATTTAAAAACTATTAAAACATTTTTATTATTGGTGGAAGATTACCTATGTGAGTATAGAAAAATAATAAATTAGTGCTGCACTAAAGAGGATTCGAACCCGACACAAAACATTAGAATTGTCGGAAGAAAACCACTAAGACACCGCACCACATGTTGGTCCACTTGTAAAAAAGATTGAACTTGTCCCGTCCCGACCGGGACCGGGACCTGAAAAAACCGGGAAATCCCGTCCCGGTCCCGGTACCGGTCCCGTCCTACCCTAGGGAAAACCAATAAATAAGTACTTGCACTCAACCGGGTTCGAACCCAACACATAAAATAAGACTCACCAAAAAGAGAAACCACTAGGCCATCGACCTACTTGGAAGAGATAAATAAAAATGGCTGAAATTGTCGCTCGATGATGCCATCATTAGGGGTGTAAATTTAGTCCCGGTTGGTCCCGGTCCCAGCGGGACCAAAAAACCGGGACCGGGACTTTCAGTTTTTAAAAAGTCCCGTCCCGACCGGGAACTGAAAAAACCGGGAAATCCCGTCCCGGTCCCGGTACCGGTCCCGCTCAACCCTACTTTAAAGGGATAGTTGTACGGGACTGGTATCCCAACTGAGACCGGCAGTTCTGAATCCGTCCAAAATGCGGGCATCCAATATTCCCTGATGCCGGTACTTGGCCGGGATCTCGAACCGTGTACAATCCTAAATAATAAACACCAAATATACGCCATAATTATGAAAAAATAAAATTTTTGATTGTACAATTATCGATTTGCCATTTTATGCCATAAAATTTTACATTAATTATAATACATATAGCATTAAATATGAAAAAGGTCAAATTGATTATTTAGGGAAGGCCAAAATCGCACTTTTCAATGTGATATTATTTGGCATTGTATAGAATATATTAGGCGATGGTGTGGCAAACATTTATTTTAGTTAGGGGGTCACATAAAGCCACAAGAATTTGGCAAAATGACATTGATTTTATTGACTGATCGATAATGGCCAAGCTTATGGTGAGCGCAGAAAGGTAGCACATAAAAGGAGCTCGGGTAATGGAGAAGCAGAAGCCCACAATTTTTATTGTAAAAAATTCCACTAAAACAATAGCGCCGCACTGCAGGGAGCTCACTCATATAGGGACAAAATAGGCAAGCGGCTCCAAAATAATGGCATTGCCACCATTTCCCCAGCTACCAGTTTAAATCGTACCATTGAGTTCCCTGGAGGAGATTAACCACCAGCCCCTGCCTCTAGTTCAAGGAGGTCAACCACCAGCTTCTCTAATTCAAGGAGGTCAACCACCAGCTCCTCTAGTTCAAGCAGGACAACCACCAACTCCTCTAGTTCAAGGAGGTCAACCGCAGCTGGTAGTTGACCTCATTAAACTAGAGGAGCTGGTGGTTGACCTATGAAGTAGAGGGAAGGGCTGGTGGTTGATCTCCTTGAACTAAAGGAGTTGGCTGGTTGACCTCCTTGAACTAGAGGGACGAGCTGCTGGTTGACCCTCGTAAACAAAGTTATAAGTTTAGCCGCTTCATACTACTCCAACATCATGAACACCATTGTTTGCTTGCTGATGATTGCTATATTATCTGAACAATTGTGTGGCATACATTCCGGCAAGAGTGGGAAACCGAAAGAACCTTCAAAAAGGTAGGTCAAAACCTTTATAATCAGCATAATTTTTATTAATGTTTTAATCGTCAACCCAAACGTTAACTCTATTTCAAATCAAGGTTCAAAATGTTCAAGAAAAAATAAACCCGGGTTAGATCTATCTGCACACCAAAGACGAGAACCCCGGGTTGACGTTCTTAAACCCGGGTTAAGAACCCAAAAACCCGGGGGTTTCTTTTTTTGTTATCCGGCTTTAGCATTTAACCCGACGACAAACACAACGCCCAGGGCCTCATTTTATATAAACTTTCTTTTATTCGGACTAACAAAATTCTTTCTTATATAAATGTAAAACTTTTTAAGAGAAAAAGCTTCTTCTAACCCAAAAAAGCAGCACAGGTGGGTCGATTATAATTTGCATAATTTTTCATTAATGTTTTAATCGTCAACCCAAGCGTTATCAAATCAAAGTTTAAAATGTTCAAAAAAATAAACCCGGGTTAGATCTATCTGCACACCAAAAAACGAGAACCCCGGTTTGACGTTCTTAACCCGGGTTAAGAACCCAAAAACCCGGGGGTTTCTTTTTTTGTTAATCCGGCTTTAGCATTTAACCCGACGACAAACACAACGTCCAGGGCATCATTTTATATAAAATTTCTTTTATTGCGGACTAACAAAATTCTTTCTTATATAAATGTAAAACATTTGAAGAGAAGAAGAAACTTCTTCTACCGCAACATCTTCTTACCAAGCTGCATCGCATGCTAATGTTCCCTTTGATAATGGTATCTTTGGCCCAAGCTCGTACTACGATGAGCAGCGGGACAATACACTAATTCAAGCTGAAAATGTATGATATTTGGCACAATTTTAGCCGCACGTGCTGATCTAGAAAAATAGATCGGCATTAATTTGATCCCGTGCCATTTTGTCATGGTTACAATGAGAGCATCAAGAATAACGGGGCATGCCTGGCCAATGAATTAGAAGGGAGCCTTAATTCCTTCCCCAAACACCCTCTATTGTAATTACAGAGTTTTAGGGTTGGACAAGGCCGGGGGTTATCCGGCTTTTTGGGGAAAATTTTAGGTTAAAATTGGATCATTATTATGTAGATCTGTGATTTTATGCTCCAAAAATAAATAATATCAACCATTTCAGCGTAAACAGACGGAACCTTCATTTACTGAATATCTCAAATACAACGCGAGAAACAAGAAGCAATGAGGAAAGATGAGCAGCACAATTGGTGAAACATTCAGAGAATTTTTCTTTTTAGATTTCTGATTTCTTTCGTAATTTTAAGTGTTATGAAAACTCTTTTTTCCCTAAATTTATGCACTTTCGATTCTGTCATTTAGTCCTTTTCTATTTAGCATAAAATTCTTTGGCATAGTTTTATAACCTACGGGTTTGCTTTAGTTCAGCAGGGCTCCCATTCGTCCTTGGATGCCAAGGACAGTCCTTGGAAATGGATCCACGGTCTTGAAAAATTGAAAATGTCCTTAACCAAGAATCTCCTTGGAAAATGAAGATTTGGCTGGAAGTTTAAATACTTGGAAAAAAAAATTGTTATGAATAAAATTTTCTTCACCCCCGACCCCGACAATTTGCTCGTCCCCGACCCCGACATTGCCAATCCCGGACTCCCCATCCCCCCCGCCCCAACAAAACCCCAACAATTTTACCTTTGTTGATCAGAAGTTCGTTTCAGACTTCATCGCGGCTTTTGGAGATTTACCGTATTTTCACACCATAATTTTGCCATATTTTAGAGCTTTACGACATTTTTTGAGAAAAAAATAAAAATTTCTGTTCATATTCGAATATAAATTTGAAGAAATGAGTGCTCCTTGATTCCTAACTTTCGTCGGAGTTTGTTCAACGCATCAAGAATTCCAGGAAATTTAATGCTTGGCTTCTATAATGGCATCGAGTTAACGATCTGTCCGCAGAGTCCGGACCGATTAGAATCTCGTCAAGATTTTTGAGATTTTTGGTTTTTTAGTGATCTCGGGAAATCTCAATCGGTGAATTTTTGCCTAGATTTTCAATAAAAATCTCCGGGCCTAGTAAGTAAAGGTTTAAAATTCTTTTAAGATTTTCAGGTTCTATGTAGCTCACGGTATCATATCTTTTTGTGATATTTTGCTAATTAGCAATTAGGTAAATATGATGTTGAAATTTGTTGTCGGAGTACAATAAAATGTAGCAAAATATTATTGTCATTCATACAAATTCGTTTCCGCATGGATTTCCCCCGGTCATTTATTTGGCGTTGAACATAACCATTCGCGGACTTTTCTTTACTAAATTTGCAAATAGTTTGATGACTAAAAAAACTCATTACGAAGGCTATCGGACATTTCGCACATTGGACATTTCGCATATTGGTCGCACATTGGACATTTCGCACACGGACATTTCGCATATTGGGCATTTCGCACATTGGACATTTCGCACACGGACATTTCGCACATTGGACATTTCGCACACGGACAGTTCACATTTTGGGCATTTCGCCCACGGACATTTCGCACATTGGACATTTCGTTCACGGACATTTCACATTTTTGGGCATTTTGCTCACGGACATTTTGCACCATTTCACATACGGACATTTCGCACATCGCTTGCCGAATGGTTCATATTCGAATAAAAATACTACCAAGCGATTCCGCTCGTCGAGCTGAGTAAGAATCCGCAAAAAGTTTATGCCGAAAACCACTATGAAGAAAGTTATGAGCTACCAAAAGTTTGGTTAGCATTGCGTTTTTTGAGTTTGTTTTAATAATTTATTGAAATTTTGAGTGTAATTTTAGCCAAATTATTCAACTTTGGCTTAAATACAAATTTATTCATCTATCTAAAATACTTTGCAAGCTTTTATTAAATGTATGCGAAATTTATGTGTGAAACGTCCTTTTTCAATCAGTGTGCGAAACGTCCGTTTTTTTCATTAGCGTGCGAAATGTCCAATGTGCAAAATGTCCGGGCACCCATAACGAACTTAAGTACAGTCACAATAAATGTTTTTGCGAATCTTTAAAGAGCAACAACAATTATTAAATGTTTTCGGCACGGAAAATTAATGAATGTCGCCAAAAATGGGCATAGAGCACACCAGTATGTTTACCAAGTTATACATGCTTTTTTTGGTTTTGTGTATTGCTAATTGGCCATATTTGCGGCTTTATCCTCCTCTTTTTGTGCTTTTTGAAAGGCCAACGAAGACAAATTTTCTAATGAGGGTTTGCAAATTTTGTGGTCTTTCAAGACCCTTTCCTTGTGGGCTTTTGTGATTTTGGGAGGGTTGGATCAATTTCTCATAAATCAAACAATTTATGTGATTTATTTAAATTGACAACTTTATTCGCATGATTTAGGGAGTTGCCCAACTACTTTGGCATTATATCCCCCCCCCCCTCCCGCCGCCGCCCAAATTCACTCATAATCATAAATTTGTGATCAATTCATCAATAACTTTTTCTTCAGACAATTTTAGAGCATCACTTCCTTACATTGGCCTCTTTCATAAATGGATTTTTACTTATTTTGAACTCGATAATCTTTTGACGGTGAAAAGGCTTAATCTCTATTTCAGATTGCGCAAAGATTGTTTTTTGTTTCATTTAATTTGCCTAAATTATTAAAAGGCCTCAAAAAGGTGATGGAGCTGTTCTTTTTGCGCCATGCCGACTACGAACGGCTGTACAACTGCACGGGGCTGGACATTGACTCAATTCCCCTGGAGCGTCGGCGATTTGTGCCGGAATCAATCGTTGTTTGTGTGTTATGCGCCATTTATTATGTATTTAATGGTCGGAATGGAAAGAAATTTGAAAATAAGTACCATAAAAAAGATGCTGTACGTGCCGTGCATGTACTCCATCTGGAAGCATTTGCGCGACAACTCCTGCTACAAATTGATGTTCTACATCGGCATCATAGATCTTGGCATATTGTGGCTTATCAGCTTTTTCAGTGCATGGCTCAATTTGCGCGGAGCAGTTTTCTGCTCCTATCCGACACTGATTTTTTTCACAGGAATGGCAATAACATGTAATGAAAATTAGAAAAATGCTTTTTATTATCTCATTTTATACTTTTAATTTAATCATTTTAAGCTCAATGGAATGCGGAAACTACCGCTGATTTGGTAAATTTGAAAATCCAACGGTCGATAATTATAATTCGGATTCAAGTTCAATATTCGCGTAAGCTCTCGTACTCTTTCTCGACATTTATTTTACAAAGGGTTGATGGGACTTACCGTATTTCCTTTAATAATAGACCCGGGTCTATTATTGTTCAACCCTTTCTTTTAAGAGGTCTATTATTAGGGGGGGGGGGTCTACTAATTGAGGGGGGTCTATTATTGTTCAACCTTTTTTGAAAAATTATTCAAAGAAATGTAAAAACTTGGCTTTTATTCACAAAAATTAAGTCCCAGTTTTCTTATTGATCAGCATCTTTTATAAATTTGATCGATATATTCTCAACAACAGCAAAATTTTAACAAGCAAAATGTTAATGATCATCATTTAAATTGGCATCAATCGAAACATCGCTTTGATCATCCTCTCCCAAATCAATTTCTTCCACCCCTCTTAAAACGGCGGCTTCTTCAATAATGAATAGGTATGTAAATAGGTAGGTAGGTATGTAGGTAGTAACATTTTTAAGCGCCTATTTATAACATGGGCACTTTATGACACAAAAAGTTATGGGGGTCTATTATTGGGGGGGGGGGTCTTCTAATTGAGGGGGGTCTATTATTGTTCAACCCCTCTCCAAAGGGGTCTATTATTAGGGGGGGTCTACTAATTGAGGGGGGTCTATTATTGTTCAACCCCTCTCCAAAGGGGTCTATTATTAGAGGGGGGCCTACTAATTGAGGGGGGTCTATTATTAGAGGAAATACGGTAATGCCTTTTTGTTCGGACTGAGCAGCAGTAACCCCCTTGGTCAATCACGGCTAGAGCCCGACGGGAACGGGATTCCCGCGAGAAAAAGTACGGGATTCCCGCAGGAAAAGTACGGGATTCCGGCGTGAAAATACGTGATTCCCGGTCTCGTTCACGTCTTTTTTTTTGCCGGGCGGGATTTTTAACGGTAACGGGAAAAGGACGGGAATCCAGTTCCCGTTAGATTTGAAATTCCCGTTCCCGGAAATTTTATTTTACCTGGCTCTAGTCACGGCACGCCAAATTGGGTGCTGGAAAAAACCCAAGAGTGAAATGCTATTAATGCCGCTCTTGGGTATACAAAGGGGAGGAAGTAGGTGTGAAACCGTAAAAGCGGTATGACACTGAAACGTCGAGCCAAGCCAATAATAAGGCATATTTATTCGGCATATTATTCGCCAACCCAAAAATGGATTAGGCATATTATCCCTTCGTGACGGAACGCTTAAGGAAAGAGCTAAATTTTGAGTTCACTTTTTATTCGGATTCGGACTGAGCAGTAACCCAATTGACCAAGGGCGTTGGTTATTGCTCAGTCCAAACACTTTTGTTTTTTAAGGTTTTGGCGTTCAATCGCTGTCTCGATCTCAGCTCCCCCCGCTTATCGCACCTTTTGTTCTCCGGCCGTCGCACATCGCTGTGGATTGCCGGCTGCACGCTGTACGCCTTCTACTGGGCGGTGTTCAACAAGCGCGCCGTGTACAGCAGCGCTTACTTTGGCTGGTTCTTCTACCCATTCGTTGGCTATCGCAACGGTGACATAAACGAGGTGATTTCAATTAGAGAAAGAACCGATCAAGACTCTCGATCGGTCTTCAAGTTCTTTCTCTCATTTCAATGTCTCCCCCCTCTACTAATGTGCATTACCTAATTATATTCTCAATTTAAGTACGAACATTGGCTGCACGTTGTGCATAACATTGCGGTGGCCCTTCTGTGTCCGTCCATGTATTTGATTTTCGTGGCCAAACTTTTTTACAACGTTCGAAAGAGTCGCCAACAGTTTGGCGTTGTCGTCTCCGAAATGAGCGCAATGCAAATTCAGGTTATAATTTGTTTCGATTAAACTCCGACCAAATTGTTCCTGTTTTGGGGAATGGTACCCATTAAAGTTGGTCTTTGCTGACTTGGATCATGACGTCAGTAAAGCGGCTGGGCCATGGGATCCGGATATCCGCGGATATATCCGGATACGGACGGATAACGGATATGGCTTTTTGGGTCGCCACGCATACGGACAGATGACGGATATGAAAAACCCACTTATCAGGATATATCCGCTGTTATCCGCGGATATCCGGATATGGGATTTTGGAAGGTCACGGATACGGACGGATAACGGATATGAGATTTTGAGGACGGACGAATACGGATTTGAAAATTCGTATCCGTGCCCACGCCTGCTTGAAATGCCCCCGGGCAATCAATCATACGCTGGGAAAGTCACCAATGTATGTGAGTGATTGAGATCAGCGAATGCAATTAGAGAATTGATAGAAAACCATCAATGGACTTTCACCGGGAATTGATATGAGAAAAACGGGAAGAATGAATTAATGTCGCTGATCGATCAGTTATTGATCCATTAGAGACAGTAATGCGCGCCTTTAGACCTTTTTACAAGTGTTTTTGATCTCTTTGCTCAACACGTTGACCAGCTCCATTTACGTGTACATGCAATTCAACGAAACTCATCAGTGGATGATCACTCTCGCCGGATTTGCATGGTCTGAACAAACGTTGATCATCATTAATTATATTTTTTACTTTCAGGATACACGTTCACGGTATCGCATAAATTAATTTGATATAAAATTTAAATAATGATTATTCCAAGGATTTCCTTCCGTCATTTATTTGGTGCTGAACAAAACCATACGCGAGGACTGCCGCCTACTGTACATGAAACTGTTCAAGCGTCACCGTATCAGCTACGTAAGCGGGCTTACTGTACCTCGACCGGAAATGGTCAGACCAGCTGCCGCTCGTTAACCCCTCTGGTGGTATGTGAAATATTTTTGTATTACTAAAAAAGTCGTTTGATTTAGGACTTTTTACTCGACGACACAATTGAAGAAACTGGGTGTGAAAGTTGATCTCGATTTCAAGTTACTCAACACCCAAACCAATTTATTCGCAATTGTTTAATCTGCTAAGCAAAATCCGATTATTTTTTGGAGTCAATAATGGATAAAATTTAGCATAAGGTTTGATGTAATAAACATTATTTAAGACCAATTAACGAAAAACTTAAAAAACAACGGCACCAACAACAACTCTAATTTAAAAGTTATTAACAAGCTAAAAATGATTTAATAAATCTGGAAAATGTAATGCGGTTTATTTTAAGTTAAAAATAAAGGATAAAATCCGGGCATCCAATATTTCCTGATACCGGAACTTAGCCCGGGACCCCGAACTCTGTACAATCCTAAATATTTAACACCAAATATACGCCATAAAATTATGAAAAAATAGAATTTTTGATTGTACAATTATCGATTTGCCATTTTATGCCATAAAATTATACATTATAATATGGCATAAAATATGAAAAAGGTCAAATGATTATTTAGGGGAGGCCAAAATCGCACTTTTCAACGTGATATTATTTGGCATTGTATAGAATATATTAGGCGATGGTGTGGCAAACAATTATTTTAGCTAGGGGGTCACATAAAGCCACGAGAATTTGGCAAAATGACATTGATTTTATTGACTGATCGATAATGGCCAATCTTATGGTGAGAGCAGAAAGATGGCACATAAAAGGAGCTCGGGTAATGGAAGAAGCAGAAGCCCCCCAAAAAAATTCCACTAAACAATAGCGCACTGCAGGGAGCTCAACTCATATAGGGACAAAATATGGCAAGCGCATTGCCCCCGCTTCCCCAGCTACCAGTTTAACTCGTACCATTGAGCTCCCTGGCGCACTGATTTCAAGGAGGTCAACCGCCAGCTCCTCTAGTTCAAGGAGGTCAACCGCAGCTGGTAGTTTACCTCCTTGAACTAAAAGGAGTTGGCTGGTTGACCTCCTTGAACTAGAGGAGCTGGTGGTTGACCTCCTTGAACTAGAGGAAGGGGCTGGTGGTTGACCATCGTGAACAAAGTTATGAGTTTAGCTGCTTCATACTACTCCAACATCATGAACACCATTGTTTGCTTGCTGATGATTGCTATATTATCTGAACAATTGTGTTGCATACATTCCGGCAAGAGTGGAAAACCGAGTGAATCTTCAAAAAAGTGGGTCAAAACCTTTATAATCAGCATAATTTTTATTAATGTTTTAATCGTCAACCCAAGCGTTAACTCTGTTTCGAATCAAGCTAAAATGTAAAAAAAAACCGGGTTAGATCTATTTGCACACAAAAAGACGAGAAACCCGGGTTAAAGTATAAACCCGGGTTAAGAACCCAAAGACCCGTGTTTATTTTTTTGTTATCCGGCTTTAGCATTTAACCCGACGACAAACACAACGCCCAGGGCATCATTTTATATAAACTTTCTTTTATTACGGACTAACAAAATTCTTTCTTATATAAATGTAAAACTTTTTAAGAGAAAAAGCTTCTTCTAAACCAAAAAAGCAGCACAGGTGGGTCGATTATAATCTGCATCATTTTTCATTAATGTTTTAATCGTTAACAAAGCGTTAACCCTGTCCATGCTCAAGAATTAATAACCCCGAGTTAAGTACCCAAAGATCGGTTTATTTCTTGTTAACCCCGAACACAACGCCCAGGGCCTCATTTTATATAAACTTTCTTTTATTATGGACTAACAAAATTCTTTTTTATATATGTGTAAAACATTTTAAGTGAAGAAGAAGTTTCTTCTACCGCAACAAATTATCCCAAAGCTGAATGGTCCGCTGAGGAAAACGCTCACTTCGCCAATCTAGTCGATGTATGATATAGAAACGTTAAAAACCTTTTCGGAAACCGTGAATCCACTACCAACTCAATTTGATGTATGAAATTGGCACAATTTTAGCCGCACGGTCTGATCTAGAAAACTAGATCGCCATTATTCAGATCCCGTGGCCATTTTCATGGTCCGAATGAGAGCATGAACGAACGGGACAATCTTTGTGGTGCATATTTGCCATAAGAAAAGCCTTTTCTTAAGGGTGCACTTTAAAGGGCCCTTGGAAAGAAGGACCTATAAGATAAAAGAAACCAATTCCCCTATGCCTACGACTAGAAGAATTTTCCATTAAAAAAAAAGTCCCCAAAAAAATTGCATTTTTCAAAAATGCACCCCCTAAAAATGGATTTTGTCCATCCCCGTACGGGATCCCCACGTAATCTCACGTAGCTCAGTGGTTAAACATTTGAGTGAAATTCTATTTTGTCTAAAGTTCGAGTCCTCGAGTGAAATTCCTTTTTATTCTTTTATGCCTTGGTGGTGTGATGGTGAGTGACGTGGTTGCCCGGGGTTCAACCCCGACGGTGTAAATAGTTTTTTTTGTTTTTCAATTAACTTTATGGGAAAGAAAACAATTTTTTCAAAAAATTTTTTAAAATATTTCAGATTTTAAAAATATTAAGGTAACGCAGAAATTTTTTATTTTTTCTCTTAGCGAATTTACTTAACATTAAAAAATTCACAAAATAATGCTGGTGTCAAAAAATAAGAAAATAAGGAGCATAAATAAATTAATTTGTTGAAAAGACTCGGCCCGAGAAAAGTAATTTTTCTGATCATTTTTTTTTCTTCCGTGATGCATTTGGGCCATTTTTCTTAACAAATTCCATCAAAAAATCCAAAATTTTCTCGGCGGCGCCTATCGGCACCGCCGAACCCCCCCCCCCTTTTAAATGATCGA